>CM060966.1:182691681-183021681 GCA_030765045.1 Tenodera sinensis | reverse complement strand
CGGAATCTACAGCCTCGTGATACCCTCTGCGCCGTCTCGCTCGATTTTGCTTCTTTCACACACATGCTATTTATATATATTTTTATTTTATATTTACACTACTTAGGTGAAATATCCACTAGGTATTGCCCGTGGTTTAACGATTTTATCTCTATAGCCTTATGTTTCTTTGGAGACATTTACAAAGTTTACTTAATACACACGCTTAAACAAAGCATTAGTTAAAATTCTTGGGATACTACAGGGCGAATAAAATAATAAAACACAATGTTGAACAACCCCAAATACAACAGGAAGAAAACTAAGTAGAAAAAACTGTCTGAATGTAATACGTTGCATTTTTATTTCATTCAAATAGAAAGTTGTATGAATTCTTTGAAGAAGAGGGGTTAGAGCAGTGGCGGTTCCTGGGTGATCGCATACTCGTAACTGCACACTCACTAATTTTTTTACGCGTGTGAATGTGTATTTGCCTTCATAGACATACTTATCAGAAAGTCGAATGTGTAACTTTCTTCTATATGAACTTGGTCGTTTAATTTTCCAAATGTCAGCGCATTCAGTCAAGCTGAGACGCATAAACGCGATTTTGCGACTGGCGAAGGTAGCTTTTAGGCGAGGGGTACGCGGGGAGCAGTGCAAAGCTTGCAGTTAAGAGTACGGCATAATCGACAAGGCCAACACGTGCGATTCTTACCGCGCAAGCGCACTACGTTCTCGTACAAGTCCCTCTGTTTTCCTTGCTACGAGCATTTCCCTCCGGTTGTTTAGCAGAACCTACCAGGCAGCCAACGTGACGGTTCTAAATATAATGTAACCATCTTCTATATTAATGTTATAAAACCAATTACATCTAGTCTTATTAAGCGATTATAAAGGCATATAATTGCTCTTCATGTCGTAATTTACTAAGGCCAATACTTCAGTTTGGAATGGTTATTTTGTTACAGTGTTTATTACTATTTGTTATGTTTGTGTTTCTGGCAGCAAGTTGAATGCAGTTTTGTCTGCACATAGTGGGAAATTTGAATCTATGAAAGTGTAGAAATTAACATGGCGAAACTGAAGGAGATAATCTTTCGGGTTTGTTCTTAGAAGAGAAGCTGTTTTCCGTGCATATTGTTTGCGAGTGAGAGAAATGGCGCCTGGACAAATAATAGTTCTTGTGATATTGGTCATTTAAAACAAAAAATAGCAAAACATAAGAGCTCAATTGTCCATATGAATTTAGAATTAGAATTGTGAGGGGTGTGTCAGAGAAAGAAAGGGAGTAAAGGTGGAGAGGAAGTAATATACGGCACACCCATTGCGAGAAGTTTGGGAAATATTTCCACGAGTCTGTCTCAGAAGGAAGAAAAGATGTATTACAAGTAACAGACGTTGTCATGTTTACAAAGAAGACAACAGGAGATGGGTTGAGCTATTCGGGGTCTCCTATAAAACGAAATGAGGTTAGCAATTTTCTACTAATTGGCGAAGATTTATTTCTGAACCTTTTACATTATGTCCCTAGAAATGAAGGAGAGACAGCAGGGAGAGAGAGAGGAGACGGATCGAGATAGAGCAGGGATCGGCAGGGATAGGAGGGGAGATGCGTAGAGATGGAGGAGTAATTAGCAGGAAGAGGAAAGGAGATCGATTGAGATGGAGGAGAAACCAGCAGGGAAAGGAGAGTAGATGGATTGAGATAGAGCAGGGATCGGCAGGGATAGGAGGGGAGATGGTTCGAGATGAAGGAGTAATCAGCAGGGAGAGGAGAGGAGACGGATCGAGATAGAGCAGGGATCGGCAGGGATAGGAGGGGAGATGAGTAGAGATGGAGGAGAGATCAGCAGGGAGAGGAGAGGAGACGGATCGAGATAGAGCAGGGATCGGCAGGGATAGGAGGGGAGATGGTTCGAGATGGAGGAGAGATCAGCAGGGAGAGGAGAGGAGACGGATCGAGATAGAGCAGGGATCGGCAAGTATAGGAGGGGAGGAGACGGATCGAGATAGAGCAGGGATCGGCAGGGATAGGAGGGGAGATGGTTCGAGATGGAGGAGAGATCAGCAGGGAGAGGAGAGGAGACGGATCGAGATAGAGCAGGGATCGGCAGGGATAGGAGGGGAGATGAGTAGAGATGGAAGAGTAATCAGCAGGGAGAGGAGAGGAGACGGATCGAGATAGAGCAGGGATCGGCAAGTATAGGAGGGGAGGAGACGGATCGAGATAGAGCAGGGATCGGCAAGTATAGGAGGGGAGATGAGTAGAGATGGAAGAGTAATCAGCAGGGAGAGGAGAGGAGACGGATCGACATAGAGCAGAGATCGGCAAGTATAGGAGGGGAGATGAGTAGAGATGGAAGAGTAATCAGCAGGGAGGGGAGAGGAGACGGATCGAGATAGAGCAGGGATCGGCAGGGATAGGAGGGGAGACGAGTAGAGATGGAAGAGTAATCAGCAGGGAGGGGAGAGGAGACGGATCGAGATAGAGCAGGGATCGGCAGGGATAGGAGGGGAGATGAGTAGAGATGGAAGAGTAATCAGCAGGGAGAGGAGAGGAGACGGATCGAGATAGAGCAGGGATCGGCAGGTATAGGAGGGGAGATGAATAGAGATGGAGGAGAGATCAGCAGGGAGAGGAGAGGAGACGAATCGAGATAGAGCAGGGATCGGCAGGGATAGGAGGGGAGATGAGTAGAGATGGAAGAGTAATCAGCAGGGAGAGGAGAGGAGACGGATCGAGATAGAGCAGGGATCGGCAGGTATAGGAGGGGAGATGAATAGAGATGGAGGAGTAATCAGCAGGGAGAGGAGAGGAGAGGAGACGGATCGAGATAGAGCAGGGATCGGCAGGGATAGGAGGGGAGATGAGTAGAGATGGAAGAGTAATCAGCAGGGAGAGGAGAGGAGACGGATCGAGATAGAGCAGGGATCGGCAAGTATAGGAGGGGAGATGAGTAGAGATGGAAGAGTAATCAGCAGGGAGAGGAGAGGAGACGGATCGAGATAGAGCAGGGATCGGCAGGTATAGGAGGGGAGATGAATAGAGATGGAGGAGAGATCAGCAGGGAGAGAGGAGACGGATCGAGATAGAGCAGGGATCGGCAGGGATAGGAGGGGAGATGAGTAGAGATGGAAGAGTAATCAGCAGGGAGAGGAGAGGAGACGGATCGAGATAGCGCAGGGATCGGCAGGTATAGGAGGGGAGATGAATAGAGATGGAGGAGTAATCAGCAGGGAGAGGAGAGGAGAGGAGACGGATCGAGATAGAGCAGGGATCGGCAGGGATAGGAGGGGAGATGAGTAGAGATGGAAGAGTAATCAGCAGGGAGAGGAGAGGAGACGGATCGAGATAGAGCAGGGATCGGCAAGTATAGGAGGGGAGATGAGTAGAGATGGAAGAGTAATCAGCAGGGAGAGGAGAGGAGACGGATCGAGATAGAGCAGGGATCGGCAGGTATAGGAGGGGAGATGAATAGAGATGGAGGAGAGATCAGCAGGGAGAGAGGAGACGGATCGAGATAGAGCAGGGATCGGCAGGGATAGGAGGGGAGATGAGTAGAGATGGAAGAGTAATCAGCAGGGAGAGGAGAGGAGACGGATCGAGATAGCGCAGGGATCGGCAGGTATAGGAGGGGAGATGAATAGAGATGGAGGAGTAATCAGCAGGGAGGGGAGAGGAGATGGATTGAGGAGGAGAGATTAGCAGGAAGAGGAAGTATTAAGTGATAAATTATGTGGCGGTGTAGGTGAAGTGAATATTAAGTTGTGGGTAGTAATTTGGGAAGTGATTTGAGTGAGAGGTTTAAAATCCCACACGTAGATAATAAGTTGGGAATTATTTGTTTTAATGTTATTAGTGATTTAGGGAGGGAAGAAAAGTGGCATGTTATGAGTTTGAATGGGGAAGTGAAGAAATATGAATTTGAGATAAGGATATGAAGGTGATATTAGAAATATATTAAGTAATAAATTTTGTGCCGGATACCTGTGCAGCTGGCCGCAGGGCACCGGCGGCTCTTGGTGTTAAGTTAGATGTATTTATTATTTATAACCAGATACCGGTTATTTACTGGATACCAGTAAATTTGTTTAGTGATTTATGGAAAATTATTTTATGTAGTTATATAAGTGTTATAAAGGGGGGGGGGGATAAAATGGGAACTATTATTTAAAATTTTTTTTATATTATTTGGAATATAATATTTTATTTTAAATTTAAAATTTAGTTTATGTTATGTTGTTAAAAAGGGAGGATGAAAGTGAGAAAGTTTAATTTATAAAGAATTATTTTGAAATGTTTGTTTGAAATTGAAGTTTTATTAAATTTTATATGTATATTTAAAAAGGGGGGGATAGTAATAATATTTTATATTTGAATTTTAAAATTATGTAGAGATAATTAATTGTATGTATATTATAAAAAGGGGGTTAACATGATATTTTATTTGAATTTTGAAATGAGTGAAGTTATATATGTGTATATTTTAAAAAGAGGGCAGATAAAAATGTATTTATTTTTTTTTATTTGAAATTATTTGTTTGTAGTATTTTATTTTAATTTTTGAAAGTTTGTAAATATTTAATTATATATGGTGTTCTGAAAAAAAATGTTTATTTTGGTTGATAATTTATGAATATTTTTTTATTATTAAATTAATTTAAAAATTTTAAATGAAATTTATTTGAATTTTGAATTGTAAAATTGAGTAAATAATTTTGGGAAGATTTTATTAGATATTAGGTTGGTATTATAAATTGAAATTTTGTTATATATTGTTTGATATTCAATTAAAATTTGTATATAAAATTTTAATTATTAAATTATGATATTATTGGAAGAATTTGATATATTTTTAAATGGGAATTATTTTGGTAAGTTGAATTGAAGATTTGTTGTTTTATTGATTTTAGGAAATGTTTAATTAAAATAACATTTGTAAATGTATAATTTATTTAATATTAAATGATATATTTCATTTATTTTGATATATTGATTGATTTTTGCTATATGAAGTGGAAGTTTTGCTGGTTGTTTTGGTTTGATGAATTAGGAATAAAAGTTAATAAATTAATTATTATTAGTAATTGAAATATTTATTTATGTAAATAGGTTCAGAAATTTAGAAATTTAATTATTTGATTTTGGAATTATAATTCAAGTTTTTTATATTTCGGTTGTTAAATTATGAATATTTTATATATATAAAATTTTTTTTTATATATGTATTTATTAATTTAATCATTAGTATTGTGATTGTTTTAGGTGTTAGAGGAAATGTTGGTATAGATATTAGATGTGATGAATAGATTTTGAGCATGTTTAATTTGTGTGTTGTAATTTTTCTTTCTTTTTTAATTTTATTGTATATTACATTTTTGTTTTGTAGTATTTAGATTTTTATAACTTGTAGAATATTGTTGTTGTAAATATTTTTGAAAGTTAAATAAACGAATAGGGATCTGGAATGTAAGCCCTGGTTTAAGTAATTAGGTGTCAGGGTTTATTATTGCAGGTTTTTATTTATTTATTCTGTCGTAGGTAAAATTACACAGCAGCACACAAATATGAGAAACAGGAAAGAAATAAGGAACAATTGTAATGGTTTTAATATTAGTATGGATTGACATAAAATTCCAACTTCTTGCATAACAAAATTTAAAGTTTCTGTTGACTGGATTTCTTATTACTTATGAAATATAGATATGTAATAACACATCAGTAATATATGTTAATGGTCACAAAAAATCGTTAATGAATCTTTCACAAAAAATTAAACGTTTTATTAAAATACCCATCACATTAAAAGTGCCCACAACGACTGCGCAGTCTGCCGTATTGTTACCTTACTAACGCCTGTGCAGTCTGCCGTATTGTTACCTTACTGACGCCTGCGCAGTCTGCCGTATTGTTACCTTACTAACGCCTGTGCAGTCTGCCGTATTGTTACCTTACTGACGCCTGCGCAGTCTGCCGTATTGTTACCTTACTAACGCCTGTGCAGTCTGCCGTATTGTTACCTTACTAACGCCTGTGCAGTCTGCCGTATTGTTACCTTACTAACACCTGTGCAGTCTGCTGTATTGTTACCTTACTAACGCCTGTGCAGTCTGCCGTATTGTTACCTTACTAACGCCTGTGCAGTCTGCCGTATTGTTACCTTACTAACGCCTGTGCAGTCTGCTGTATTGTTACCTTACTAACGCCTGTGCAGTCTGCCGTATTGTTACCTTACTAACGCCTGTGCAGTCTGCCGTATTGTTACCTTACTAACGCCTGTGCAGTCTGCCGTATTGTTACCTTACTAACGCCTGTGCAGTCTGCCGTATTGTTACCTTACTAACGCCTGTGCAGTCTGCTGTATTGTTACCTTACTAACGCCTGTGCAGTCTGCCGTATTGTTACCTTACTAACACCTGTGCAGTCTGCTATATTGTTACCTTACTAACGCCTGTGCAGTCTGCCGTATTGTTACCTTACTAACGCCTGTGCAGTCTGCCGTATTGTTACCTTACTAACACCTGTGCAGTCTGCTGTATTGTTACCTTACTAACGCCTGTGCAGTCTGCCGTATTGTTACCTTACTAACGCCTGTGCAGTCTGCTGTATTGTTACCTTACTAACGCCTGTGCAGTCTGCCGTATTGTTACCTTACTAACGCCTGTGCAGTCTGCTGTATTGTTACCTTACTAACGCCTGTGCAGTCTGCCGTATTGTTACCTTACTAACGCCTGTGCAGTCTGCTGTATTGTTACCTTACTAACGCCTGTGCAGTCTGCCGTATTGTTACCTTACTAACGCCTGTGCAGTCTGCCGTATTGTTACCTTACTAACACCTGTGCAGTCTGCTGTATTGTTACCTTACTAACGCCTGTGCAGTCTGCCGTATTGTTACCTTACTAACGCCTGTGCAGTCTGCCGTATTGTTACCTTACTAACGCCTGTGCAGTCTGCTGTATTGTTACCTTACTAACGCCTGTGCAGTCTGCTGTATTGTTACCTTACTAACGCCTGTGCAGTCTGCTGTATTGTTACCTTACTAACACCTGTGCAGTCTGCTGTATTGTTACCTTACTAACGCCTGTGCAGTCTGCTGTATTGTTACCTTACTAACGCCTGTGCAGTCTGCTGTATTGTTACCTTACTAACGCCTGTGCAGTCTGCCGTATTGTTACCTTACTAACGCCTGTGCAGTCTGCCGTATTGTTACCTTACTAACGCCTGTGCAGTCTGCCGTATTGTTACCTTACTAACGCCTGTGCAGTCTGCCGTATTGTTACCTTACTAACACCTGTGCAGTCTGCCGTATTGTTACCTTACTAACGCCTGTGCAGTCTGCCGTATTGTTACCTTACTGATGCTGATTGGCTATTTTCAAGTTGTTGGTTGAAAAACTTAGATGTACTTCAATCGCATTGTACATACAAACAGGTTTGATACAAATAATAGGATAGAAATTGTATACAACCCTCGACGTCTCACTTTGGAACAAAAGGTTGGAGCGGCATTTGACTACCATAAAATAAGCATGCACGACTCACTATTCTATTTTTAGAGTGGGAAATCTGCCGATAATGTCATCATAAAAGGGATGACCTTCCCTAACATCAGCTAAGTAGCTCCTTCTCAAGTAAATGGTCGTCAAAGATGAAAGTCGTTCTTGTGAAGCAGTGTTCCTTGACCAGGTCTTGATTCTCTTCAGGCAGGAAAAGCTTCTTTCAACGGATGCACTGGTAGAGGAAATTGTTAGAACCAGCGAGAAAAGTTAGTAGGTTTCTTTAAACACATCTACTACTACTACTACTACTACTACCACCACTACTACCACAACGAGCACAGCACTTCTTGGGATGTAAAATCCTTATAGGTATGTAGGTCAAATTATCTTGCAACTGGCAGAGAGCGTTTGAAGGAAAATAAACGGAATTATTTTGAAATTTTGACGAGTCGACAAGACAGAGGAACTGCAATTTCTCACAATCTTGAAATCGAACGCTTATTTGCATCAATACGTTTTCATGAATTTCAAAGTAAATGAGCTTAGAAATCTTAAGAGAATTGCCAGTTGATTCTCTTGCAGTACTCGGGCTGGTGAGCAGTCAAACAGTGTTCTCAAATATTCTTCATTGCATCTACTTTTTATTAAGTCACTGGTATTTTGAATTTTCGTCACACAATAGTTAATGTCAAGACTTTTTCTGTAGGATATCAAACAACACGTCCATCAAACTGAAAATATCGAATACCACTGCCAGAATGGTAAATTGTTAATTTTGTTGAGAAACCCTTCGTTAGATCTACATCATTTATTAGGACGTTTCAACTTTTGAACCCCTACATGGATGACCTTTGAGTTGAAACTCCACCTTCTCTCACTTAATTCTGGTATTCTTTTGGTAAAAACGGAATGCAACACGCACAACCGTTTTGTCGAACAATGAAAAAAATGATGCATTACCACTAATATTTGAAAAAAAAAAAAAAGCCACACTTAGAAATGGCTCTACACCTTTTGTTTTTAAATCAAATTTAAACGATGAGTCAAACAAAGTACAAAACACTGCTTGAGGAGCATTATTCTTTATCATTTTTTAAAGTCCATTCAAATGTCCGGACATAACAGTTGGTTTATCGTAACATTGTGCAACTAATTTACGTTCATAATTAAATTCTTCAAGAACACCAGGCAGCAAAAGAGACAATGTTTCTTTCTGTCAGCACTCGTATCATGAAATAAGATGTTACAACCAATGTGCTCTCTGCATTCACGTATCTTAGAGAGAGCACTGAGACTGTTGACATCTCATATCTGTCGTGTGCGTCAACTTCAGCACCGCTCTAATATAGCCCGATATACATCCAATCAACACATTTTAGCATCACCGCTGAACATACTTTTACTTTTATGGTTTTGGATTTGTAATAGACTTTCACATATTAATGACACAAGCTCCTTGAAGTTTCCCCAATTTGGGACAAGAGCACTCTGAATGATGCAAGCTCTTCTTTACCTATGTATATACAATGATCCTTTAATGATCAACTGCAGGAAAAGCCTACGTTTACATTGAAACGCTCATGAAAATGTCTATCTGCCTGTGAAGGAAACAGGTTATATTAATGAAATCTGTAAATCCCTCTTTGTTCCACACGTTATTTTCGTTGCTAAAAAGTAAACAAGACCAACACAATAGCGATTGTAAACTACGGCTGCTTCGTAACCAACAATATTTAACGAAATGTTGAATTTAATGTTACAAGACTTCCCTATTTTCTTATCCTCTCTTTTAATGGGTACATCAGTGGGACGCCCAAAGTTTAAAACATCTTTCCACGTGGAAAATGGGGTTTCTAACAAATTGCAAACTATATCGTTCACTGGATTCATAACAAAACACTTACATCCCGTAATTTTAATATTACAAACGTTGGAGTCAAGCAAACTCTTAAACTATACCGTTCATAGTTATGTAAAAAACACCTCGTTTAGGTTCACCACCAGCTCTCGCTCGAGATAAACGACTATAGTATCTTCTAACTATATTCAAGTGAAAACCTCTTCACTTGAATAACCGCCACTGGTAATGTGTGTAAGGCCTTGCTACATATTTTCATCTATATTTACACAATTTGAATCCATTTCACTTTGAACAATCTTTTCATGATCACTATGTGACTGTGATCCAAACACAATCATAGTCTTTTTCTTGTGTACATTTCGTATCCGTCATTATCTTTTGGCTTATTGAATTCCATTCTTCATTTATGAGTTATTTTCATTTCCTGCTGTGATTGCAGCACGGTTGAGTCTATTCATCTCTGCTACTGCTACATTTCTTATACTAGCATTATCTGCATTTTTATCATTACATTTTCCACCTCTTGACATCCGATTTTTTTTCACCTCCTCACTTTTGTTTATTTTGTAAGAATTTTCCACTGGCCTCAATTTTTCTATTTCCACAAATAGTTCTGTTTCACGTTCTTTATTTCATTCACAACGTTAATTTTATATAGTGCCATTTCATCTTTACATTTAGTTATCTCTTTCTCTAATGTGCTTTTATTTTCCTTCACCTCTATCTCTTAAACTATTCATTCTGGTTCCTATTATTTCTATTTTACTTTTCAGGGCATTCTTACTTTCCCTGGTTTCCCTATGAACGTTTATTTAAGTGATTCTCCATTGTTATCATGTTTGTATTACATTATTTCCTACCCTGTTATATTTTTTAAAAATAAACTGTAGTTTTTTTTCTAGCTCTACTCCATCCTGTTCAATTTTTAGCTTAAATCTTGTTTTATTTCAATAATTTTTTGACCTAATGCAGTTACTTAGTTCAGTAGCTTAAAAAAGTTAATATTGGCATGTGAGCTGTGCCAAAAGGCCAATCCAATCTACTCATTTCCGTTTGTTTCTCTGGATCTTCCCCTCTAGTATCCCCTTTGGCGAATTCAAAATCATACACCAGCTTCAGCTAAATAAATACCAGCCCTTTGACAACGCTGGAAGCCCCTCCCCCCCACTTTAAACCAGCCCACGTAACAGCCAAGCCTATAAACAAAGACCAAACCAACCATCATACGCCCACACATGCTAAGCATATAAAACCTGTGAAATCAAATGACTCTGATCAGTTCGCCAACAGTAGCCAAGTACTGCAGTCACACCACTGATGTTCAACGCAGTTTCGAACGAAATGTATGGAAGAAGAATTTCCACTATACCACGGCCCACAAGCCCAAATATTCATTCTATATTTTATAACATAGGCAGTGAAAGCTTACACAATTATTTCATTACTGTTTCATGTCTTCTTTTACCGCAGTGTAGAACATTTTCAAGCTGCCAATTACTTTTGTTTCCTATTTATGTAGCATTCTCTGCTGACCTTATATGAGTGCCATACTCTTCATACAACCCCACAGGAAATAGTCGGGAAGCGTCACATCTGCTGACCGTTATGGCCTATAACAATCTGGTCCACCTCTAACAATCCATCGACTTGGATATGCAACATTGAAATGATTCCACACATTTACATCAAATTGTGCTGGACTCAATGTCATCCAGTTATGTAATGGTACATGTGACACTGCTGTTAACTGGAAACAACACAGCAGAATGCGCACAAAGGACACTATGGGGGAATTTAGCACATGCACCGGAGTATTATTAGGCCCAATCCTTCATCTGCAGCACATAGATGGCCACAGTACTGCATACACGTCATATTAAGACCAAAACAAATTGGAAAAAATTATCACCTTTCGTGCTCACACTTTCACACCCTACAGCAGGGGAAGACAAGTATCGCTGCTGTGACATCAGCTCACTGAGCTCGCATGCTCCCATCGATGGCCAGTTGAATGTACGTCACAGCGGGAAAGAGGAAATGGCATACGGTACATCGTAATTTTAATGCTGACTGTTTCAATTACGGAATAGACACAGACTATAAATGATTACATTTCGGCTTTATGCCATATATATAAAAATTCTAGTTTATGTGAACAGTGATATAATGCAAATAAAACATATATAACTATTTTTCCTGAGCAACAGGAGAGCTATACAGAACTATTAGGTAGACATTTCCGACATTTGCCGTTTCACTTTTCTTTTTTCTAGTTTGTCAATGTTAGGGAGTAATGTAACCGAACATTTGTAATGTAACATTTGTAACCGAAGACTGCATGTTAGATTGTGATCTGACAATATGCTTTGGGATTTTGGCTTAGAAAGGTTCATAACAGAAAGAATTGTTCGCACACATACATAGAACCAAACATAAAAATATTCGTGCAACAAGGGCATACAACCTCAGAAATCTGCTTTAAGGAACACTTATAAAAATCAGCCAAGTCTTCCTTGTGTTTATATTAATTATCCTTCAGCAAATTGTTGCACTGTAAATTTATCAATTCAATTTGCTACCTGCTAGAAATATTGTTAACATCCAATGAATACGCAAAGATCTGAAACGTAGTTGACAATGTTTCTACATCTTGAAGCCTGGTCTTAAACTGGTTTGAAACACGGGGTACTGAACACTACACAATGTCAACAAAAACACAAAATAAAAACAAAATTCGCACTAACGCTGTTGAGATTCCTCACACAACAAATAAAAAACCTCAGACTAGGCTGAAGGGGGTTCTCCCTAAACATGCCCAAATAACATTTTTCATGGTAATTATTATTTATTTATGCCAACAAACTTACTGTTGGTGTTTTTAAACACACAAGCCGTGTGTGGGCAAAGTTTTAGAGGTAGAACTGGAACTTAAAAATTCAATGCCACAACTGGTCTGTGGTTCAAATCCCAGTTGTGGCATTGAATTTTTAAGTCCCAGTTCTACCTCTAAAACATTTTTCATATTCATTCAGTTTCGTGCAAGTGCTATGCTGATCTATGCAGCATAGCAATACACCGCTCTCGCCTGACGTCACACGAGCCTACAAACTGGCTCTTTGTTTAAATACGTCACACGGCCCGAAGTTGTCTTCCCCTGCCCTACAGTGTCCAAACCATACATTTTAGGTAAGGGGTTCCTTCTTGAAAACTGATCAATTTGCCATCCCTCACAACAAAAGCGTAGTTAGTATCTTTTGGGACACCTTGTATACATAAAACATTCTTTACATTTGATCACTGAAAGTATTAATACAAAATAGTGGAAATTTTAAGAGAAACACAGCAAAAGGTAACAATGTTACAGCTTTTGCTCAGACAAATTAAATTATGTATTGTAAGTTCCAATAAAGTCCCTTTTGCATGTCACATGCTGTTTGTACTTATGAGTTGTCTTTAAAATGTGACAAATCGTGATGTCCCCATAAATGTCTTTTTTCATATTCTCGCATCGTGAATCTAATTATGCATTTTCTAGCAACACAAAAGACTAAACTTCTGTTCACAAATGTAACACTTCTACAGCTTTAAGACGCTGATGTATCAAATTATGCTTTTTCAAACTTGACAACTGAGTAAATCTCTTTTCACAACTTTCACACTTATGTGGCTTCTTACCCTCATGAATTAAGTTGTGCGTTTTCAAATCTGACAATCTAGTAAATCTCTTATCACAAGTTTCACACTTGTGTGGCTTTTTGCCCTCGTGTATCAAACTATGTTTTCTCAAATCTGATAACTGAGTAAACCTCTTATCACAACTTTCACACTTATGTGGCTGTTTACCCTCATGAATCAAATTATGCATTTTCAAATTAGACAGCTGCGTAAAGCTCTTGTCACAAATTTTACATTTATGTGGCTTTTTACCCTCATGAATCAAATTGTGTAACTTTAAATGTGACAACCGAGTAAAGCTCTTATCACAAGTTTCACACTTATGTGGCTTTTTAACGTCGTGTATCAGTTTATGCATCTTCAAATGTGACAACTGAATAAAGCTCTTATCACAAATTTTACACTTATGTGGTTTGTTGCCCTCATGAATCAAATTATGCAGTTTCAAATGTGATAAACGAGTGAAGCTCTTATCACATATTTTACATTTGTGTGGCTTTCTGCCCTCATGAATCAAATTGTGCATCTTCAAACCAGACAAACGAGTAAAGTTCTTATCACAAGTTATACACTTGTATGGCTTTATACCCTCATGAATCAAATTATGCATTTTTAAACTTGACAGCTGAGTAAATCTCTTCTCACAAATTACACACTTGTGTGGCTGTTTACCATCATGAATCAAACAATGTCTTTTCAAATCTGAGAAGCGAGTAAAGCTTTTATGACAAGTTTTACATTTGTGTGGTTTTATACCCTCATGGAATAAAGTATGTCTTTTTAAATCTGAAAAGGCAGTAAAGAACTTCTCACAAATTTCACACTTAAATGGCTTTTTACCCTCATGAATCATTGTATGCAATTTCAAATGTGACTTATGGGCAAAGCTCTTATCACAAATGTTACACTTGAGTGCTCTTTCACCCTTATGAATCAAATTCTTTTGTTGCAAGTATAAAGATCTGCTGTAAAGTTTCCTCCTATCACTATATTTGTCTAATTGTTGTGAGTGAACACGTTTTTCTGTGACATCACTTTCTTCACGAAGATTCTTTCCATTACACAAGCTTCTGTCTTTACTTGATATGTCAGTACAAGGCAGTGGTGATTTGCAACTGCTATAACCAAAATATTCTTCTGTGCATAGCCTGAAATGGAGAATTTTGCATAATTAAGTGCAATAACCACATAATTGTAACTGAAAACAGAATCTGTTTGTTAATAATAGCTAATAAGTGACATCTGATCAACTGTAAATTCAGGTGAAACAACTATACTGTTCATTACAATTAAATTAAGTTCATTAATGAACAATAACATTACATAATAAAAGCTCACATATTTAAACTTGTAAAAGGTTGTGGCACCATAAGCAACATGTTTTATATATACGCTGGGTGTCCCCCCTCCCCCCCAAAAAAAACATTGACAATGCTTAGTATGTTGTGAGGAATGGCAAACTGATCAGTTTTCAATAGGAACCCCTGTCCAGAAATGCACGGTTTAGACGTTAGAGAACATTGACGTTTGAGAACAAACGGTTATGATAGTATAAGTTATTTTGTTATCTTAATACAGAAGGTAAGCAATCTTTAGCCATCTGTGTACTGGATGAATGACCTGAACATGATAACATTCCTGCACAGGCGCTAAATTCCCCCATAGAGACGTAGGTGCACATCCCTGTGTGCTACTTATGGAGTTTCCAGAACAGTAACGTTTTTTTAACAGCAGTGAGGCACGTACCAGTACCCAGCTGTGGAAATGGCTGACATGAGCTACAGTACACTTTGATGTAAATGTGTGGAATCATCTCAAGATCCCATATTGAAAACGATTGAGGTGGACCAGTTCCATGTCCAATATGGTCACCAGATCTAAAACCTCTTAACTATTTTCTGTGATATTGTGTGAAGGATATGGTATGGCACTCCTGTAAGGAGGACCCTATGGCTCAAGACCATGAAGCGCCTGAAAATCATCAGACAATAGCACGTATTGTCACGTGCATGAGGTTCACCATTCCTTGTCGGTCTGGGTGGCTCAGTTGGTTAGACGCTGGCCTACTGATCCCAAGGTTGCGGGTCCAAACCCGGCCCAGGCCAATGGTTTTTAAGTGTGCTTAAAAACGACAGCTCCATGTCAGTAGATTTACTGGCATGTAAAAGAACTCCTGTGTGACGAACTTCCGGCACACCGGTGACACTGATGTGATCCTGGCAATTGACAGCATCGTTAAACAACAACAAAATAATGCCATACACCCATCTCACACTCCCATGAACCACAGCATCCAAACCGTGAATTTCCAGACAGGGCTTCCTATTTGAAAGCTGATCAGTTTGTCATCCTGCATAACAGGGGAAGACAACTTCGGGCCATGTGACGTATTTAAGCGAAGAGCCAGCTTGTACAGTCGTGTGACGTCAGTCGAGAGCGGTGTATTCCTATGCTGCATAGATCAGCGGCGCTACTTGCACGAATCTGAATGAATATGAAAAATGTTATTTGGGCATGTTTAGGGAGAACCCTCTTCAGCCTAGTCTGTGGTTTTTTATTTGTAAGAATGTTCCTTAAACCAGATTTCTGAGGTTGTATGCCCTTGTTGCACAGATATGATGTATGTTTGGTTCTATGTATGTGTGCGAACAATTCTTTCTTTTATGAACCTAAGTCAAAATCCCGAAGCATATTGTCAGATCTCAATCTAACATGCGGTCTTCGGTTACAAATGTGACGTACATTACGCCCAAACATTGACAAACTAGTTAAAGAAAATCGAAACGGCAAATGTCAGAAATGTTGTTGTTTTCTAGTGCCTTGCATCTGGCAATGAAGCCATTAGCATTCGTGCTTTCCAATACTTTTGAACTGTAGTTTCTTCTGATCTTAATGCTTCACAGGTCTTCAAGTGTTCTTCATTCATTTCTGCTGGATCGTTACACAGGACACATATTGGTATGTCAGAAATGTCTACCTAATAGTTCTGTATAACTCTCCTCTAGCTCAGGAAAAATAGCTATAATTTCTGTTCTATTTGCGTTATATGACTGTTCACATAAACTAGAATATATATGGCATAAAGCCGAAATGTAATTATTTATAATGTGTGTCTATTCCGTAATTGAAACAGTCAGCATTAAAATTACGATGTACCATATGCCATTTCCTCTTTCCCGCTGTGACGTCACACGTTCAACTGGCCATGGATGGGAGCATGCAAGCTCAGTGAACTGACGTCACAGCAGCGATACCTGTCTTCCCCTGCTGTATAACATACTAAGCATTGTTGGCATTTTTTTGGAATACCTGTATGTGTGTATGCTGTCAATTGCCAGAATCATATCAGTGTCGCCGGTGTGCCGGAATTTTGTCCCGCAGTAGTTGTTTTACATGCCAGTAAACTTACTGACATGGAGCTGCCGTTTTTAAGCACACTTAAAAACCATCAGTCTGGGCTGAATTTGAATCCGCAACCTTGGGATCAGTAGGCCAGCGTCTAGCCAACTGAGCCATCCAGACTGAGTGTGTATGTAGGAATCACATCAGCTTCCTGCTTTGCTTTAACAGAATCTATTCAGAGTTTCACAAGCAAGTCCTATGTGATGTGGCAAGAAAATATCCTCACAACAAAGTAACTATCAACAAGGCAATATGCAGTCAACAGAAAATACAATGGACAGATTGCTTCTCACAAAAAACAACGTACTTAACCATATGTGTCAGACATTTTCTCCTACAAGAGGTGGCAACCATTGTTAACAATGTATCACTATACAACACAAATAAGAAATAGCGGTGATAAATCTTTTGGCGAAACTGCACTATCCTAGTTATAAGAAGCAACTAAATTTCCGAGATGCTATGTTGTAACACATACATTCCTATAAGGGTTAGTGTTTGATCAACGGATATGGCATTCATCTGTCCATCATCGATCTCAGCTTTTCACACTGGAAGATAAACGATGTATGTACAAAAGGGGTGGTTTGTTTTGTATATACACACAAAACCCTGAAGTCACATATGTGTTAAGTTATTATTCATCTTCTGCTGTAATTGGCCTGAGTAGGTGGGGGATTGCATGGCATAAATGGCTCTCTTCTCACCACTATCGGCACCAATTAACTGAAATGGTAAGTTAAAGCTTACTGAACATCATTTCAGATCGCTGCTTGTATATTTTCACTGAAATCTCATTTATTTTTCATGTGAAAAATAAAACCTACTCTTGGCATACAGTACAGAAAGTAAATACCTAGTCTGTAGTTGATCTACCCATATATAAGAACATATAATCCCTAATGATATCAGTGGACTCAATCACACAGCAAGAGGCATAGGACAAGTGTGAATATCTAATATGATGAACTGATTATTATATTCCCATTTATATCTGTTCAAAAATTATTATTTTCTTGCTTAACGACGCTGTCAATTGCCAGGATCACATCAGCGTCGCCGGTGTGCCGGAATTTTGTCCCGCAGGAGTTCTTTTACATGCCAGTAAATCTACTGACATGGAGCTGTCGTTTTTAAGCACACTTAAAAACCATCGACCTGAGCCGGGTTTGAACCCGCGACCTTGGGATCCGTAGGCCAGCGTCTAACCAACTGAGCCACCCAGACCGACATATATATCTGTTCAACACGACATATTATCTGGTACAACATAAATGTGGCAATTAAATAAGAATTGAAGGAAAGTGAAACAGTCTTACCTTGGTGATATTACTGGAGGGAATTTAGCATCCTGCAACAATAATTCAACCATCAAAATAATGATGCAACAAACATTCATATAAAAAGCTCCTGTTGTATGTCCTGGAACATATAATTGTTTACAAGTCCCAGGTTTTTGGCATATTTATAAACAAATATTACACATTTCATACAGTAATGACATGGAAGAAGACCAAACAATGGGAAAATTATTTATATGTAAACAACTTGTTTGGTACAAAGAACACAGAACAGGCAAAACGAACATTCAGTAATTAAAAGTATAGGATTCAAGTAATCAAGCATTTATGAAAATTTGGACAGAAATGCTTCAAATAAGCAGAATGACAATGGCATGAAAGAGGAGAGGCATAAACCCAGGTCTTCTACATCAATGACCTGTATGTTGACGTGTATAAGATCCTGGGCATGTAAATCAGAATCTCAATTTTAATTTTATACCAATAATTTAAGAACTAATGGATTCCATCCTACAAATTATAAGCAGATTCTTAGTAGGTTTTAGAAATATTGACTGTTTTTTTTTTGTAGTGTTTAACACCCGCTTTTACTACTTTGGCACCGCAGGTGGTGACACTGATAATACATGGAATGAAGATGGGTCAGCAGTGGAAACCAGAGAACCCGGAGGAAAGAGGAGTGAATGGTCTAACCACTTGGCTACGGCACGGCCGTTGGACATGTTTTGAGTAGGTGGACTAGAGAGCAAGTTTGACGACTTTCTCAGCAAATTGAAATATCCTATGGCTCTTTGGAATTGCTATGATGTTACTAAAGTTAAACCTCTATATTATTACTGAATTGCAAGAACCGAGACGGGATGAACCTCCAAAAAGGTTGCAGTTTTGTAAATGGATTTTGAATAGGGTGCATTATGGAAAAATGACCCTAATCTCAATTTCTCTTCGGCCAAATGATTGTTCCACCTAAGGAGCTATGTTAGTTCATAAAATAATCATTATAGAAGTTCTAAAAAGCTAATTTTATACATGAACACCTGCATGATCAAAACATAGAAGCATGACGTTCAATTGTGCTGAAGGAATAATAGACCCTATGATTAAACAGTGAGAGGTACATGCCAGAACATTTTGCAGCCTATTCAACTGCCAGAGAGATAGAGAGAACATGCTTTCATGGCCTTTCTCTCTGCTTAGGGTGTGTTATCCGGATAAGGCTTTTCTTATCCTGAGATGACGAATGTCAGGTCACTCAAAGCTCTATACACCTTGGACTCATTCATTCACCATCGGATATGACACTACATTGGAGGACACTTATGTTGTGTTTCAAGATAGTATCGCTATAATGGCCTCCTTGTTCTTGCAATTTAATCGACTATTTTTATTTCTGCGGGGCATAAAAAGAGAAAGTATATAAAACCGATCCCACTAGGGATGAACTTAAAAATATCATTTATCAACAGTTTGCTGCCATTTCTCAGAGGGAGCTGCAGAGAGTAATCAGCAGTTTCCTAAGCAGCAGTCAAAAGTTCTAGAGCAACGATGGAAGGCAGTTCGAGTATCTCCAGTGATTAATTTACTTTTGATTTTATGTGATTATATTATAGTCAGACTATACTATATTCACTTTGGGCTTCCTGCCACCAGTGCTGCCGACACAGCAGTCAGCTTCGCTGGCCGACTGAACAAGTGAAGGATTGTTCACCCTGTTGCCCTTGTAAATGCAGCAATTTCTATGAAACTTACCTTAATGTCATCAAAAACAGATGAAGTCTCTGTTTTCAGCCACCCATGTTCTTGTTCAATTTTCACTTTATTACCCATTTCATGATCACCACTGCATTTCTTAACCTCCATTACAGAAACTTCTCTCTCGTTCTGTGAACCAAAGTCTGAAACCACAATCTCTTCAACTGGTGTTTTTGCCCCTATCTCACGGTATGTAGCAGTTTCACACTTGATCTGTTCTCTCTCGTTCCATGAAACAAAGTCTGGAAAAGCAGTTTCTGTTTTGATTGTGATTGTTGCAACATTCTTGGGAATGAACTCTGAGACAAGATCCTGTTCCACCTTCTTCTGTGAGTCATCTTCTTCTTCTTCTTTGATTACTACTTTGGTATCCATCTCACAACTGCTGCTGCTTAATTAACAAGTCTGTGCAGAAGAAAAAACATACACCATAAAATACATATAACTTGAACCCTGCAGCTCTCTCAGAACTTATAGCCAATGTTCTCATCTGATTAACTTTCTCAAACATTAGATATACCTTATAGTTAACAAGTGTATTTCAGGTCACCTTTACTGCGATAGTTTCATTAAATGAAAACGTGTTACCATCTTGCAACTGTGTAATTGACTTTTTCAAACCTGACTTAACTTTTCAAAATGGTCTCTAAACTTGGCTAGCCATAAACAACAATTATCAAAACCACACAAACCTACCTCCAAAGAGTTTGTGGCTCTAGGCCTGAAAACAACTATAATTATTCAACTCTTCCAAATGTTGAGTAAGTATTCAGGCCAACAGATTCAGTAAAATTATACGTTTTGTACATTATAACATATTCTAAACATAAACAACTTTCTAGTTTCTTGTTCAAAACAAAATAAATACTTATATATAAATTAAAAAATATATTGAATTTAACATAAAAGGTGTCCACACAGAAAACTTGAAATGTCTTAAACTTGGATGACATTACAACTTTTGTTGAGCTTAACTTGAGCTTGTAAACACAGTAATGCACAAGATGAGGTTATTTAATATATATGTTTAGGCTTTCACAGCCGGCGTTAATCCAATATATAGTTTGCGGGCTTGTAGGCTGTGGTCCAGTTGTTGAATTATTATATATTGTTTTGGGCAAAACATCAGATAATTCATCGACTGGACCACGACCTACAGCCCACAAACCACTATCTATTGAGTTTCTTTAGTTTTGTACAAGTTATTAGTATACACTACATCAACTACTTGTATGATGATGCACATGGTGGTGGTAGGAGTGGTAGTGAGTGTACTGGTGCTGGTGGAGGGGGTTATGGTAGGGCTGGAGGGGGTGCTGCTATTGGAGGAGGTGGTGGGTTTGAAAGGTGTGGTGGTGGTGTTTGGAGGGAGGACGGGTGGTGGCAGTGGTGGTTGTAGAGGGTTGTGGTGGGACTGGAGGGGTGCTGGTATTGGAGGGTGTGGTGGTGGGTTTAGAGGAGTTGGTGGTATTGGAGGGGGGCGGTGGTGTTGGAGGGGGTGGTGGCAGAATTGGAGAAATAGGCGGTGGGGTTGTAGGGTATGATGGTGGGATTGTAAGGGATGGTTGGCAGTGGCATTGGGAGGTGGTAGCAGGGTACGAGGGGTTGGTGGTGGGGCGAGTGAGTGGTGGTGTATTTGGAAGGGCTGGTGGAGGGATTGGAGAGGGTGGTGGTGGGGTTATAAGGGATGGCTAGCAGTGCCGTTGGGGACTGGTGGCAGGTTACAAGGGGGTGGTGGTTGTGGTGTTGGAGATGTGGTGGTGGAGTTGCACGGGTGGTGGTGGAGGAGTTGCAGTGTAGTAGTGGGGTGGGTGTGGTTGTGGTGTCGGTGTGGTTGTGGGGTCGGTGTGGTGGTAGGTGGGTGTGGTTGTGGGGTCGGGGTAGTGGTAGTTGGGTGTGGTTGTGGTGTGCGTACGGTAGGTGGGTGTTGTTGTGGGGTGTGTATGGGGTAGGTGGGTGTTGTGGGGTGTGTGAGTGGTTGTGGGGTGGGTGTGGTGGTACGTGGGGTGGGTGTGGGGTAGGTGGGTGTTGTGGGGTGTGTGTGGAGTAGGTGGGTGTGGTGGGTGTGGTTGTGTGTGGGGCAGGTGGGTGTAGTGGTGAGGTGGGTGTGGTTGTGGTTGTGGGGTGGGTGTGGTTGTGGGGTGTGTGTGGGGTAGGTGCGTGTAGTGGTGAGGTGGGTGTGGTGGTAGGTGGGTGTAGTGGTGAGGTGGGTGTGGTTGTGGGGTGGGTGTGGTTGTGGGGTGTGTGTGGGGTAGGTGGGTGTGGCTGTGGGGTCGGTGTGGTGGTAGGTGGGTGTGGGTGTGGGGTGTGTGTAGTGATAGGTGGGCAGTCTTTAAGGTATACAATTGCAAGGGTCATTAGCATTTTACAAAACTTAAATGGAAGATTACAAATGGTAAGCCTGCAGTCTGCAAATAACAGATAAACTGACACTAAGAAAGTGCAGAACACAAGAACAGCAAAATCTTACAATGTAAGCATGAAACACACTAACAATACAATCTAAAAAAGAAAAAAATCTAAGTATGTAATTTAATGTAATTTAAAAGGTGAGTCAATAACACTAAACAGCACTTACATTATAATTTTCTGGGACGCGCTTCGGAGGTTAACTTTCCTCCATTATCAACCGGACAAAAACTGGGTTTCCATGGTATTTCATGGTGCGGATGGCGATGCTTCTTCTGATGTTTCTTCTGTGAAAGGAAGATGTAATTTAGTACTTATATTGTTGTGAAGAATAAATCTCAATACACACTGCAGCATCTCAACTAGGGTATTGGCAAGCCAAGTGCACACATAACTGAGGTAGAGATGGGCACTGGCACAGTTGGCAGTTTGTGACAACGGGCACAAAGCAAGGTGGTGTTCGAAGATAAAAGGTGCTTATGATTAAAATGGCAATTTTCAATAAGCAGACTGACTAAAATGACCTCCTTGCGAGAGATGCACGAGAAGTCCTCTAGGTAACGAGGAATGGCTTCATCTCCCTGAATATCCATCCAAATAGCCCTCCAGCACAAAAGGATACAAGTAGCTAAAACTACGTAATAATCATCAGAAGGAACGCAGGAGATAAAACACCTGGGAGCTAAAACAATTCCTTAGCAGCAGCGTCAGCAGTTTCATTTCCTTGTACGTCAAGATGTCAAGGACAAGCTAATGTCGGCAATAGCAAGTGAGTGAAAGCTACGCTGGGTACGCTACACAAGTGAATGGTAAGTTTACAACAGCCCAACATTCTGAAGGTTCACTCAAGGAATCCAATTGAATAACCTTGTGCCGCAAGTCTTGCCAATGAATACATAGGAGTTGATAAATATCAAGAAGGCTAAATAAATAAAAATTGAAGCTATTAACAGTGAAGCAACAAGATTCAAAAGTAAGAACAAATTAGAAACTAAAAACTTCACTTATCTTAGTAATGTTACACGTTCTTTTTGCACAAACTGACCCAGGGTTTCAAGTTGTCTCCAACTCATTCTCAGAGCTATACAAACAAAATCGTTACCAAAGCTACAATCTTTCATTTTTTTCTGAAAACAAAAAACAAATACTGATATTCAATTTTTATTTACCAATCTCTGAAAACAAAAATTTATAAATACAATCTATAGATGGTAATTCGAAGTTCATAACACGGTTCCTGTTTCTTACTTTCTCTACTGGTAAGTAGGGGAAGTATTGTATTCCACCCAAAAATTCGATGTCAAGATTTTTGAGGCCCCCTGAATCCAAAAAAAGCATTTTTAGAAAAAGGTCCGTGTGTGTCTGTGTGTCAGTCTGTCAGTCTGGGGACAGCATAACTCAAAAACGAAAATTAGGTTAAAAACCAAAGTTCGTATTTAAGTTTAATGTCATTCAACGATGCGACACGAAGATTTTGAAGAAAATAGCCCCACTCTAAACCACCCTTTACATGGAAAATTTTTCGAAAATTTTGATTTTCTTGAAAATGGCTCTAACGATTTTGATTAAAATGCCATATGTTTGAGATATTTTTATGACAAATGAAATGTATATCTTGAATTTTCTGGCTATAGCCCCTGTAGTTGTATTTACTCTGGACGACTTTTGCATAACTCGTAAACCGTTAAGAGATAGACCAAATTATACTATACAAAACATGTAGATCTTGCTAAAATACACAATTTATGCTCCAATAAATTTCCTTGTAGGGTGAACCATTTCGGTGATATTCCTTGTTATATGTGTGAGTTTCGGAAAACTTAGAACTTTAGCAAAATGCAACAATGCTGTTCATTTTTTTATATGTTAATCGTGCAAAGAGAACGGAATCTCAAAGGTCGCACAAAGCCTTCTGTATTCTAATATCTCCCTTGCACCTACAAGGACATAAGCAATAAGATAATTTGTACTAATGTTTATGTTAACTAACATGGAAATATAGGAATAAGAGTTTGTTAGAATGGTTAGTACAAGAGTAGAGAAAGTCATGTGAGTGCAACACATCAGATTTTTAAAATAATTTTTTCCCAAACCATTAAATCTATAGGACCACTTAATTGTTTTAATAATTTAACTTCTGGATTAATTTCATGATTAAATGACCAAAAATGATCTGCCACAGCTGATTTATCAGTTTGTTTATATTTAACATTTCTAAAATGTTCTTTTATTCTGGTTTCTAAATGATGTTTAGTTTTACCAATATAAACCTTATCACAATCTAAACAGCTAAATTGATAAATGCCAGATTTTTTATAATTTGGTATTTTATCCTTTTTAGAAAAATTAAGTAAATTTTGTATATTAAATTTATTTTGAGGGACCAAATTTATTCCATATTCTTTAAAAATCTTTGTAAATTTTTTATTGGCCCATGGAACACGAAATCAAGACCAAATCTAAAGTTCTTGTGATTGTGAATAAAAGCACATCTTACTTCCTGATCATCCTTTGAGCCATCAGTATATATAAAATGCAGGGTCTAAACTGCATCTTAATATGTAAAAAGGCAGAACAAAGTGCTAAAACTGACATTGTTGACTGCAACATGAATACCAACTCCAGACCAAGATTAAGGGGGCCTCTGGTCGGAGTCATAAGGAAAAACGTGTCTCCCCTTTAAGAAACGTCATCTGTAAAGTGACATCCAACATTTGAAGGAGAGAGCAAAACTGAACACCTGGAGGGAGTATCGCCAAGGGAGCTTGTTTAATACTGATGGTCCAATGAATTTACAGAGTAAAATACGGACGACGCAGGAGACTAGAGTCTGAATACGTAGTCACATTAATTACCAACCGGTGGTTACACCTTAATAATGCCTAGGATTGACTATAAAATCTTGTTTCTCATTCCTGGGAACTTTGAGTTTCTTTTTACTTTCTCTACTGGTAAGTAGAGGAAGTATTGTATTCCACCCAAAAATTCGATGTAGAGATTTCACAGGAAATATAAGTTTTGAGACCCCCTGAATCCAAAAAAAAGCATTTTAGAAAAAGGTATGTGTGCATGTGTCTGTCAGTCTACGGACAGCATAACTCAAAAACCAAAAGTCGGTTAAAAACCAAAGGTGATACTTAAGTTTAATGTCTTTCAAGGATGCAACACATAGATTTTGAAGAAAACAGCCCCACCCTAAACTACCCTTTACATGGAAAATTTTTCAAAAATGTTTATTTTCTTAAAATGGCTAACGATTTTGATTAAAATGCCATAATGTTAAGAAATTTGTAAGACAAATGAAATGCATATTTTGAATTTTCTGGCTATAGCTTATGTAGTCCTGTTTAGTCTGAATGACTTTTGAATTACTCGTAAACCGTAAGATATACAAAATTTTACTATACAAAAAATGTAGATCTCACTAAAACACACAATTTATGTCTGAATACATTTTTTGTAGAGTGAACCATTTCGGAGATATTCCTTGTTATTTGTGTCAGTTTCGAAAAACTTAAAACTTTCGTGAAATGGAACATCATTGTTCATTTTTTATATGTTAAGTGTGCAAAGAGAACGGAATCTCAAAGTTTAAAAGATTTGACTCGCTCAAAGCCTACTGTATTTCCACAGTCACTCTTAAGTACAGTGATTATAATAACTATTATAACTCTTTAAATGTTCTTATTAAGTGTAATTTAATAAGAATTCAGTTATGTAGAACTAATTGTTTGCATTATAAACTGCACGTGATCTGTGAGTTTGTCATGACAAAACTAAAGTTATTCAATTTCTCTTTGATTTTTAATGGATACAAGCAGAAGTTGCAAAGGATTATTAACTCTCATAATTCAGCAATTTGGGCAACAAACAATTCCATGAGTAGGCGTAGGCTTTCACGGCCGGAATTTCAAACAATTCCATATTTAGCTTTCGAGAAGAAGAGCCTTTACTCCCTTTCTTTGTACAATATGACACTCAATGTTTGGTTCGACATACGCCTGTCAATAACTGTTTTCTATCATGAACTTAAATAAAAACAGGTATCGAACAACTATGACTGACGTTTCATTATGGTCAGTACTTTTTCTTTCAGCTGCCAATCATATAAAACCACATTTTGATGTATTGGTAAAGAGACAACATATAACTATTATTTATTTATGCCAACAAACTTACTGTTGGTGTTTTTAAACACACAAGCCGTGTGTGGGCAAAGTTTAAGAGGTAGAACCGGAACTTAAAAATTCAATGCCACAAACTGGGATTTGAACCACAGACCTTCCGCTTGCCGGGCGGACGCTCTACCACTGAGCTATTGTGACAAACTGCCAGAATGGCATTAAATTCTCAAGCCAGTTCGTATTTTTCCTGGTAAACCACAAAGGCAGTCTCACATCAGAGACAATTACCCCAATGGTGACTTACTATTGCAAGTACTTTATATCCCAGGATTAAATAACCTTCACATGGTAATTATTATTTATTTATGCCAACAAACTTACTGTTGGTGTTTTTAAACACACAAGCCGTGTGTGGGCAAAGTTTAAGAGGTAGAACCGGAACTTAAAAATTCAATGCCACAAACTGGGATTTGAACCACAGACCTTCCGCTTGCCGGGCGGACGCTCTACCACTGAGAACTGGCTTGAGAATTTAATGCCATTCTGGCAGTTTGTCACAATAGCTCAGTGGTAGAGCGTCCGCCCGGCAAGCGGAAGGTCTGTGGTTCAAATCCCAGTTTGTGGCATTGAATTTTTAAGTTCCGGTTCTACCTCTTAAACATATAACTAGTTTATACGCAGATGTAATCTGCTAGAGAAAGCAATAATTTGTTTAAAATAAATATTTTTCCTAACCATAAATTAGTAAAATAATATTTTGAGAAATCATTTATGAAAGCTTGCACTTCTTTTCGTGTACGTACTGCATGATACCTCTCCTCTCTGTCCACTCATAACAAGAGTGCTGCCAGTACCTGTAATCTGCTCGTGAACTGCGAGCCAGCTTTGGGAGCACAAACCCTGCGCAGGGCTGCTCTATGGGGTGAGAGGGCCTATGCCAAATGCCCAATCAACTGGTCTACAAACATTTTTCACCTCCAACCTTATACCTCCCTGAATGCAGACCAACAAATATTGTTGCGTGGGCTGGAGGATGGAGAGTTCCGATAAACTGGGTAACTTCCTTTTGCCTATCTCATCGTGAGGAGATAATCTTGGCTCAATTATGCATTGGCCCGTGGAATTTTATGTGCGGTTACCTTCGTCTTTGTCCGTATTGCTAGAAACTTTTGTGTCTTCTGTCTGGTGATGCTAGAGTGTTTTTCTGGTGGACGTTACAGATTCTCTGCAACTACCTGTCAGACTTGTAGAGGTTCTGACAAACAATGAAATAACAGTTTTGAAGCTTTTAGCAATGGTAAAGACAAACCTAAGGGTTTAGGATCTTTGATATCAAGAATTCATATCTTTTGGATACTTTTATAAATGTCTTAATTCTGGCTTTTGCCTCACTTGTTTGGTTTATTTATCTATATTTGTGCTTTCACTAGCAGGTCCGTGTGTGTGTCTGTGGACAGCATAACTCAAAAACGAAAAGTAGGGTAAAAACCAAAGTTGGTATTTAAGTTTAATGTCTTTCAAGGATGCGACACACAGATTTTGAAGAAAATAGCCCCACCCTAAACTACCCTTTACATGGAAAATTTTGATTTTCTTGAAAATGGCTCAATTTTGATTAAAATGTTATATGTTTGGGTTATTTTTATGACAAATGAAATGTTTATCTTGAATTTTCTGGCTATAGCCCCTGTAGTCGTATTTACTCTGGACTACTTTTGCATAACTGTTAAACTGTTAGAGATAGACAAAATCTTACTGTATAAAAAGTGTAGATCTTGCTAAAATACACAATTTACGTCCAAATACATTTTTTTGTAGAGTGAACCATTTTGGAGATATTCCTTGTTATGTGTGCGAGTTTCGGAAAACTTAAAACTTTCATGAAATGGAACATCGTTCATTTGTTTAATATGTTAAGTGTGCAAAGAGAACGCAATCTCAAAAGCTTTAAAAAATTTGACTATCGCACAAAGCCTACTGTATTCTAATACTCCCCTTGTACCTATTAGGAAATAAGCAATAAGATAATTTGTACAAATGTTTATCTTAACTAACACGAAGAAGATATAGAAATAAGAGTTTGTAAGAATGGTTAGTACAAGAGTAGAGAAAGTCATGTGAGTGCAACACATCAGATTTTTTATATAAGCTCACAAAATCAATAATGAACACTAGCTAGCCTTTCCACTGCCGACACATATTAAGCTAAGCACATTTCCTTGTTCAATTAATTTCATAAATATTTAACATTTTAAAAACACCCAGAACTCATGCAAAGCTATTGAAGATTAAATAAGAAGTCACCAGAAATGAATATGTTGCTGTAGTTGTTCCAAATTTTTCAATTTGTCACTTTGAAAATAAAAGTACAAAAGTATATGCATACTAACACATGGTTGTCCATACGAGGTCACCAATGTCACTAGCTCTTACTGCCCTTGACTGTATAACCATAAGACACTGTTTTTGTGCTTGGAGAACAAAATATTACTGTATATATTTAAATATATGCCTAATTTCAACATTGGGTGGTCCAAATAATAAAATAAGTTATTTCAGGTCCTGTATTTTCACAATTTACCTCAGAAATTTAGAAGCATGTGATGGTATGTTTTTCAAAGCAAGGATGTAAAATCATGTTGGGCCTATCCACTATATTGCTAATGTAGACCAATACACACACATTTGTTGCCCTGTACTACTTACTGCTAACCTTCATGTTTCTATGCTTATTGGAACCATAAAGTTTAATCACTTAAATGGTGCTTTACCTAATAAACTGCAGCCGTTGAAACATACACCTTTGAGATCTGTCCACAAAACAAGTTGAAAATCATATGTAACTCTTGATTTTCTGCTTCTTCAATGATTAGAAACTGCATGAGATTCCATAGTTTGGAATCCTGATTGCGAGTTTGCACCACGTGAGTACAGTATCCAATAAAATAACACACAAAGGCCGCACTGTGATGTTATTAGCAGCCAGTGTAACATAAACAAGTGTATGTGGCGGAGATCCTCTTAACATACTTGTACTTCTGTTTTGAGGGTACTTATTAAGTGAATAAAAACAAAGTTTAACTTATGCGAACACGCGTATGGCTGTCATCCTGCAAGGAATGTGAAATCTGAATTAAATTTGAAGTGCTGATATATCATACTTGACAAACCACAAAACTTCTCGTTATTTCTTGTTTTGCCACCTCACATTTTAATTCAAGACATGCCATCCACCTATTGTTTAGCAGAACCACAGAGCAGAACACAGCGGAAAGCAATATGGCGTCTTCTTCCAAACGAATCGAAACGGTTCTGAACGTATTCCGTACGAATGCCAACATTGCCGTATCACATGCGCTAGTCAAGAACTGAACTCTTGGAACTCCGTTGAACTTGAACCATTATATGCCCCACCCCCCTCAAGATAGAGTCAAGGTCTGTCCCACAGATTATATTATTGGTCTGTCCCAACAAACGGTTCTGAAACGCGTTCCAAACTCATATCCACATTTTCTTACGCACATACGCAATTGAGCCCACTCTCAGGACTAGTTTTCGGAATTTTGTACGTTAGAGCATTACTTGAACCATTATTAATCTGCGATTCTGAATAACCTGAGCAGGCCTTGTAGGCTATACGATTTTCGCATGTCCAGAATTTGCAGTTCCTACTTTTGTGCAAGAACCGATTTTGTCATGTTGCAATCCTAAGGTACACCTACACCTGTTCGGCAGTGGCGTAGTCTGCCTGGCGTTCAAGAGGTCGCGAGTACAAATCTCGCTTAGGGTAAGTTATCCGGATAAGGTTTCTTCCCCGAGGTTTTCCCTTATCCTGAGAAGACGAATGTCGGGTAACTTAAAGCTCCATGGACCTCGGACTCATTTGAGCATCATTTCACCCATTTCATTCATTCACCGTCCGATATGACATTACGTTGGAGGACGTGTGAATAGGAACGCTACAACTAGGGCCACTCTTTTTGGCATTTGCGATTTCCCATTATCTTTCCGAATTATGTGATGTTGACCAATATATCCGTAGTTTTAGCGAATTTTAGCGACGAGAACAGATTGAAGCGAAATTGTATTTCGCGGGGAAAAAAAAATCCAGCTATTTTTAATATAAAAATTCTCACTTTCTTTTAAGTTCATTCTTGTGAATTGTTAAATTACAAAAAATAATGAACTAAAAATCTGAGTTACAAAAATATTGAAGTAATGGCTGATGATTAAGAACGGTTTAACATATTTGGAAGTTGACCATTCTGTCATTAGTGAAGTGATGGTCTGGATATATTAGCATTTTTGGCAATTTATCTTTTATTTTACTTGACCTAAGCGTGAAAAGATTGCTCTGGGTTGGGAAGTAGAAAAGGATAGGAAATTCTCGGAAAACTATACCCTTTGCACTTAGGCTTTTCATTGTTTCCTTTTCATATTACTTAAGAGAAGGTACTATAGTACCAATCTTTCATTCTGAACTGTAATACGCTTAACTGTATATTAAATACATTTAATAAAAATATACAGCAGAAAACAGAGAGAGAGAGAGAGAGAGAGAGAGAGAGAGAGAGAGAGAGAGAGAGAGAGAGAGAGAGAGAGAGGGAGTGTGTGTGTTGTATATAAAATACAAGCCATGTAGTGGGAAAAAACGAAAAGGAACCCATTTCCCAAAATAAAAAAAGGAGAGAGAAAACATCTTAGCTGGTGTGGTATGTCACTTATTCTTATGATATAAATATCACACGCACTGGCAGTACCTACCTCAACAACACTCCGGAGTCAGAACCGCACTATAACATACGGTTAGCGCTAGCGTATACGAGAGGCAGGTGAGGGGTTTGCAGGGATGCCGTCCTAAGCCATATCACATGCAGGCAGTAAAACGCTGACGACTGCTTTAGAACGGAAGGTATTGTATTTTAGGGAAAAAAAAAAGAAAAAAAACAGTGCTAAATGATTGTATAAAATAATTTTTCTGCGTTAAAACTATTGCAAAACAAAACAGATATAAAACAGAAAAATAAGGGGAACGCTCAGCGTACTAGCGCCCCTGCGCTGATTCAGAACTCAATCTGAATCGTGTTGGAACAAATAAATCTATGGAGATCCTATATTTGATACGTGATAACTGTTAGGCTATTAAGATAGACCCGAGATGGAAGCCTCATCTCTTCCATACCTGGCGTCGGCGCCAGTTTTTTTCGTCCGATATGACATAATGTTGGAGGACGTTAATTAAAAAAAAAAAAAAAAAAAAAAAAAAAAAAAAAAAAAAAAAAAAAAAAAGCGCCAGTTTACCAACACATCAAAAGCCCTGATTAGGTCTCTTGGGGACAGCGATCCAAGAATACACCAATTTAGGTCATATCGGCTTCTCCACATAGCTTGTCTTTTGAGGCTTTCAAGTTCCGTTCTCTTAGCACGGTTAACATATAGAAAAATGAATAGCGATGTTCCATTTGACGGAAGCATAGGTTCTCCGGAACTTACACGGGTGGCGAGGAATATTTCCGAAATGGTTCACTCTAGAAAGACTTATCTGGACATAAGTTGTGTGTTTTGGCAAGATCTACAAATTTTGTATGTGAAAATAAGAAGATCTGGGTGAGCATTGACGAAACTAGCGATTCCGCTGGCGTTAGAAAAGTGGGAAATCTTGTAGTAGGTGTGATGGAAAATAATGAAAAAATTTCCAGACAACACTTCTTACTAGCTTCTAAACAATTGTCAGTTAAAAATCACGTGTCATTTGCTAGGCTGTTCAATGAGACTTTGCAGATCTGATCTTATGTCCAGACTCAGGGGTCTCTGTCTAAGGGATATGTGAATAGTGACCACAAGGTACCCAAGCTGAGCAGAACATTACTTCCACTTACTGGTGTCTAGGGGATATGTGATAGTGACCACAAGGTACCCAAGGTGAGCAGAACATTACTTCCACTTACTGGTGTCTAGGGGATATGTGGATAGGGACCACAAGGTACCCAAGCTGAGCAGAACATTACTTCCACTTACTGGTGTCTAGGGGATATGTGAATAGCGACCACAAGGTACCCAAGCTGAGCAGAACATTACTTCCACTTACTGGTGTCTAGGGGACATGTGGATAGCGACCACAAGGTACCCAAGCTAAGCAGAACATTACTTCCACTTACTGGTGTCTAGGGGATATGTGGTTAGTGACCACAAGGTACCCAAGCTGAGCAGAACATTACTTCCACTTACTGGTGTCTAGGGGATATATGGATAGTGACCACAAGGTACCCAAGCTGAGCAGAACATTACTCCACTTACTGGTGTCTAGGGGATGTGTGGATAGCGACCACAAGGTATCCAAGCTGAGCAGAACATTACTTCCACTTACTGGTGTCTAGGGGATATGGGGATAGCGACCACAAGGTACCCAAGCTGAGCAGAACATTACTTCCACTTACTGGTGTCTAGGGGATATGGGGATAGCGACCACAAGGTACCCAAGCTGAGCAGAACATTACTTCCACTTACTGGTGTCTAGGGGATATGTGGATGGAGACCACAAAGTACCCAAGCTGAGCAGAACATTACTTCCACTTACTGGTGTCTAGGGGATATGTGGATAGTGACCACAAGGTACCCAAGCTGAACAGAACATTACTTCCACTTACTGGTGTCTAGGGGATATGTGGATAGTGACCACAAGGTACCCAAGCTGAGCAGAACATTACTTCCACTTACTGGTGTCTAGGGGATATGTGGATAGTGACCACAAGGTACCCAAGCTGAGCAGAACATTACTTCCACTTACTGGTGTCTAGGGGATGTGTGGATAGCAACCACAAGGTACCCAAGCTGAGCAGAACATTACTTCCACTTACTGGTGTCTAGGGGATATGTGGATAGCGACCACAAGGTACCCAGCTGAGCAGAACATTACTTCCACTTACTGGTGTCTAGGGGATATGTGGATAGTGACCACAAGGTACCCAAGCTGAGCAGAACATTACTTCCACTTATTGGTGTCTAGGGGATATGTGGATAGTGACCACAAGGTACCCAAGCTGAGTAGAACATTACTTCCACATACTGGTGTCTCGGGGATATGTGGATAGTGACCACAAGGTAGCCAAGCTGAGCAGAACATTACTTCCACTTACTGGTATCTAGGGGATATGTGAATGGCGACCACAAGGTACCCAAGCTGAGCAGAACATTACTTCCACTTACTGGTGTCTAGGGGATATGTGGATAGCGACCACAAGGTACCCAGCTGAGCAGAACATTACTTCCACTTACTGCTGTCTAGGGGATATGTGGATAGTGACCACAAGGTACCCAAGCTGAGCAGAACATTACTTCCACTTACTGGTGTCTAGGGGATCTGGGGATAGTGACCACAAGGTACCCCAGCTGAGCAGAACATTATTTCCACTTACTGGTGTCTAGGGGATTTGTGGATAGTGACCACAAGGTACCCAAGCTGAGGAGAACATTACTTCCACTTACTGGTGTCAAGGGGATATGTGGATAGAGACCACAAGGTACCCAAGCTGAGCAGAACATTACTTCCACTTACTGGTGTCTAGGGCATATGTGGATAGTGACCACAAGGTACCCAAGCTGAGCAGAACATTACTTCCACTTACTGGTGTCTAGGGGATATGTGGATAGTGGCCACAAGGTACCCAAGCTGAGCAGAACATTACTTCCACTTACTGGTGTTTTGCTCCTCACTGTAACTTTTCTATCTGACCTTACCTTGGTCATCTCTTGTTCTCTTCCAGCCCTAATGCTATTAGGGTTCCTGAGGGCTAGGGAGTCTATTTTTCCAACTTCTCCATTTCTCTAATTTCTCTATAAAATCTTAACCCCTAACATGCTGACCTGTCATGGCATGTAATACGTCCTCTGATTGGTAATCAGAGGATATGTCGGTGAATTTATTTTGATAATTCTCCCGATCAGGTCGGTGAGACCCGTAAACCAACTACAGGTGTGGTCCTCCAGACATTCTGGGGGTTGTGAGAGAGCGATGTGACCGCCAAAACATAAAAATATGGTGCTCTCTAAAAAGCGGTTACTATTACTGCTATTGCTCTCTTCAATATCAAATATTGGAGAGCAAGAGGATTAATGGCTTCATTGTCAGAAATCCAGCATTAGCTAACAACATAGCTTTTGGGCATAGAGGCCTGCATGGGCCGACATTTTTAAGTTAGGCCCGGCCCGGGCTCAACCAAGCCCGAGTCCGAGAAGAGGTTATAGTGCCCGGGGCCGATTATTTAATTTTATTATGATTATTATTATTTGAAACCATCCAGCAGAATAATCGCATAGAATTCCTAGCAAAGGAATGCTGTGATAATTGTGCTATTCTCAGAAAAATATATAATACATTACTTTGTATTTCTTCATTTTCAAGTCCGGGCCCGGCCTGAGTCCGACAAACATTTTCCAAATTAAGCCCGAGCCCGTGCATATCGCATAATGCTGGAGCAAATTCACCAGCAGCTACAGCTGAGCTCCTAATTTAATCCCACACCAAGCGTTGTTCGGTTCTATAAACTTTCCCAACCAAAATACAAAATGTTTATTTCTAAAGACACCAGGGTGCAGACTGCTGTATCCTGCGAAACAACCGTCATGGGGTAATAAGCTTCCTTCTATACCTATACTATTTTAAATTAAAACATGCCACCCTTTTCCTATCTGCAGTTGAACCCCATTGGGGGTAAGTATCGAGCAAAATTGTTCAGGCTGAACCTCAGCCTGCCAGCAGCTTCACTCATTTGAGCTCTGACCAGCCATCACATCACTTGTGAAGATGCCAAGCGTAGTCCCTGGAGCGCTAATTAAATGTCCTGCACTATATCTAGGTATCAGCATTTAACATTCATACAGTTATATAAGACTTACAACTTTCACGGCAAATGTTACTAATAATTGATTCTCGGGTGATCAGCCACGTCATATTTATAAAATTTGAGCTTTCAACTATTCGATAACTTGTAGATATTACACGAGTATAACAATATATCCAATGTAATTGACAATAAACAACTGTGTCAAATATTTGGAGCCATCTAGCTTCCTGATGAATGGATATAAGTAGTTTAGTATTTCACTGTCACATTGTCTGTACAAAGCTATGATGTCTTTTTGTTTCAATTTAAATGAATTTAGTCACAATTTAGTGTTAACATGACGTTGACAAATTTCTGTTAGAAATTAAACTTTGCATGACATTTAACATTAAAGTGTGACTAAATTCATTTGAATCAAGGTAGAAATGCACTACAGCATTGTTCACACAATGTTTGTGTGACAGTGGAAGAATAAACCATTTATATCCATTTGTCAAAAAGATAGATGACACAATTATGTCTTCTGACAAACCTTCACAAGAATTGATATCATGACTAGCAATTTTCATAAAATTGCTAAACTGGAGCACATCAATGATCTTTGCTGATGCACACAATGGTAGGAGTATGAATTCCAAGGTCATACTACGTCATGGATAAATCATACTTTAAGTATGGAACAATATGGGAAAATATTGCAACAGAAGTTGAAAAGATTTTAAATTACTAAAAGAAAAAAAAATCAATTGGAATAATGGGTAATGTAAATGGTACACACACATGTAGATCCATGTATCTCGTACATCTATGGGATGAAAGAACATACTTGATCCAAACCATCACTATATTTACACACACAACCTGAGACATGAGGATTACCCGTAATAATATTTATTTAGCCTATAGACATACATAATACAAGTGAGTTTCAGGCATCGTCAAGAATAATTACAGATTAGAATGGTCAAATTGCAATAAGTTTCAAGGAAAAATACATTCAAGTTTTGTAATTTTAGGTACCACTATTTACTATATTTAAATTCATCTATTTTAAAAAAACATTTATTAAAAAGATACTTTTTCAGCTCCCTTTTGAAATTTTCTCCATGTTTATCTTCAGTAAGAGTACACTATACATTATAATTTGTGCTAATCTACTTCCAAAAGTAATCAATTGCGATGATTTAAAATGTGCTGTCAATAATAATAATAATAATAATAATAATAATAATAATAATAATAATAATAATGTACGTCAGACCATCTGTCCGCCTGTGGATTTTGTGGTTCATACTCCTGTTTCTGAGAAATAATAACTACACACAATGACAAAGCAATAGAACTAATGAGGAAAAGCATATGTCAGCAATATGTAATGAGTTTGGTTGACCTCTGCATCATGTAACTGCAGATTGGTCATTCTTATAGCTGAAGAAATAAATATATGAAGTTGTCGCTCCACCAAACAGTCAAGTAAGGTGTAATATTAGATGTCCTATTCAAATGATTAGATAGGTCCGTTTGTTCGAAAACTAGAATGTTGGTGTCTCCCAGGCCCTTAGTGACCAATTCATTAATGATGAATTTTCGACTGGGTGTGCAAAAGCAGTCAAGTCAAGAAGTATTAAAACCAGGTTCTCCATAGCCTTTGTGCTCTACCTATGCGTCTAATCAGTTAAGTCATGTCACTTATCATAGCCCAGTAACATGAGTGGTATGTCATGGATCCAGAAATACTAATCTATGCTACCCAAATGAAATTGGAAGCTGCAGGCAGAGAACATTCTGCCAGAATGATAAACGATTTTACAAAATCCCCTCAACAAACTATAGGTTGCGCGTTCGTTCTTGACGAATGACCTTGAGCAGAAATCCAATGAGTGAGCCTACCCTTAATAAACAGGTCAGCAAATGTTTATGCTACGATAACAGACACCTCTGTTTTCCTCTGTCACGTGTGTGTATACAGTCGACTGCAGAAGTTTTGTGCGGTACGGATGTATGTATGCATGCAACGAAAATAGCAATTCAGACGAGGGAGAGATGTCGGGAATAGAATAAATGCAAGAAAGTTAAGTGGAAACAGTTATAGAGGTATAGTGTATAATACGTGTGGCTGATATTACTGCAAGTGTCATAAATTGATTTGTAGTGTTGTACTACTTCAGCTCAGAAGCATGCGCGTCATCTCACTGCAGACTGTACCTCCTCTCTCTCGTTCCTGCAAAAGCTGAGTAGAGACTCGCATTCAACCTTTCATATAAAATTTTCATTCGTCAAGAAGTAACGCGCGACCTGTACTAAATACAGACCAGTCTGAAACAGAAACTGAGGAAGAAAGGTTGACACTTGTCAAAGCCGATCTCTCAAGATGACAATATAGCACTATAAGAATAAGTAGCAAGACAATGTGTCCATTTTGCACGTATTTGTAGAACGAGAAAATAAAAAGGACGTTATCCTCTTCCAGTCTTATGAAGCAATATCAACTTGTGCTTGTCCAGAATTACTTTTGTGCAAGAACCGATTTTGTTGACGGTCGTTGCAATTACAAGCTTAGATATGTATAATAATTAGCAGAGAATGTGTAAATCAACATGTAATAGCAAGCCACTCAGAGCTCTTCAACTGTCGACTTCCCTGCTAAATTCCTTAGCTGCCCCAAACTTCACACATATTTCCCTCACTTAACTTAACCACTGGATATTTTTTACTATTGTGGAGGGATGCTGCAATCATGTGAGTCATGTTGTTTACGCCTCTTGGCTTTACCCTTAAACCTTTAGTGGTTGTATGAGGTGCTCAAAACACCCCAGTCATTCTTATTCATGTACCTTCATCATCTTTGGTAATGTGCAAGCCTTTAGTGAAAATGGAATCAATAATGGAAGTCCAGATTCCAAGAAAATATGCAACAATATGCCTTGGGGTGTTGTGAATTTTCAACAAAAAGCACTTTTTATTCACTCTTCTATAGAGCAATTCTTATATATTTTGTGTATCTCGGAAACGACTCTGAAAATGTGGTTCAAATTTTGTATTTTGATAAGGTTTGGTTCTTAAGTTTATATACATTAGTCTTTCCTGGAAAAATAACAAAAAAAAAAAAAAATTACATTCACAGTTTTCTCTACTCACTTTTAGATAAGATTCACACCTCTTTCTCCACTCACTCTTCTATAAACAATTTTCCTAAAAAATGTAATTAAAAAAAAAAAGATCCCCAGTTTTAAAATAAGTCATACCATTTTCTGTATGTTTGAAATAGAAATGCTATTACATTCACACACTTTACTGGCTTTTAGGTAACACATATACACATTTTTCTACTTACTAGTCATATCTATATATGCAAAATGGATGTTTGTACATATGTAACTGTTAACCTTGAAAACCGCTTGACCAATCACCACGAAATTCAGCACGTATATATACTTTTTTTTATTATGGAGAACATTTTTATGGTAACCATTTTACTGCACAATATATTACTTTCACATGGCTTTCTCTGCTCGCTTTTCTTTTACGTAACACATTCATATTTCCTCTATAATTCAACATGTAATTCATACATCTTTCTAGGTACATATTACATTGACACTATTTTCTATTCACTTTTGTTTTACATAATTCACAAGTTACTCTCTATCGTTTATCAACTTCATACATATCAACGCCTATATATACACACATACAGGGTGTCCCAAAAAAACACCCACAACACTTAGTATGTTGTGCAGGATGGCAAACTCATCGGTTTTCACATAGGAAGCCCTGTGGAAGTGGAAGTGTATGGTTTGGATGCTGGAGAGCATCGAAGTTTGAGAACGAACGGTTGTGACAATTTGTGAACATCTGTTTTGGTATCTTAATATGGAAGGTGTGCAACCCTTTAGCCATCTGTGTACTAGGATGAACAACTTGATCATAATAACATTCCTGTGCATGTGCAAAATTCCTCCATACAGTCCTTGGTATGTATCCTACTGATTACTTGTATAGTTTCCGGTACAGCACGATACGACACACCTGTTGAAATGGCTGACATTAACTCCACTTTAATGTAAATGTGCGGAATCACCTCAACGCTGCATATTCAAACAGATCAATTGGTAGAGGTGGACCAGTTCCATGAGCAGCACGGTCGTCAGATCTGACACCTTCGACCATTTTCGTGGAGTTGTATGAAGTGTAGAATGTATGGAACTCCCTGTAACATCAGCGGAGAACCTTATGGCTCAAGTCCACGGAGTGGTCTAAAATCTTCAGACAGCCCCACATATTGAGTCATGTGCATGAGGCTCACCACCGCCGATATAGGTTCTGCAATGGCGTAGGAGGTACACAGTTCGAAGCCCGTTTGCAATGCAAACAGCTCGATTTTGGGTTTATTGACGAAACGTGAATGTACACCCATCTCACTGATGCAGTATTATTGGTTATGGTAGGTGTTGTGTTGGAATGTTTTGTTTCCCATTGTTTGATTGTTTGCATTATATCGTTTGCAGTTGGCCTAGTGCGATTATCTTTTGTCTTCATTGTAAATGTTATAGATATTAACGAATAAAATTGTGATAATAAATACACTAATATTATTTCAATGGTGGCCTCCAGAGCAAAGAAGACTATCTCATTAGAAAGACTAAAAGTTAATACATCGACGTAACATATAATTTTCACGGGGGTCGCGTCTCAAGGAAAATTATTAGCTGTAAATTGTGAACATACTTCATACCCGTACCACGACCGAGATAGGAAAGAAAGAGTCATCGCAGTTCATCGAAAGAGTTAGCCGGATCTTTTATACGAGAAAAGAATTCACCATACCGACCCTTCAAAGTGACGACGAGAAGAAGATTCCCTTCATACTGGTGACGGGAGATACCAGCCGGAAGAGACTCCTTCATACTGGCGCCCAGACGTGCGACGGCTCGAATACAGGCGTATAGAGTAAAAATATGTACCTGGACAAAGAGTGAAAAGAAGACATTTTGACGGAGTATCCTTTTTCTTGTGCTCCAGAATTCAAGTAAGACTAGTACTAATTTATGATACTACGCAATAAGAAAATTGTACAGAAGATGGAAAAAGTTGAGAAAGATAATGATAGTGTAGAGAGGGAAGTGAGTGATAAGTTATCAGTAGAAGGTAGAAAGAATGTAGTATGTAAGGAATCTGAAATAGGATTGAAAGAAATATTGGAAGCGATGAACAAAAATACAGCAGATATAAAAGCAGATGTAGCAAAACTAAGAGAGGATAGTGTTAGAAATGTAACAGAACTAAAAGCAGATGTAGCAAAACTAAGAGAGGATAGTGTTAGAAATGTAACAGAACTAAAAGCAGATGTAGCAAAACTAAGAGAGGATAGTGTTAGAAATGTAACAGAACTAAAAGCAGATGTAGCAAAACTAAGAGAGGGTAGTGTTAGAAATGTAGCAGATTTGAAGGAGGATAATGCCAGAAATATAAATAAATTGTCACAAGAAATTGAATTATGTAAGAAGGAATGTACAGAAAGAATTGAATCAAGTAACAATGATATAGCTAAATTAGGTGAGTTAGTAAGCGTGATAAAATTAGGACAGGAATCAAACACAGTAGAAATAGCTAGGCTAGGAGAATTGATAAATGAAGTTAAGTTAGGACAGGAGAAGACAGTGGTAGAAATGAAAGCTGAATTAAGTAAAGAATTTGATGAAAAACTAGCAGAACAGAATGCAAAAATTGCAAAGGTAGGAGATGAATTGAGAACAGAGATAGTCGTGGTAGAACAGAGTTGTAAAATGTATCAAGATGGAATTAGGTCAAAACAAAATGACATTGATGTAAAAATTGATAGTTTAGAAAATGTTGTAAAGGGTATAAGCGCTGAGATGCAGTCACAGCGAGAAGAATTGAATAAAGTAAAGGAGGAAGCCAATGTAAGTGTAAATAGAATAAATGAAACGGTTACAAAGGAAAAAGAATTTACAGGAAGGCTTTCCCAAGTTGTGATTGCTCTACAGGCTGATAGAGTTAATGACAATCATGATCAATTTGTGAGTGAATGCAAAAATATGACCAATACTGATGCACTTGACAATAACAGTAATATGGCGGACTTTCAGGAGAATGATTTAGCTATGCCAATGCACTCCCCTAGTCAAAACCATAATTGTCACGCTAGTCACTTGTTCCATGATCTAACCCCTCCGTCATTTGACGAAGAAGCCGGTGACAATTCAAAAATTTTCATAAAAGAACTGGAGGATTATTTTAGGATCAAACGAATTCCGAACGAGATACGAATGATGGTGGTTAAACGCTGTCTTAAGAAAAACGCATTGGAATGGTTAAGACTAACTTTGGCGTCTCACGAAACATATAGTATGTTTCGAAACCTTTTTATAAATAGATTTTGGGGACCGGGACCTCAAAACCAGATTAAAGTCGAACTGGCTACCGGACATTATGACAGTAAACGTGGTATTTCAATGATGGAGTATTTTTTGAAACTGGCGAACAAATCGAAACTACTCCAACCTCAGTTGAGTGAACAGGAGGTTATTGAAGCACTTATTCGCCATTATCCACCGCACATAAGAAAAATCATAAAACAAATTTTAGTGGGGAGGGGCATAGAACCCCTGAAAGTTGCAACAAAAAAAAAAAAAAAAAAAAAAAAAAAAAAAAAAAAAAAAAATCGAAACATTGTCAAGAGAAAATATTTTTGTATTCAACGATGACATGTTTTTCAACACAGTTGTTATATTGTTGTACAATTACATTGTTGTGGGGAGATCATCACAGTACATGCAACATTGTATGGCTGAAAACAATTTTCCCAAAATAGAATTAGTTGCATATACTGTGATGAGGGGCATTTGATGCAGTATTATTGGTTATGGTAGGTGTTGTGTTGGAATGTTTTGTTTCCCATTGTTTGATTGTTTGCATTATATCGTTTGCAGTTGGCCTAGTGCGATTATCTTTTGTCTTCATTGTAAATGTTATAGATATTAACGAATAAAATTGTGATAATAAATACACTAATATTATTTCAATGGTGGCCTCCAGAGCAAAGAAGACCATCTCATTAGAAAGACTAAAAGTTAATACATCGACGTAACATATAATTTTCACGGGGGTCGCGTCTCAAGGAAAATTATTAGCTGTAAATTGTGAACATACTTCATACCCGTACCACGACCGAGATAGGAAAGAAAGAGTCATCGCAGTTCATCGAAAGAGTTAGCCGGATCTTTTATACGAGAAAAGAATTCACCATACCGACCCTTCAAAGTGACGACGAGCAGAAGATTCCCTTCATACTGGTGACGGGAGATACCAGCCGGAAGAGACTCCTTCATCACACTTCGATGCTATACAGCGTCCAAACTATGCATTTCTGGACAGGGGTTCCCATACTAGAAACGATCAGTTTGACGTCCCACACAACATACTAAGCATTATAAGTGCTGAGGCTTTCACGGCCGGCATTATCAACTATGTTAAGTAGATTTTCCGGGTTTGTGGGCCGTGGTTTAGTTGGATTACCTTCCTCCGACGTTTCGCTGGAAACTGCATCCAGCATCTTCAGGGTCAACCTCTGTTATTAGCGGCTGCACATAAATTAAAGTTCACTGCAAACTTTCATATTCATCTTTGTTTGTTATTAGTGTCCATGGTAACAAATTTTCACGATCGCTCGTTCTCATGAATACCAACATGAGATTATCGATCTCAAAATGCCGGCAAATGGGACGTCTCTGATCATGGTATAAAGGAGAAAGCTTTCTGTGTTTCGGGTTTTCTTCTCCCTCTTATTAGAGCCGGGAGCCAAGTTTTGCTTATCTGCTGTCTCTCTTCTTTTCGATTGTAGGAGTTTTTATGCATAAAAATCTCTATCGCTTCCCGAGTCAAGCGAGCCTGGTAGTGGCTTGTCCTTGAGTTTGCAGTGAACTTTAATTTATATGCAGCCGCTAATAACAGAGGTTGACCCTGAAGATGCTGGACGCAGTTTCCAGCGAAACTATATAGTATAAATTATATGTTGAACAGTTGACTGATCGCTGTGAAAATTGGCATATCTAAGTGTTTTTCCATGGAGGTTTTTATGCAATCCATTTTACCACACAATGTATTGAATTCATATGGTTTTCTCTACTCCCTTTTCTTTTACATAACACCTTCACATGTCCTTCTCTACTGTTCTACAAACAATCCATATTATCTTCTATATATCTGAAATATAAGTGCGACATATCATTGACACAGTATTTTCTACTCATTTTTCTTTTACTAAACAATCAAATTTCTTTCACTACTCCCTCTTCGACCAACAATTCTCACAATTTTCTATATGATTCAAACAGAAATGCATATTACATTCACATGGCTTTATCAACTAGCTTTTCTTCCTGCAGTATTTGTTATTGTTCAATAGTGCTTTTGCTTAGTGTCATTCTGATGTTTTAATAAATACAAAGAAGCACTTAAAAAAAGTAAAGTTGTCACAATTGGTGTCAGGAGTGTTTTCAAAACCATTATATGGAACAGTTGATGAAACAAATGTTAGGCAAGATGGACATAATGGGAAATGAATTCCGGAATGTGGCAGATGGAAACAAATATGAAAGCCGAATTGAAAAATGTAAACTACAGAATGGAAAATACAGAAACAAAAAAATGGAAAAACTGGAAACAAAAATGGAAGCTGAATTGAAAAAGCCCTGGAAGATAGTCAACCGCAGTGCCAAAAAAACTGAATTTCATGGTGGAACAAATGCAAGACAAAAACCTCAAACTAGGTGGATGTCTATGGGGGAGATCTATGTTCAGAAGTGGACGTTTTACAGCTGAAATGATGCCAATGAAATATTTATTTGCATCTCTATATCTCTTGTATCTCGAAAATGACTTAACAATTGCAATACAAATTCATATTTAGTTAGTGTTTTACTTTTCAAGTTTATCTAAATAAGTATCTTCTCCCAAAAAAACTTTTTTACAAAAAAGGGGAAGAAAACACTGAGCGAAGCTTGGTCACCCAGGTACTGTTTAGTGATGTGTAGTGGCTTAACCCATTCATATCATTTGATGGCCAGGGTTGGCTCGCGTGCATCTTTTAGGCATATGAATCGTATAACGAGCTCAGCTCGCTATGCTGCATTTCTCCATATAATTCAACATAGTTTAGGTTACTTCTTATAGATCTCATTTGTATAAGTTTGGAATGAACTGCTAACATGTAGTGTTTGTAATTCTAATCAGTATGACGTAACCACCTGTGTTTCAATCAAGGAAAAACAATTTTATCTTAGCATTATTTCACTTTCATCAGTAGCCATCATGGCAGCAAAAATAATTTGCACCAATGACAAGAAGGGTTTGAGAAAATTGATACAAACTGTATTAGAGAGTGAAAGTGGTGATTTTTCTGAATACGAAACAGAGTCTGAAGAAGATTCTGGTGACAGTGATAATGAATCTAGTGCAGAAAGCGGCAAAGAACATAATTATGAAGTCAATGATAATCTGCCAGGCCCTTTGAAACACATTTGCATTTCGACACAGAAAAACCAGAGTAAGTGGCATTGGACTAAAAGTAACAACCACCTCATTCTCTACCCTTTTACTGCAAATAGTGATATTTGTAAATACTTACTGAATAAGCATGCATCACAGATCCCGTCTGTACTTTCAACACATGGAACCTTAGACAACACGAATGCTTATGCAACGAGGTAGTTGAACAATCCTGATAAAGTGTTGAAAGATGATGAACAATGAAATCAGGGCCTATGTTGCTTTAGTTTTCGTGTCTCAAGTGTGAAAATGGCTATTCAATTGCACTGGAGCAAAGCCCAATGCCTTGACACTGCAATTTTCCTGAAACAATGAATAGGGAGAGATTCAACAGCAGTATATTGTGCACCCAAATTTTCAACAAAAAATAGTTAATGGTTGATTTTAGATGATGTTTTAAGCAGCTCTTACTGCTCTCACAGCCAGGGCATTTAAATATAACGTGATTGGGTTAAATCGGTACTACACAACAAAGAATACCAGAAATAAATAATTTTACCAAAGGTTATATGCAAATAGGAAATAGTGTGCTTAAAAAAAAAAAAAAGAAAAGTAATCTGATAATAATAAATCCTGGAAGTTGATGACTGTTGTTGGAATCACATTAAAGTTCACTTTTAAATTTTCCCAATACATGTTTTGGAGGCTATCAATTGGACATTGACTGGCTGGTATCTCCTTTAGGCTGTTCTGGTGATGGTTTCAACAACTTGTATAACGGATTGCTTTCTGGTATAACTCAGTCTTTGGTTTCCAGATGAACATCTGTTCCCACATTGACAATTCTTGGCTTCCTGATATGTATTTTAATAATTTTGGATTCGGATTAATGTCGTGATTTTCTTTCCAAAACTGGGTGGCAACTGCCGATTTTTCTAAAAGTTTGTTTTATACATCCTTTCTCACATTTCATCTAATTTCTGTTCCATAAGCACAAACTGTTTCGCCATTCTTTTCCTATCAGGAATTTATCCTGTCTCCCTGAATTTATTTACATGCAGATGAATGGTCTCTACTCAGAACATGCACACCAGGAAATTGCAACTTTGCTACAAGATGAAGTAGGCATATAAACACTCCTTGTTGTACTGTGTGTATACTGCAATCCATTCATTTTGAAACCGCTTCAAGCAAAATTAAACACTTCAGCTCCTATCTGTTATCACCCCAAACGCCAGGTTGGACAGTCCTACACAATAGAAGTGAAGGTTCACTGCTGCTACTAACACAGGGTGATGTCGCTTCACTTCTTTATCCGGCGAGTTGGGTTCCTACCAACTAAAAAACCCCTCCAGAATCGTTAGAGTAACTTCTTGGAGCTACCTGGCGGTATTACTTCAAGAAGACGATTCAACATGTTGATTGTCTATATTGGTCGGTAATTGTCTTAAGTGTCGTTCATCTCTCGTCTTTTGCGAGACAATATGTCACGGGTGAACTTGCTGATTATTTGCCAATTAGTGCTAGACTTAAGCATGAAGGGGACAACATATTGAGGCGTGAAAGATGTCATTTTGAATTCAACTTGTTGTCTGAGGTTGCGCCATCTAATGCATTAAAAAAACGTGTGTTCCACTGTGTCCAATTTCCCACAGTAAATGCACTCATCTGAGGCACTAAGGCCGAATATACCATACTTACTCACTAACATGTCAATCTGCTTTAACAGGAGCCTTCCATCTTCATCTGTAGTTTAATCTCACCAAAAGTGTTACAATGAAGACAAACAGTGCTGCACTCCATCACTGCTTGTCTTCATTGCAACACACTGGGTAAAAAAGTACCATCTTCTTCACAACTCTTCTCTGTGGAGAAAACAAACATATACATTAACCATGAGTCACCTGTAGTCTCTAACAACCTGAACCTCTTATAGCCAATGCTATGTACTGTGATGACCATCATGGGTCACAACAAAGGACGGTCGGGGCTAAGCCACTTTACACCACATCCAGACTGGCAAGCAAAATAAGGTGCCTCATGCAACTGTGTATGTCTGACTAACAACAATGGCCACAAAGGATTGCTGGAACCTTCGAGGAGCATCTCATGACCAGCATGTTTGTACAAATCAAGAAAGGTCCATGTTACTTCGTTCTCCCTATATAAGGAGATGAGACAACGAGTTAGAGCAGCTACAGTTACAGACATGAGTCGGTCAGTGAGTGTGATATATGAGTGTCAAGTGAAAAACTTTTAATGAACATTGAGTGATTGTATCATCAGAGTTAGTGTATGAGAGACAGAGAAAGTGAACAGACAGTGAAAGGAGTGAGTCAAGGTTATGAGAAGTAAACAGTTGTGAGTTGTAATATCATGAAAGACTGTAGACTGTGTTAACATCAGTAAAAGAGAACTGTATTTGTGTAATTAGTGTATGAGAGAGAGACAGAGAAAGTGAAGAAAGACAGTGAAAGGAGTGAGTCAACGTTATGAGAAGTAAACAGTTGTGAGTTGTAATATCATCAAAGACTGTAGACTGTGTTAACATCAGTAAAAGAGAACTGTGTATTTGTGTAATTAGTGTATGAGAGACAGAGAAAGTGAAGAAAGACAGTGAAAGGAGTGAGTCAAGGTTACCAGAAGAAAACAGTTGTGAGTTGTAATATCATGTAAGACTGTAGACTGTGTTAACATCAGTAAAAGAGAACCATGTATTTGTGTAATTAGTGTATGAGAGACAGAGAAAGTGAAGAAAGACAGTGAAAGGAGTGAGTCAAGGTTATGAGAAGTAAACACTTGTGAGTTGTAATATCATGTAAGACTGTAGACTGTTAACGTCAGTAAAAGAGAACTGTGTATTTTGTGTATGAGAGACAGAGAAAGTGAAGAAAGACAGTGAAAGAACTGAGTCAACGTTATGTGAAGTAAACAGTTGAGAGTTGTAATATCATGAAAGACTGTAGACTGTGTTAACATCAGGAAAAGAGAACCGTGTATTTATGCACAAGTTTAGAAGAAAAATAAGGTGATAGAAAAGTAAGTGAACTGATCATGGGTGTCTACAGACCTTGTTTTTAGGGAGGGGTCACTTGTTGGAAGTTTGCAAACAATACTAGTCCATCAATCTGTTGCCAAAAAGCTGTAAAAGATATGAGTAATAGTACTTGATGCGAATAAGCGTATTAATTTGCATTAAAAATGGTTCTTTAAACCAAAATTAAAATAATACTGTTAATAATAATTGATTTGCACATTAAACCCTGGGCCTCAGCCCGTTCCCTTGGACCACCTGTGCGATGCACATGGAACTGATTGTCATTTTGTCACAGTACAGTCTGATCTGTTTGAGATGTCAGAAAAGTGTAGCATTATATTTACGAAGTTAATGTATATATCTCTCAGCAATTTTCTGAAATATAAGTGTAAAGAATGGGAAAGATGGGCGTTGCACCACAACTGCATGCTCAGCGTATCATATGGCATTAACAGTTTCCTTCACAAAGAATGGGCTGTGAACTTTCTCATAAGTCACTCCATACCACACATTTACTTTAGGACTTGGTTATTCGAGTTTGTATGAGATGTGGATTCTCGGTTCTCCAAACAATACATTTATGCATGTTGACTCGGCCACTCACACATTTACAGCAAAATTGAGTCAGGTTTCATAATTCAGCTGCACCAATGCTTGCATTCACTGAATATGGTATGGAAACATCTTGTCTAACAGTCCCCTGACATGAAGTATATGGTGTGTTCTGCTCTGTGGGCTCTGAGTCATGGCTTGTGGAATATCTTCCTCCTTGTTTCTATCACGCAGCCTTCCACCTGTGTGAGGCACTTTGACACCACTTTTCAAGAACATGTACCATTTAATAATGTCTCGGTGTGATGGGACATACTGACGTCTGAATGCTCACTGGATCTCTATTACACTCAGAAATTCCCGATACCATACAACACAGTGAGCACATTGTTGGGGTGTAATGACCATTTTGTTTTGTATGCATGATAGCGTTGTCATGTCCATTGTAAACATTGCTTATTGTTAACTCCCACCCTTTCCATTTACATTTCACAAAATTGTTCAGAGATATATATATATATATATACATTAACTTCATACATATAACGTCATATTTCTGACATCTCAAACAGATCACCCTGTATGTTCTTGTCTGATTAACCTTCAAGGGAATCTCAAATATTGGATATCTCATACCTTATAGTTAACAAGTGTTGCCTGTACATCACATCTGTCACCTTTAATGTGATACTTTGATCAAATGAGGTGTTACCATTCTGCAAGTGGTAACACATCAACTAAAGCTTAACTGTGAATTGAGTTTTCTAGTCTGATTCCACTTTTCACTTAGAAATATACACAGAATGTCTTAAAAAAAAAAAAAAAATCAATAAAAAGCATGCTGAAATCAGGACACAGGCAAAATCCCTTCAAAAATGATAAATTTAAAAAATCTGATGTGTTGCACTCACATAACTTTCTCTACTCTTGACCTAACCATTCATACTATCTCTTATTCCTCTATCTTCATGTTAATTGAGATAAGCATTTGCAGAAATTATCTTACTGCTTATTTCCTAGCAGGTACAAGGGAAATATGGGAATACAGTAGGCTTTGAGAGACAGTCAAAACTTTTAAAGCTTTAAGATCCCATTCTCTCTGCATGCCTAAGATATAAAAAAATGAATAATGATGTTCCATTTGACAGAAGTTAAGTATTCCAAAACTCATACAAATAACAAGGAATATCTCAGAAATGGTTCACTCTAAAAAAAATTTGAACATAAACTGTGTTTTAGCAAGATCTGCATTTTTTGTGTAGTAAGATCTGGTCTCTCTCTTACAGTTTATCAGTTACGCAAAAGTCATCCAGAGTAAACAGCACTACATGGGATATAGCCATAAAACTTAAAACATACATTTTATGTGTCATAAAAATATCAAACATACGACATCTTAATCAAAATCGAGTCATTTTTGAGAAAATAACAATTTTCAAAAAATGTTCCATGTAAAGGGTAGTTCAGGGAGGAATTCTCCTCAAAATCATGTCACATCCTTGAATCATATTAAATTTAAATACCAACTTTGATTTCAAACCGACTTTTCATTTTTGAGTTATGCTGTCCACAGACTGACAGACACAGATTTTTTTCTAAAAATGCATTTGTTGGAATCGAGCCCTCAAAACATTACCGCTGAAATTGGAACATAGAAATTTTGAGTGGAATGCAATACTTCCTCTACTTACAATATGTAGTAGAGAAAGTAAAAAAGGGATATCCTATATTTTACAGCCCACAAAAGATCTTTCTCAGTGCAACATTGCACCTACAGTAACCCTTCAATCATCCAACTCATTTTCATAATTCCTGAATCATGTTTTTCCTACATGATGCATGCTGTAAGATAACATTTTAAAACGGATCATTCAACATAATATAATACCAAGATCCTGTATTACAATTAACATTTATCTTATTTATCATTTTCCATTCTTATTAATACAAAAAGGCACATATAAAGCTTTCGCTGAATTCTATTAACATTTCTTGAATTGCTTACTTTAAAGTTCAGTAGTCAATATAACAGAATAATTATGGTAGGGTAGGAACAAAAGTTGGTAAGCTTGCATAACAAGAACAAGAAACCCATTCTCTTGCTTGATCAGAAGCTTAGTACATACATGCAAACATAAGCTCAGGAAAAATTACAAAACTATGTTACATTGTATAAAACTTACCATCATTTGATGTTATCACTGTTACAGGAATTTCTAGGAGAAATTGCAACTCCTGCGAGATAGATACCAAAACAGAAATTGAATCTATTCCTCAATTTCTGTTTTGGTATCTATCTCGCAGTTGCTGCCTACTGCTTTCTGGAGCCTTCTACAACAACATTGTGAAGAAATAAACACACATATATTATTTGGGGGACTCGCAGTGACAATTCTCAGAGAACAGCAGTTGTCATGCTGGAACTGCAGCAGATCTACGCTAAGAGGACCCACGGGTGAAGTGAGGAAACTGCAGGATGCCAGACAGGCCACAGAGATGCACAGAAGTCCCTAACAAGTGCTGAGACCTCTTCATCCTGGTGCCAGACCGCACAGAGCAGCCACCACTTCTAAAAATGGTTTTTTTTTTCAGATTCAGGGGGCCTCAAAACATACTTCTGATGAAATCTCTACATCGAATTTTTGAGTGGAATACAATATTCTTAAACTACTTTGACTTGTACTGCCCACTAATTAAAAGAATGCAAAAGCTTAAGAAAATACAATCCATCTTCCTTAACAGTGAAATAACAGTGTGCAATAAAGTAAAATATTTTCATCTGCTGTATATAAATCCCTTTGTTCCACATATTATCTAAATAAGTGTAAAAATGACATAAAAGAATATCGCCTAGTCCTCATTGAGGTTTGCTGAAAAAATGCAAAACTCCTCCAATAAATATAAAACTGCCTTGACTATAGACTGAATAATAAAGGTCCACCATGGTTTGTGAAGAGCCCAATTATCCGCTAATCCATCCAAACCTTCTATTAGTGACATACCTACTGCTTATAACTGTTGCCACAGAATTAGAAACAACAGATATGTTTAAGAACTTCGTAATGAAAATTGTAGTGGTTGCGATGAAATTTGCCCACTCTTGCTGAAAGATTGCATATCTGAACTTGTAACACTCTTGACTTTAGGAGGGCGTCATTCCAAACTGCCTAAAGATAAGCATTATTACACAACCTGTTCATAACAAAGGTGACAAACACCTAATGAATAGACCAACTGCACTCACATCGAACATTGACAAATTATTTGAAAAATATTGAATATTAAAGGGACTAGATAACTTCCTAAATAAACACAACATTGTCATTAACAAATAGAATTGATTTAGAGAGGGTTATTCCACAATCTCAGCAGTTACATCATTCATTCGCAGGGTTATGGAAAAATTAAATAACAGTCAAAAAGCAGCATCTATTTTGCTAGACCTAAGCAAGGCATTTGACTGTGTTAATCATAAGTTACTTTTAGACAAAATTGAAAACTTTGGTATTAGAGGCATCCCATATAAACAATATGAAAAGGTTAGATCAGATTTTCAAGAAGTAACTTGTGGGTTCCTCAAGGATCACTTCTGGGAGTGGTTCTATTTATTTTATACATAAACGACTTACCTCAACAAAACTACTTCAGCACTAACTAATGATACTAATATTCTATGCTGGAGTAACAGTATAAGTAGCTTGCAACAATCAATATAAAAACTATTACACTAATTGGGAAATACTTTGAGGTCAACAATCTGGCTATCAATAAAAGCAAAACATAAATAATTATGTTTGATCTAAGTATATGAAAGGAGTAATTGGAAACTTTCCCCTTTGATCACTGATGAGCACTCTTTTCTTGGTGTACAGATTTAGCTGGGATAGACATATAAACATCTGCAACAAATTAAGTAAAACCTCATACTCATTTAAAATTATGAGGATTTAGTCAATGACAAAACTTGGTCTTTACATACCTAAACTACAGTATCAAACTATGGGGTAATGCCTGAAAAACACACTGGAACAGATTACATGTTTGTCTCACAAAAAAAAAGCTATTAAAATAATTTATAACATGAAACATAATGACTTGTACACTAAAGGTACATTTATCATCTAATTCTCTTTGTCTACAAAATTATCTTACTTGTAGTAACAAACCTCCAATTCAGTCTTAAAAGCAGTGATATTCATACTTATTTAACAAGAAACACAAATGACATGCATAAGGCATCAGCTAATAAAAACAATATTGACGATCCCTATATTACTGGTACAATTATGTGCAATAAATTACCAATATCAATTAACCTCTTGAGCGACAGCCATTTAAAAGCTCTGCAGGCCGAGAACGGATACCCAATATCCAGCGCAGGGCATTTAAATTGTTAAATGCGCTAAAAGTGCTTCCTAAATACACAGCTGTATTTTGCGTAAATTTTAAGTTATTTTAATCAAACAAAAACTGTTATAAAACTCATTATATGCAGTATACATGTACATCATCAGCAATGTTGAGTTGCATTTACAAATCGTTGAAATGGCACTATTTGTTTCACTGTGGTAAAAAGTTAACTTTGCTTTGTCGAACGCATCTCGAAAAGAAACAGTAGTGGACCCATTGTATGTGTTAGCTATGCATCAGCAAGTCACAGCACAATGTGAAATAGAACACTACTGTATGCGTGGTTTATGAGTCATCAGAATAAAGCAGGTTTGCAACTTTTCCTTACACGTGTTTTGTAACTTGGATTTAGCTTAAAGGCTCAGTTTGTTTCTTTCTTGAAATGCATACGTATACTTTCCTGCTTGTAGCTGAAGTGAGAAGCTATTGAGTGTTACATCTCAGAGCTAAAACATGGCATCAACAAGCAGTGTTGCACAAAGGTTAGCGAGTGGTGGAAGTGTAAGGGCTTCTGAAATTACACACGATAATGTGGAGGACTTCTTGCTGTGTGACAGCGATTTGGATATCGATGGCGAATTTTCCGAATTTGAGGGGTGTGTGGAGGATATAGGTACAAGTAGCAGTGAGGAAGAACGTGACCAACTTCCTTCAGGTGTTCGTGAAGAGTCAGCATTGTGGAGTGCTGAAAACAGTTCCAATACAAACAGGCACATCTTCACGAGCACAGGGTCTGGTGTTCAATCCCAGGCTCAGCTGACTTCTGACAGCCAACCAATTGACATTTTTACAAAATTTTTTACTACCGACTTAGTGTCTCTCATTGTTTCGGAAACAAATGTATATGCAAGTAAGGTGAAGGAAGACCTGCTCTCTAAAGGTAAATTAGGGCCTAAGAGTAGAATTCAAAGGTGGACAGAAGTAACACTCAATGAGATTTACAGGCTAATTGGTCTAATTATACTTATGGGTGTTATTCGTAAACCTGCATTATACATGTATTGGTCCACAGATGACATGCTAGCTACTCCTTTTTTTGGAAAATGCATGTCAAATAACAGATTTATGTCAATTTTGCGGTTCCTTCATTTCACCTGCACAGAGAATGTAAATGACAAACTCCACAAAATTAGGCCTGTTTTCGATTATATTATTTCAAAATTTAAAGAAAATTATGTGCCTGGTGAAAAGGTCACTGTTGATGAAAGCCTAATGCTTTGGAAGGGCCGCTTAGGTTGGAAGCAATACATCAAAACAAAAAGGGCTAGATTTGGCATAAAGAGTTTTGATGTTTGTGAAAGTAAAACGGGATATCTTTACAATAGCTGCATTTACACTGGTCAAGGGACTGACAATACTGGAGACAAAGATTTGGGCTTATCTGGCTCCATAGTAATGCACCTAATGGAACCTGTGCTTGATCAGGGTAGGACTGTGTACTTAGATAACTGGTACAGCTCTCCTAAATTATTCATGGCCTTACACAAAAGAAAGACTAATGCAATTGGAACAGTACGTTCAAATCGTATTGGTTTGCCAAAAGATGTGAATACGAAGGCTCTAAGGAGAGCGGAAATGGAGGTGCGTCAGCTCCCACCTTTGACCTACCTTGCCTGGCAGGACAGGAGGGTAGTTACGGCATTATCCAATTGCAGCTCTAAGATTTTGATGATTGACACTGGAAAAACAGATGCCCATACCAAAATGTGCATTTTCAAGCCTGACGTTATCCAGGAATACAATATGCACATGGGCAGTGTCGATCTAGTAGATCAGGTATTGCAAGCATATCCCTCTTTACGAAAAACAGTGAAATGGTATAAAAAGGTATTTTTGCACCAGCGGGATATAACCATATACAATTGTTTGGTAATTTGGAGAGCTCTAAACCCACACAAGACAATGACCTACCTGGACTTTCGACTATCAATAGCTCGCAGCCTAATTGAACAATACCAGGTTGAGAGGCCTCTTCATACTGGGGGTAGAAAATCCAAAACCCCTGCACCCCTCAGACTTCAAGGAAAACATTATCCTAAAAGGATACCGTCAACAGCAAAGAAGTCCTGCCCATCTCGAAGGTGTTTCGTGTGCCGCAAGAAGGGAATCCGTAAGGAAACTGGGATGATCTGCGGCGAATGTGGAGATGTGCCCTTGTGTGTTTATCCCTGTTTTGAGGCATATCACTGCAGAAGGAACATATAAAGGTAAGCCAGTAAAGCATATAGAATTTAATTAAATGTTTCATAACGGGGGAAAATTAAAATAAGTTGAGTTAGATAGTGGATAAATAAGGGTTAAATGCACAAACGCACAGGACGTGTATACACGTCCATATCGCTCGTCCGTCATTTTAAATGGACGTGATTTCACGTCCATATCCCTGAAGAGGTTAAAACAACAGCAGAAAAAATATTTGAAAAAAGACAAGGAATTTTTAATCTGTAAATGCTTATACTCATTAAATGAAATATGACTACAATCTAGATGAAGTCAACAAACTGACTAAGCCTTTTATTTTTGTATATGTTTACTTGAAATTGTAAAATAGTATAATTTTGCTTTAGCATGTTATACTTGTGATAAATAAATATTTCCATGATTGTTACCTAGTGACACACATTATGTAAGTTTGACCTTGTCAGATAGCTGTATTAGCTCCACTGACAATAATAAGCATTTTCTGCTATCATAGATTTTGTGTTAGCTCATTCCATTTGCAGCAGTGCAATATGGCGTGCTTTGGGGTATCTAATGCTCCACAATATGAAATATCTCTCTATCCCTACCTTATTTAAAAGGTACGTTCAAAATACCTTACACATCTGGAAAAATAAATACTCCCAAGTGGGTTTATTATTAACATATACTATATATTAACCATATATTCACCATTATTCACAGATGACCAACTGGTAGTGGCAGGAATATATGACCAGAAAACTCATGGAAGAATATGGAAAATGGGGCTTAGACATTAACATAAACAAAACTAATTATATGGCAAAAAGGAACAGGAGCACGTGCGTAGGATGTAATCTTGGAAAATGGTAAAGGAACAATTAAACATTGCAACAAATATACAAAATAACAAAAGATGGGAACCATGAAGATGATATAAATGGTAGAATCAACAAACGAAGGTCAGCGCTATGAAAGTTACACAAAGCTTTTATATTATATATATTTCTATTATAAAAAATGTAATCACATATGGGTCAGACTTGACCTTTGAAATCAAGAACACTAGCGAAATTAAACTCTACAGAAATGGATTTTTGGTGGCGAACTGCCAGGAGCTCAAGGAAAGACAAAATCAGAAACACAGTTATAAGGGAAAAACTGAAAGTAAAAGGTTCGTTAGTAGAGGAAATTAAAAGAGAATAATTAAGATGGTTTGGACAGACCACCAAAGAAGATGCATGAATGGACTCTAGTGAGACGTAGGAAGAAGGAAGACCCTAATTAACTGAAAGCATGGAATAGTTATAACAATGAAAGAAAGATTAGAACATGGAACCTGGGAAGAGTGGAGAATGGTTAAATTCCTGAGTGAGTGTGGGAAGATGTCAAAGATATTGTAAACCTGGAACAAATATATATATGAAAGGTCTTTGCTGTTTACTAGGCTCATTTTAACAAGTAGGACTTAAATTGCCCGTGTCCAGACAAAAGCAGATTTTCTGGGTGTGGCCACCAATCTCTTTCCTTTACGATAATATTACATTGTATGTTTAGGAAGTGCAATATCTGTTGTTCTTTCCACTTTTGTTTCAAATCTTTTAGCCTTCCATTTGTATTAGAAATTTCTAATTCTTCTGTTATACTTGCATGTACTAAAAATTGCCAGAAGTCATGAGCCACGAGAAGACAATTCCTTCACATATCTTACCCATATACCCGTAATGGGGAAATCAGCCCGATGGATTAACTAGAAGACCCCAGAGAATAAAGGAAAAGATTTGGAATAGAGGTTTAGCTTTATCTGTATTATAAGCCTTAAGCGATGTCTGTTGGTTCAAATACTAATTGCACGAGTTCATTCAGGTTGTGTAAGAGCATGGACTCTAAGACAGCATCAGACCGCCACACATTGGCATTGTGGTGAAGATGCCATACGACCATGTCACTGTTCTAAACCAACAGTGATGGATTGTGTCCTTTCATCTCTCTTGCACTTAGCCCATAGAACCTTATCTCACTGCTACCAAAGAAATACCTTGTAGGGTACAAGGAGACTGAAAAATTCAAGATTTGAACCATGGATCTTCATCTCTTCATCCGACTGCTACCGTGACAACTTAGCATGTTGTAAGCCCCAGGCTTCTACTTTAACTAGGTCAATCAAATGCAATTAACTGTTCCTGTAGGACGTTAGTACATTGCCAACATCTGAACAAGATCCATGGTTCAAAATCCCAGCTATGTCTCAGTGTTGCACTTTGTATAACTAATTCTCTCAACACAGTACATGGTTCTCTATCCATTTTCACTCTTTAACAACACACCAACATCATAACTAACAATTATTTTGCTTAATCCAAAACTGCATACATTTGAAAAAAAAAATAAAAATTGCTTTACTTAAATAAAAATGAGAACATGTTTAAGTTTCAATATCAAATTAAGGTGTAGGAAATCAAAACAAAATTTCAATAACAATTTCCACAGGGGACACATGAGCGTTCTTGAAGAACAAGTTACTGCCTATCTTGAGAAGGAAAAAAGGAAGAAGCTGGTGGGTACACAGGCATTTGTTACACACTGTATTCTCCACTCGGTGAACATAGTGACAAATTTTAAATTATTTTCTAATGTCAGCTTCTTCACTTGATGAACTTCTTTCAGATATGACAGAATGCTTGTCCTTGTGTACATCACAAGCAATATCCCATAGCACAGGATGAATTCAATTTCTCTGTATCCATATTTGCAACTACAGAACACAGTGTTTCACTTCTCTTGTTATGCTAGTGAGCTCAGTAAGCACAGTTACTTGATTATGTGTGTTCAATTCTGCTCCCCGCTAACACACGTCTTTATGCTTACGTGCTGAACATGTGTGCTCTTCTATTTTATGCTTAGTAAAGCTAACCTGTGCACACATTACGTGCCTAAAATGCACACAAAATAAATGCTCGTGTGTCCCCAGGGTTAAACTTTTAACAGCTTGGAAGTTCAGGGGTTTAGGGAGTGATAACTTTGAACAATTTGAATTACAAAATAGAACCATGATTTTTTGAAATAACATTTTGTTTCATTTAAAAACCACAAGGTGATTTTTCGTTCAAATTCAGGTAACTTAAATGGAATAATACAAACATGACATTTGTGTATGCATTTCCCATTACAGCTAGTGCTGAGTGTTTAACTCTCATAGTTCATGAGTCAATCTGCTTGTATTTCTGAATTCAGCTGTAGAGTCAAGAGGCCTGTAAAGTACCAAAATCCTTATTGTGCAAAACTGCATATAAGCAACTACAGAGATATCCAAATACATGTAAACCACTATGCACTGTTTTTCCACTGTGAGCACAGGAAGTCGATAACAGCAGCTGATATTAAAAAATTATTTTGTTGTTTAACGACGCTGTCAACTGCCAGGATCACATCAGCGTCGCCGGTGTGCCGGAATTTTGTCCCGCAGGAGTTCTTTTACATGCCAGTAAATCTACTGACATGGAGCTGTCGTTTTTAAGCACACTTAAAAACAATCGCCCTGGGCCGGATTTGAACCCGCGACCTTGGGAACAGTAGGCCAGCGTCTAACCAACTGAGCCACCCAGACCGACACAGCAGCTGATACACACAAGGTCAAAGCATCGCTTGTTTTTCTCTGCTCTGCTCACAATCACTATTGAGTTGACGTGATATCGTGCAGCTGTATTATTACCACTGTGCTTTATTATTTAGTTCTGTACTTAGTCACAAGTGTATTATGGCTCAGCATTTGTTTTCTATTGCAGAGCATGTATTTAGTATGATAGAAAAGTAACCAGATGACGTTTGTCATTTTGTCACACAGGTGCCAGAAGTGGGATTTGTCGAATTGCCATTTTGTTACTATTAATAATATAATTAATAAAGCTAAGCAGGGCGCGGGGGGAGCCTTACGCAGAATGTTGTTACAAAAATCAAGATTGCCATGTGATAAAACCCATTGGCAATTGCTTTACACCATTCTCGATCCATGCCTGCCGCAAAAACCTCAAGAACCATTGGTAGGGTATAAATATGTTTATACCATTATAAACCTGCCTTTGGAAGGAAAGAGGGTGGACCCTACCAACCGCTTGCTTTCCATCCCTATAGGATGTCACAAAATATCTTTACTGTATTATGTTTTGTGAGGTGATATAATCAGCTCAAGCACTAACGCGGCCACATTTCCAAAGCCATTCTGGCACTTTAATGCCTGATTGCTTGGCTCTAAGAGAGTAAAAACACAACTCACAAATGTTATTTGGATGACTTTTTATCCTCATGATTTGAGTGATGCATTTTCAAATTATACAAACGAGAAAATCTGCGGTCACAAATGTCACATTTGAATGGTTTCTTGCCTTCATGAATCATAGTGTGTGTCTTCAAACTTGACAACTGAGTGAAACTCTTGTGGCAAATGTCACATTTGTATGGAGTCTTCCCCTCATGAATCAACTTGTGTGTTTTTAAATATGATGACTTACTGAAACTCTTGCCACAGGTTTGACATTTGTGGGGCTGTTTGTCTTCATGAAGCAAACTGTGTGCTTTTAAATGTGACAATTTGATATAGCTCTTGTCACAAACGTGACACTTGTGTGGCTTTTTGCCCTCATGAATAAAACTGTGCAGTTTCAAACTTGACAAGTGTGAAAAAGTCTTGTCACACAGCTGGCACTTGTGACGTCTTTCAGTGTCATGAACCAGATTATGTGATTTTAAATGTGACACTTTAATAAAGCCCTTACCACAAGTCTCACATTTGTGTGGTTTCTTACCTTCATGAATTAAGTTATGTAATTTCAAAGTTGACATGACTATGAAACTTTTGTCACAGAACTCACACTTGTAGGGCCGATCACCTCCATGAGTGAACCTATGTCTTCTCAAACCTGACCACTGAGTAAAGCTCTTCTCACAGACGTCGCACTTGTGGGGCTTGTTGCCCTCGTGTATAGCACTGTGCATCTTCAAGTACGACAACTCGGCAAAGCTCTTATCACACAGTGTGCACTTATGTGGCCCTTCACCCCCATGTGTCAGTTTGTGTCTTTTCAGATGTGACCTGACAATGAACCTTTTGTCACATATGTCACACTTATGAGGCTTCTTACCTTCATGACTCAAATTGTGTACTTTTAAATGTGATATGACAGTAAAACACTTGCCACAAGTCTCACATTTGTGTGGTTTTATGCCCTTATGAATCATAATGTGCAATTTCAGTGATGCTATTGCACCAAAACTCTTGTCACAAAGCTCACACTTATGTGGTCTTTTGCTGCTGCTCTTATCATTACATCGTTTTTTGTGTGATACTTCAGCAGATTTATCACCAGAAACTGCTTCTGTGCAAAATCTGAAAAGTTGGAGGATTTAGTAACATTAATTACAACAATCAACTAACCTCAACACAGCATTTCCATTTACTAACAATAGGAATATGGAAGGAAAATAGAGATGCATCCAGAAACTGAGTTCTGATTATCAATAAAAAAATAAAAACACAGGTAGAATCAGGACGGAAAAATTCAATGCCATAGCCGAGATTTGAACCACAGATCTTCCACTTCATGTACAGCTGCTCTTACCACTGAGCTACCATGGCAACTTGCGAGTATGACACATTTCCCAACCAATTCATATATGCTGGTTTAATTAAACAACCATTAGATGGCCATGGCATTGCATTTTTCAGTCCTGAATCTACCTCTCAAACATTGCCCACACATGACGTGTGTTTAAAGCCATCATGTAGTTGGTTGGTATAAAAGATAAACTTTTAAAACAAAAACATTTTAAGCAAGAAGGAACTGGATGCCTTCAGGAACCACAAGGCAATGGCCAACATCGGTAAGAGGGTCCCGCAAGTCAGACAAGGCTCTGGAGCCCCAGCAAGCATCTGGAAGTCGGCAGGTTGACCCTGGAGGAGGTTGCAGTTGGGATCGTCAGAAGCAAGGTGCACCAGGAAGATCGGCAGTGATAGAACCCCTGGGGCTGTTTTCGCGTGTGCAGGATGACAAGTTAGCGCATCTGAGTGAAGGACAACTGGATGAAGACCTGTCACAACCGGCAAGGTTGCTGCAGCATTTTCAAACAGGATGGCAGACATCTACACTGCTAAGGACTGTGACACCTGGAGAAGTGGCTCGATGACGAAGTCTACCACATCCAGAGGCTGCCCCCAGGGAAGGTGGTGACGATACATAAGGATCGTCTGGCCAACTGCTATGATGCTAGTTGGGACAATTGACACCAGCTGTGGCACACAACAAAGGCGGAAGGGTAGTGCTGCCCCACCCCACTGGTGGTGCGTGTATCAAAGATGCTCAAATTCAGGCTGCATGTCCATGCATTTGTAGAAGGATCCATGTTACAGCATCCTTGCTATATAAGGAGGCAAAACAATGAGCAGAATGAGTGAGTTACAGATATGTGTCAGTCAGACAGTTCTTAGTTTGAGTGTCAGATGTGTGTATCGTTGCACTGTGAAGGAAGATAGCAAAGCAGCTATAAGTGGTGAGTAATCGTATCATCAGAGTTACTGTATGAGACACAGAGGTGAAGAAAGACAGTGAAAGGAGTGAATCAAGGTTACAAGAAAACAGTTGAGTTATAATATCATGAAAGACTGTAGACTGTTAATGTCAGTAGAAGAGAACTGTGTATGTATAATTAGTGTATGAGACAGAGAAAGTGAAGAAAGACAGTGAGTCAAGGTTACCAGAAGAAAACAGTTGTGAATTGTAATATCAAGAAAAACTGCAGACTGTGCTAATGCCAGTACAAGAGAACTGTGTATTTGTGCAAATATTTTGGAAGAAACTAAAGTAAGAAAAAAGTAATTAGACTGGGCTTTTGTTGTTTTTGCCACAATATTTACATAGATTCAGTGGCTACCTTGTTGAGGTGTTTATTGTAATGGTGCGCCATCAATTGTATGCCAATATCATGGGAGTCTGATCCAATGTCTGGAGCCGCGAAGTCACTTCAGTCTGTATCTCAGTATCCTGGAAATGTTTTCCTACCAAAAAGTGCTTCACAAGACAGAAGAGATGAATTGACAAGAAAATTGTGATGTGATGGTTCTGTAAGATTGCTTGCTAAAGAGTTTCTATCACCACGGACAGTCAACCAGTATGATATTCATTGTACAGTTCAGCACTCAGAGAATTGCCTGGACCATTGCCTGCTCATAACGTAACATGGCACACTTGGATCTCTACTGGAGAGTACTTCTGAGCCTGCAGAAATCTGACAACAGCACAAAGCTCACAGTTGGCGAGCCATTTTCTCCTAGTGCAGTGCAATAGACAATGCTGACATAAGACTGAACTGTACTGCATATTCCCATATATCCCTTCGCCACTGCTACATGTCCCACTAATCAGGGCATCTCGGAACTTACTTTCTGGGTGAACCTCCTCTGTTTGATAGCAATAGCGATATGGAGCGAAACATCACCAAAATCTATTCAACTATGATTAGAATAAGAGGCCATTGATAATGAAAATTAAGCATTAACAATACATAAACTTCATGCAATGTGTACATACAGAAACACAAACTGCAGTCAATCTGATGCAAATGTAGAACAGCTGCGCTAATATGGTAGTCACTGACAGGATATGTGCATGTCAAAATGAACAGCAGCTATAATAAACCTGGCCTGAAAGCCATTTACCATCAACACCACTATCTGTTAGTCCGTGCATCACGTCAGAAACACATATGACGTCACATACTGTCAGTAACGAGAGATATTTATCATTCATGTGTTACACGACATTGATTATAATGTCTGCTGAAACAGCTTCCATTTAAAAGAGCACCTTTAACTTTCATGTATATGCATTTAGGATCATGCATAGCACTTATTAATTTTAGTAATAAGAAGTAATAAACTTTACAATTTAAAACTACTTGATTCATACTCAGTCGAGGTTTTCCTGTTCTCAAATAAAACCTATAAGTGTAGTACACTACAACAGAAATATTAATCATAATTGCTAACAAATTTTAAACAACAGTAAGGTTAAAGTCATGGATCTATTTGGTCTTTTTCTCAGAGTGCTTTGATCAGGTACCAATCAGTGTTCACTGTGGTCACATGCTTACAGCCGCTATGAACGTTTGTGTATTTCAAGTGGCTTAGTTATTTTAGCAGCACTATAGGTACCCAGTTAAAGTTTCAAATATTTCAGCCTACCATTCCAATTTGTTTTTAAACATATCCCAGTGATTCTTGGACCGTGATGTTAAATAGTTGAGTGAGTGAATAATGGCAGCATAATGAGTAAGGGAGCTCGTAATGTTCATAAAGACTTGTACCCTTTTGTTTTAATTCTTCACGAGTAGTAAACCAAACAACTTTTTTAGTCTTCTTTGAAACACAATAAACTCTGAAACTAACTAGGTGTGGAAGTTATATTACGATGTGAAATAACCTGCAGATCATACATATTGTATTTCAAATGAAAATGTAAAGAGCAAGACAAACATTTTAACCCTTTAATTGGCAGTGTATCTTATACATAGAAATTTGTTAAGCTTTGAGATACTTTAATTTAAAAGGTGAGTTAATTAATAACACTGAACAACACTTACAACATATTTTTCCGGGACGCGTTTCAAAGATTAACTTTCCTCCATTATCAACCGGACAATAACTTTGAGATACTTTCTCGCTATTTCGTTTTAATTTCATGTTATGCTAGCCTAAACAAATAGAATTCAAGTATTTGCAACTGTTTCCTTTTGTAAATTTTTTTTTGAGAAAAAAAGCAAAATCCATGCAACTGCAGTCAAATGTAACTATTCTATCGATTATTTTACTTGGGCCCTCCCCTTCCTTTACCACAGGCACATTTGACTGCAGTTGCTGGGATTCGAACTCACAACATTTGGCTTTGACCAGTTCATTAACTATCACAACTATCCACATTACTTCGGCTGAGGTGCCTCTCAAAGGGATATGAAAAACAGTTTAGCAATTAAGAGGAAGAACAGCATATTTAGCAAAACACTTTGCCAATTAAAGGGTTAATCAATGTGTGCTTAAAATCAGCAAAAAAAGTTGAGCCAGCCTTTTTTATAAGGGACTGGTAAGCTTTTAATGCTGTCACTGCAAGCAGAGTATATCCATAGACCTAAAATACATGGTCTTTCATAAGTAACTTGACATTAAAAAAATTAAACAATTTTAATTATTTTTGGATATGTTGTACACACACATATATAAATGGCTAAATGTGTTGCTAAGTGCAAAACTCGAGAATGGCTTGACCAATTCAACTAATTTTTGTTTTAAAAAATTCATTTAAGTTTCAGGAAGGTTCTTATGAAGGGAAGAAGAATTGGAAAAATTGCATGGAAAAACATAAAAACTAAATTTTTCTCTTTCAAACTATTCCTAGCTGTCAATTTTAGGAATGGCAAGCTGAGATAGATAAATCAAAGAATTAATTTTTGGCAGTTGTAAAAATTGATTTGAGCAATGAATCCATAAATTGATTTGATCTCTGACACCCTAAAATTGACTTTCGATTCATTTACCGTTTCGTTTTACTCAAAAGCTTAATATGCAAAGCATGAAAGTCCAATCTGTAACATTTCGAAGAAATCTGCAATGGCAAAGAGTTTGCAGCAATATAAATTGATAGTGTGAGAGAACACACTATGGCACATAAAAATTCTTTGAAAGCATTCGACCGAAACTTGCAAGATCTGTGGAATAATCTAAACCCATTTGGTGGGGCGATGGTTTTGTTAGCAGGAGATTTTTGACAAGCATTGTCATTGATTCAACCGTCCATGCCAGCATGTCAACCTAATGCATGTTTAAAGTCCTCCATTTTGTGGAAACACGTCAAGCTCTAAATTTTCAAAATAACTCATCATGGCAAATTCCCTTCAGAAGTTTTGACTAGCTGCGTTATCTTTCCAGACAATTTTTGTCAATTTACTGAATCAAAAATTGAACTCATTCAAAAGGTGTTCTCAAATGCTCAAAATTACAGAGATCATGTTTGGTTGAGCGAACAAGCTCCACTGGCTGCCAAAAAACACGAATGTAAATTAATTAAATTTCAAAATTCAAAATGAATTTGCCAGTTAATTGAGATCATACAAATCAGTTCATTCCACTACAAACCAAGATGTCATCAACTGTCCACCCAAACTTTTGAACTCGCTGGATTTGGCAGGATTGCTGACTCACAATCTTCAATTAAAGGTTGGATAGGTGATCATAATGTCAGGAAACATCAATCACCCGTGTTTTTGAAACAGCATGCAGCTAGCAGTGAAAAAATTAGTGAACAATGAAGTGATCAAAGTAGTCAAAGTATAATAAAGACGACCTTTTGATACCATGCATCCCAATGATACCGACTAACATACCATTTGAAGGTAAATGACCCTAGTTTCCAGTGCAACTTGCTTTCGCTATAACCATAAATAAATCCCAGCAGCAGTCATTGAGTGTTTGCACATTAATCTTGAAAATCTATGTTTCTACTTGGCCAATGTTATGCTGCGTGTTCCCATATTGGAAAACCATCAGCTTTGTTTATTGACACAGCAGGTAATCAAAAAATATCATAAATATCATTTAAGAGAGTATTACTAAAGTATTGCAGTGTACGAAATAGAAAACTAAAGATAAATTTATTGTTGATATCATGGCAATTACTGGATAATTATAGTGATCACTCTGAAATAAGTTTTATTTAAATTACACATTTGTGACTGTATATCACCACGTATATGTTTTGATGAATATTACCAAAAATAAAGCTGTTTTCACTATATGTACACTTTACATGTAATGCCATCACTAGAACTTGACCAGAAAAGATAAGTTTGTAGGACTGCAATAGTCCAACAGCTTTTGATGGAATGCTGTCTGTTGGGTCAGCTAGTTTATTAATAAAAACATTTCCCAGTGCCGCACAGTGCATTTTCAGAAAGTACTTTAAAGTAACATACTATAACGGAGGTAACAATTGCAATCAATATACCTCTCACCCTGAACAAAACATGACATGTCATGTCATTGTGCAGCTCCGACAGCAAATGAGGAGTCACCATCTGTACCGTAGTTTCCTTAATTAATCCTCCTAGGGGAAGTCTGAGAGAGTCAGGTCGCACAGTTCAACACATTGAGCGTGAACAATTTGTATCTGGTATGCCCAGAAATGACATGGCATGCAGAAGTAGCTCTGGAGATTAATTTTTTTAGGCTGTTAATTAAACACCGTGGACATTTAGCATGTTGCAGAAAGATGCTGGCCTCATATCTTGTTTAATGGATCCTGTTCCCTGAAACTTTTCACCAATTGAACGGAAGGTCTTCGTTTTTGGGAACCAAACAGTCATCACAGTAAATGCTGAATTTCAACCACAGCTTTCCCAATCTCAAACCAGGCAGCAACTTTTCTTCATTGTAGTAAAGTTAATGGATTACAGAGCATCTTCATTAAAAAAAAAAAAAAAAAAAAAAAAAAAAAAAAAAAAAAAAAAAAAAAAAAAAAAAAAAATTAAAAAGAAAAAAATAAAATAAAATGCTAAACTACCAAGGTTCGGCCAAGGTGAAAGATATTTCAGTAAACACAAGTTAATGTGACAGGATAGTACAAAATATTGAAGTATGTTTTATGATTTCATTCGAGTGAAATGGTTCATGAACTTGCATTACTTACTTGGATTTTGTGCAATTTGTTTTATTATCAAAGTTGTTATGTGAAGTAGTTTTAGAGTGTGATAAGCCAGCAGTTTGTGAGAGTGAAAGAGACTGAAATATGTGTCAAGCTTACATATCACACATTAGCTTTAAGTTGTAAACTGCATTAATGATAAAAGAGAACTCTATTTTTGTGCTTCAGTTTTAGAAAATAAAATAAAATTACAAAGTATCTGAAAGTATCATTTGTTACCTGGTGTCAGAAATGGGATTTGTCCTTTTTTATAGTAAATTTGACATGTGACGCAGTCTGACTTTTGGTGACTATCTGCTAATTTAACAAAAGCAGGAGCGTTCACCACGAGTTGTGGCAGTGTACAGTGTTGTCAATTACTAATTAGCCAAGAGTGCAGTCTTTCTTACCTTGGAGATTTTACTGCAGACAAGTCCCCGTCCTGTAACAGAACATTTCAATCATCTAAACAATGTATTGTATCTTTATATCAACGTTTCACTCAAAACCCACATTTTCAGGTCCTCTAAACATTTAGAACACAACTCAAAAACAAACGCAACAAAGGACAGTCGGGGCCAAGCTTCCCCACACCACTCATGCTGTTTTTGAGCCAGTCTGTGTGTCTCTGAATGCAACACACCTGTCTGGGTGGCTCAGTTGGTTAGACGCTGGCCTACTGATCCCAAGGTTGCGGGTTCAAATCCGTCCCAGATCGATGGTTTTAAGCGTGCTTAAAAAAGACAGCTCCATGTCAGTAGATTTACTGGCATGTAAAAGAACTCCTGCAGGATGAAATTCCAGCACACTGGCGATGCTGATGTGATCCTGATAATTGACAGCATTGTTAAACAACAAAATATTTGATACCTGTGAAAAATACATTCCATCGAAGTGAGGAAGTTTTAATTAGTGTTAAGTGATTGTAACATCAATTAGTGTTTGAGAGACAGGGAAAGGAGCAAGACAAGCTTATGAGAAGAAAACAGCTGTGATTTGTAATATTACGAAAGACTGCAGACTGTTAATGTCAGTGGAAGAGAACTGTGTATTTGTGATAAAATTTTGGAGGAAAAAATAAAGTGACAGAAAAAGTATCTAAATTAAGAACAAATTAGATATTATTATTATTATTATTATTATTATTATTATTATTATTATTATTATTATTATTAACTGTTAATATCTTCAATTTTCCTTAATTGACAGAAAAAGTAATGGCCTTTTATCATTCTGTCATACTGTGTACCAATTTGGTATTCAAGTTCAAAATTTAATAATTTTTTTCTATTGTTTAGTGACGCTGTCAATTGCTAGCATCACATCAGCATCGCTGGTGTGCCGTAATTTCGTCCAGCAGGAGTTCTTTTACATGCCAGTAAATCTACTGACATGGAGCTGTCGTTTTTAAGCACACTTAAAGTCTGGACCGGGCTTAAACCCGCGACCTTGGGAACAGTAGGCCAACATCTAACCAACTGAGCCACCCAGACCGACTTCAAGTTCAACACCCTACGTGCATGCAACATGAGCATTGTAAAGAAACTCGCCTCACCCCAAAACTACCCTTATATGCATTATTGTGTAGAAAAATAACTACCAATTTTGATTAAAGCATAAATGACACAGCAGCAAAACAAGCTGTACATCTTCAATTTTCTGTGATTGGTCTCGTAAGTATCCAATACCTCATTGAATTTCAAGAACTTTGTATAAGTAGCAAATCTCAAATTATAAACAAACGTTTACTAAAAAAATGCACTGTTCATCAAAACATAATATTTGTTACATATTTTTTGTTAAGGTATCTATTTCTGGTAGCTTAGACCTTTCCTAAGTTTGTGTTGGACATGCTTTTCTTGCAATGAGATTTGATTGGAACTATCCCAAGATAAAAGTTACGCACTTCATAATGTAATGGATATATCATTCATACCAAATGGCAACTCACAGTTTTGTTTCCTACTAAATGAGGTGTACTTGTAACAAAATGACAAAATCAGTTCAGTTACCTTTTATTACTTCATTGTCTTCTAAAATTTCATCAGAAACACAGTTTTCTTTCTGTCATTAAGAGTCTAGTTTTTCGTGTTATCACAACTCACAAATTTTACTTCTTGTAACCTTGCCCAGTCCTTCCAGTGTAGGGTAAAGTATATAGGTACCTACCTATACTTGAAAAATAATGTACCCATTATCTGACATGAGATTAAAACTTTACATGTTACATAGGGAGCAATTATTTAAGAATTACTAACTTCTTTATTTGAAGTATTATGCTATATTGAATTTTGATACAGACCTAGCTTCAAGCAGTTGGCAAGTATCTAATGCTAAGCAGTACAATAATCACATTCTATTTTACAATACTTATTAATTTTCTTAAAAGTTTATCTGTATTCTTTTTACTCTTCTTGGTGACAATAACTATGCTAGTGCCTTGTGGATTTATTTATTATGTACTTTTGCACTAACTATTAAAGTTTTAAAGAATTATTTGAAAACCTCATTGCTGTAGAACAGTTTGTATGTTGAAAATGTTAAAATAGTTTTGGGGAAAATAAGCTCTAGACATTTTGTTCTTGAACATTTTTCAAATTTCCTTAGCTCAAATCTGCACTGCTGAAGACACTGGACCCTCTTCTGTTCTGCTCAAACGTTTACCAGTTTAGTCCACTGCTAGTGGTTTTAACATGCTTCTGTCATAACACTGCATACTCTGCACATCTCTCTCATCAAATTGCATAAGCTTTCACGGCCGGTGTCATAAAATACAAAATGATTATCCGGGCTTGTGGGCCATGATCTAGTTGAAAATCTCCTGCCAGGTATTTCATTCGAAGCTGCACCAAACACCCTCAGTGGTGTGACCATAGCACTCTGCTACTCTTGGCGACGACTGACATGAAATGTGTAGCTTCTAACCTTTTCTCTGCTATGCCAGAGTATATTCGCTGATAGAACACTGTCACTCATACTACACCGAGTATACCCAGATTCAACTTTTACCGCCTGTAGCTTGGATGATTATGCATCCGAAGTAGAAACTGCATATTGTCAAGTGTCCATCTACTGGGATTGCTTGAAAACAGTATTCAAGAGGGGTACTGCATTGTGGTGCTATCTAGAGAAAGAGTTTCTACAGCAATATCAACCAATTTATGTGATTTTAGTGGTGATGGTGTTTGTATACCGGAGAGCAGTGAAAGTGTCTGTGAAGCTGCAGTGCCACAAAAATAGGTGCGTAAACATGATCCTTCATTCCAGCAGTGTTCAACAATGTTCACTGCTGTTATACATCAGTTCAACCGGCAAAACAGAGGAATGGCTGTGAATATAAGTGATGTCTTAACTCCTTTAGAATATTTTCAACTGTTTTTCTCTGCTCAAATAATAGAATATATTGCAAATAAAACAAATAGTTTGAGTTTGTGTGTGAGAGAGTAGAAATCTCCCCAAATTCTTGACTGCAAAAGTGGACAAACAGCACGCCTGAGGAGCTATGCATGTTCTTTGCTTTGACAATGCTAATGTCTAACGTGAGGAATACTGGTGCAAAGATCCTCTAACAGCTACACCTCAGTTTGGTGAATACATCACCTGAGAAATATTTTTTACTTATACGTTTGCTGCATTTCAATAACAATTGCCAGATTCAGGGGGAAACATTGTATAAAATTAAACCCATTATTGGCCACCTGAGAAACATCTGCAGTGCAATATTTAAGCCCTTTCAGAATGTATGTATTGGCGAGAGCTTGCTACTGCTTAGTATATTCCTGGTTTGCAAAAAAAATTTTCTGTAATATTTGATTGTGAAACAGGTTATTGTTTATACTGGTGCAACCACACTCATTTGGGTTTACAGGTGCTGTAGTATAATAAATATTTGCAATTAGGTCATAACCTTTGGTTAGATAACTGGTATTCCAGCCCATTGCTTTTTGACTGGCTTCATAAAAATGGCACAAATGCATGTGAAACTGTAAGAAAAAAATCTGATGTGTTGCACTCACATGACTTTCTCTACTTTTGTACTAACCATTCTTACAAACTCTTATTCCTATATCTTCTTTGTGTTAGCCAAGATAAACATTTGTACAAATTATCTTATTGCTTATTTCCTTGTAGCTGCAAGGGGGATATTAGAATACAGTAGGCTTTGTGCGACAGTCAAATCTTTTTAAGCTTTGAGATTCCGTTCTCTTTGCACGATTAACATATAAAAAAATGAACAACGTTGCATTTCGCTAAAGTTCTAAGTTTTCTGAAACTCACACACATAACAAGGAATATCTCCGAAATGGTTCACCCTACAAGAAAATTTATTGAGACATAAATTGTGTATTTTACCAAGATCTACATTTTTTGTATAGTATGATTTGGTCTATCTCTAACGGTTTACCAGTTATGCAAAAGTCGTCCAGAGTAAATACGACTACAGGGACTACAGCCAAAAAATTCAAGATATACATTGCATTTGTCATCAAAATATCTCAAACATGACATTTTAATCAAAATCGTTAGTCATTTTCAAGAAAATCAAAATTTTCGAAAAATGTTCCATGTAAAGGATAGTTTAGGATGGGGCTATTTTCTTCAAAATCTTCGTGTCACATCCTTGAAAGACATTAAACTTAAATACCAACTTTGGTTTTTAACCGACTTTTCGTTTTTGAGTTATGCTGTCCACAGACTGACAGACACACGAACCTTTTTCTAAAAATGCTTTTTTTGGATTCAGGGGGCCTCAAAACATATATTTCCGGTGAAATCTCGACATTGAATTTTTGGGTGGAATACAATACTTCCCCTACTTACCAGTAGAGAAAGTAAAAATGAGTACCAAACTGGAAAAGGGGCAAGTAGAAACAAAACATGTCTTTTTGATGGATGGAGAGGTGAGAGGTGTGCATGCTGTCAACAATATACCATGGAGCAATCCACATGAAGCCTGGTTGTGACCTTGACTACAACAGGAATAGGCAGATTTAACATCATCAGCAGCACTGTTGAAAGTGCAAGAAAATTGCTCAAGTGGCATAGAAAGTTATTTTTTCATCTTCTGGACACAACTCTTCTAAATTCACAAACCCTGTATAATGTAAATACTGGCAAAAATATTTCACTGGCAGACTTTCAACTCAGCCTCACAAGGGAAATTTTTAAAAAATTTGCCACACCAAAATCAAGAATTCTGTCATCTGGATGAGCATTAGCTGGTGATCAAGCTCTAAGACTCATAGAAAGATACTTCCCGTCACCCATTCCAGTAACAATGCTATGTGTGTATCACATACGTATGCATTTTTGAGTTTGTATCAAACCAAACTGTAAATTAGTGAAAGCCTTCTCAACACAAGTATGGCGTGACAAGGTTAGTTAATGCTCTGGGCAACCCTGTTTCAAGATTCAGTGTCATACCTTTTACATTTCAAACTGCTACAGAACAGGTGCTAGTGCAAAATCCAAAATAATAATTTAATATAGAAAAACACATTTAAACTCTGTTGATGGACAGCCCTGTACATGTGTATTGCATGAGGCATATGTGCAACTTTACAAAAGAACAAATTCTGAACACAGGATTTCATCTGGAAACATCAAAACACATTTAGGGTAATCCTGCATGTCGAAAAGGTTAATACATTACAACTGATCGTCAGCACCTTACCTACTTCTTTTAATTTATATGTAGCAAATGAGGAACCATAAACTAACTAGACGAAATGCAACAAAATTCTTTGGCTGGTATCAGTTTTTCCCAAACTGGAAGATAAAACTTACTTCCCAATCTCCAACTCATTAAAAGAACATTCATTTGCTTTCTTGTGCTAAATTCATCCTCACTAAGCACTGTTTATACTGCGGCTAAATAAAGGAGTTTACACCTTGTTTTTACTTCAAGAAACACAACATGTTCCTTTTGAATGAAAACATCCTACTTATTTCTTAAACATAATGGTATGTACCAAAGTTGATGAACAATAGAATACTGGGTTTTAATTTGAATGCTGGTTGCAAGTCAAACTCTTTCATTTCATTATATAGAAGAATTGCTTGGCCTAAGCGTTTAGTATATTTTTCTCTTTCACATTAAATGAATTAAGGAAAGGCTACACTGAAAATTCCAACCTATCACTATCAAAATTTAACCACATAAATAGAACATCATTCTAAACTTGCATGCTAATTTTCATGTTGCCAAGCCAAATATTTCAGTAGTTATGATTTTGTTTGAAAATATTGTAAAAATTACTTGCTATATAAAATATTACATGCATTAAAAGGTTTGAAACTTTTAATTTAATTTCTGTTTTTGACTACCACAGAGCATTATTAAAAGTCCCACATTCTTGTTTTTTTTTTAAATATTCTTTTACCATTTGTTCTAAATGTTTTTCTTATGCTACCCCAAACTTTTTAAACACCTTATAACACTATATAATTTACAGTGACTCCTGGCTGATTAACAACTATTGTTACCAGTCAACAGTCACTCTGAAGATGCCCAACTGGGCGAAATGCCAGATAAATCATTGACTGGACCACAGCCCACGAACTACTATGTATTGGATTAACGCTGGCTGTGAAAGCCTAAGCATGTATATTAATATTTTTTGTCGTCAGGGAGCTTTTTTAATGACATAACAAAGAATGAACAATGATCATCATTTATAAACTATTAGAACACAGTGAATGAAATGTAGATTGTAACATACTTATATTACATTGTAAAAGTTTACAAAAGCTAGCATTAGTAGTTCAGAATTTCATATTTTCACTTCTACATACCCTAAAGAGGCATTTCTGAGAAAATAGAAAATATCTTGCACCTTTTCATGTACACCATAGTTTGTGATAGGGACGCATTTCCTTAAAAATATTCACATAGCATCCTTGATGGAGTTATTCCTTCTCTCTCTTATTTAGATCACTGGGCCTTGAAACATCTTATTTCCAGTGAAATCATGATATTTAAGTTATGTCTAAGTACTCAAACAAACTAGTATCCTTTAAGCCTGTTAATGGTGTGTAAAATAATTGGAACATCTCTTATCTGCAAATTGACAGTTCAAATCAACAAGAGCAGTGCAGGCGATGTGATAAACATATCATGAAACTGCAATTTGTGTTTAATTTCAAGAAATTGCACTAAATACTATGATAAGTGAAGCTCAAGTCCCTAAAATATTTCTTATAAAGAACAAAAAACATACGTAGCACAGTATTTTGTCTCTCGACATCCTTGGCGCTCGTTACCGTCTGCCGCTATCATAGAAATGCACAGCTGAAACCATAAAACTACTTTTAAAGGCTTTACTTACCAACTTCATGAAAGGAGATGCTGAAACTGGCCACTGTCGTCGTCATCGTCCATATGCACCTTTTCAGGAAACTATCCATCACTCACAGTAGTTCACGTTGAGAAATGCTGGCAAGGTGTGCTTTGTCTTAAGTGATCCCAGAGACAGAAATAGCTTATTGGATTTCAGAGAATTAACAGACAGGGAGCGTGATTTTGCCTTTTTTCACCCACACTCTACCACAACTCATACAGCCAATCTTTCAATGAGAACAATTGAAAGTGTGTTTCAGGACAGAATTATTAGTCGAGATTTGTGGTCCCTGACCTAATACCCTGCGATTTCTATCTCTGCGGTAACTTAAAACAAAATGTACAAGACAAACCCACACACCCTGGAAGAATTAAAACAAAATATCCGCCAAGAAACAGTCAGCATTTCTCAACATGAAGTACTGTGAGAGATGGTTTTTTATATTAACGTCCTCCAATGTAATGTCATATTGGATGGTGAGTGAACGAAATGGGTGCAATGATGCTCAAATGAGCCTGAGGCCTATAGAGCCCTGAGCGAGACTTGAACTCATGACCTCTTGGTGTGAGGCAGACACGCTACAGAGGTGGGCACAAGTGATAGTTTCCTAACCCTTTCAGTCTATTGGCTGTTGCATAGACGACGAGGCATTTAAACCTCTGTGCATTGTCCGGAACAGTAACGGCGGGAGCTACTCACTAGAATCAGCTGAAAGAACTTGTTCTGCCATCTGCTGGGATTATGAAGCAGCTGTCTTATAGCAGCATCTGCAGTTTAAAATACAAAGGCTTTCGTATGCATTTTACTCCACCGTGTTTTACGTAGCAATGGCTGAGTGCCATCTGAAGTGTCAAAATATTGATTACAGTAGTCACAAAAGTGAAAGTGGAAATGAATGTGTTAATAGTGATGCTGGGGAAATCGGTGACAGTGAGAAAAGTAACAAAAGTGGTCCCCATCATCACGAGACATGCCACGCACAAACAGATTATGGCTTGCCAGTCCTATGTTTTAATGGCTGAGGGACAATTTTGTTCCACAAAATCATGTTTTGATAACCATAATTCAGGTATTTGGCTGAGTTTGGATGAAAATGCAAGTTTTTCATGTTTTTTAAATTATTTTTTTCTTTCCAAATTATGCAGTTCATTGCTAAAGAAGCTAATAGGTTTTAACCTAAGACGGCACACTCCCCCCACTCCTGGGACTCCTGAAACTACACCCTTGTGACTGACAGAACCTCTAAGTGCTACAGAGACAGATATCTTTTGTTATTTTGTTTCAACTACGTAAACTGAAACCTATTGTTGACCATTCGAGAAGATACTCAGATCACTTTTGCAATATTTTCTAATTATGTAAGTAAGACAAATGTTCATATTCAAATCAAATTTAGTACTGTGAACTTTGGATAACCCTGATTATACTTCTATCTGTGCTTAGAGTTATTAGTGATTGGCAGATGGCAACGAGCTCTGACAGACAAAACACCATATAGCCTGTTCAGAAGTGTTTTGTTCTTCCATTATTTCTAGATTTGTATGCTTCAGCTTGTTATTTATTTATTTAGTCCTTTAAAATCAGATACTGTACATGGTACACTGACATAGGATATATCATATATATATAGTATATATGTAACTGATAAATTAAATTTAAAAATGTCAGTTGGTGTACCTTAACTTCATCACAAACGGACGAACTTCCTCCAACCCACTGTTCTTTAACTTCCTCATCACTGTTGTGTGGTTCCTCTTTAGTTTCTCTTTTGATTGGTACATCATAATCATTGTCTGGAAGCACGTAATCAGCATGTGGTGGAGGAGGAGTCTCCGATTTAATTTCTGTTTTGATTGGCACATCACAATCAACATCCACAAACACAGCAGCAGCATCCTCTAACACTTCTTGTTTGATTACTATTTTGGTATCCATTTTAAATCAAATCTGAGGAGAAAGAAACACATTATGTATGAGCTGCAAGCAACACTCGTCTTGTGCAGGAAGTGAGATTGCAGACTGACAGTTCAACGTTTAGAAATGACTCCCTATATGCTGCCTTCTTATAATTCAACAGGAATACAAAATAACAAGCACTTAACAAATGAATTATCAGAGAAATGGAGCAATTATGGAGCAATTGAAAGTTAACAATAATTATGCAGAAAATGAACCGCTAGAGGAAAAGAATGAAATGTAATGCAATTGATCGATTTTGTTATTCCTGATTACAATTTTGAAAGGTTTACTTGACGATCAAGCTTCATTTTTTATTTATGAGAAATTAAATACATGTGCTCCAACTGTTTTATTTCACTTGTGTGGCAGATATTTAGCAAATATATATTTATTAAGGATATTACATGAATGATTTGCAGTGGTCTGATGCAGTAACTATATACAGAAGTTTCCTCCACAACTGCGGTGGACAGCATCGGTAGTGCGGGCACTCTTCTCGGAGAAGGTACAGTTGCGTCTGAAGCGTTAACAGTCAGGGATTCAGTATTTGTGTAGAGGGGTCTTCCATGGTTGGCTCTGGGCCAGCTGAGACAGTACGGCTGGTGGGAGTGGCCTAGCTGCTTACGGGTCACTACTCTTCCTGATTGGTCCACTGGATTGTTGTTTAATGTCATCAATGATGAGATATCAAGTTCTCTTGAGCTTAAGGCTTTCTTTCCTTTTTTATTTGTAGTGTTTAATGCCCGCTTTTACTGTCACTGCAGGTGGTGATAATGATATAGGAATGAAGGTGGAGTGACATGGCAGGGAAAACCAGAGAACCCAGAGGAAACCTGCCCTGGTGCTGCTTCGTCCACCACAAATCCCACATGTAGTTGCCTGGGATCGAACCCGGGCCGCTCTTGTGAGAAGCGACTGGTCTAACTACTCCGCTAAAGCGTGGACCCATTCTTCCTTCTTTAAGTTCTTGGAGTGCTTATAAAGTTCTACAGCTTAGAATTGTAGTCAAGGTTGGTAATGTGAGAATGTAGGTGTCTTGAAACTTGATGTGCTACCCCTGATTCTATGGTATGTTCGGCGACCGCCAACTTCTCAAACTGCAGCCTGGTGTCTAGTGATGTGTCTGGACTCAGTTACTCCAGCAGACCACGGCAAATAAGCCCACAAGTTCCTTCTATGGCTATTATATGCACTAAAATGCTTTGTTTAACGTATTTACAATGAAATTACTGCATAAATGCTGTATTTCTAAGGAAAAACTGGTTTTGTGGATAGTGGAATGGCGCTGAAACTCTTGCAGTGCTAGAACATCAGAAGTTTGTATTTGGAGATTGCCGCAAGGCATCACGCTTTACATATAAGCATAATTCTACAGCCAAATTTGGCCCATGTTAGGTTACGTTAGTGTGTTTATATGAGAGGGTCCTGTGTTTAGGCTATTCATTGCAAATATATAAACCATTTTAGTGCATACAATGATCCTTTCTAAATAATTGCTAAATATCTGCTGCACAAGTGAAATAGAACCACTGCAGAACATGTGCAGAATTTACTCGTAAATCAAAAACGAAGCTTGACTACCAAATAAAACTTTCAAATTCAATTCTTCTTCAGTTCAACACCCAAGAGCGCTCCAATGATCTGCCTTTATGCAGCGCTACTCTTTTCCAGTGACTTACATTGATTTCCTTCAGATCTACTTCCACATCATAGAGCCATCTGATGGGTGGATAATATCACATGGTTTACTGTCACATACACTTACAATTTTTGAGCAAAAGCTCAGTGAACTGGTGACTCATCAAGAAGTATTAACAATACACAAACTTTACATAAACAAAATGAGAGCAAAGTCTACAATATAGACATCTATACTACTTTCCTTAGATAACAAGTTAATACATAAAAAACTATAACATTTTCCCAAGATAAGTGACAAATAGGCATTATGGGAACTAAGGCTCTAGGGGCAAACTTCCGCAGACTAACCCCGTCGAACAAAAATTTATGGTTATCCTGTAGGAGTGCAGCGTCAAGTGGTCGATGGGCAGCTGTGTTGTGACTGAAGAGTGTTATTAGGTACATGTCCTTTAACTCGGTGATGCATGTGTTGCTAACGCCGGAAGATTAAAATCCACAGAAGCATCTGAATGTTGCCAACCAACTTGTTAACGTTATTTCTTGTTCTTATTTAGAGTTATTGTTTTGTAATTAAGTGATGTGACGTAAGTTCTTGTGTGGTACGGTTGTGGTTTTAATCTGTATTCTACATGTTTGAAAATGAAAAATTGTACTGAGGAAGAGATATTGTGGCCCATCGAATAATATGAACGCTTCGAGTTTTAGTACAATTCAAAAAGTGAAAATTACCACAACAGGCACCACGGTGAACTAAAGCTGGTCACAGTATGGATTTTTGCCAAACCCGCAAAATGTATATATAATAATAATAATAATAATAATAATAATAATAATAATAATAATAATAATAATAATAATAATAATAATAATAATAAACAACTTTATTAGCTTATAGACTTTGTTACAAGTTTCAAGCCTCGTCAGAGATAAACAAACAAGATTTACAATCTATATACAAGCAGTTTTATACATATATGATGTAAATTCGAGCCTGTAAGCCGGGCCCTATGTACCGGAACCAGGACAATACTAGAATAAATAAACTTGAACTTGTTACGCATTTTCACAAATGACTTCACTGATCAAAGGTACGAAAATCCTTATTTGAGGTTGTATAATATGGTAATTTTATTGCAAATTACGCAGTATTACAATAATAATGATAAAAAATAATTAAACTAATTAATAATAATATTGAGGTTGTATAATAGAGTAATTTTATTATAGATTATGTAGTATTAACAACAACAATTATAATTCCTCCACCACCACCACCACCACCACCACCACCACCACCACCACCACCACCACCACCACCACCACCACCACCACCACCACCACCACCACCACCACCACCACCACCACCACCACCACCACCACCACCACCACCACCACCACCACCACCACCACCACCACCACCACCACCACCACCACCACCACCACCACCACCACCACCACCACCACCACCACCACCACCACCACCACCACCACCACCACCACCACCACCACCACCACCACCACCACCACCACCACCACCACCACCACCACCACCACCACCACCACCACCACCACCACCACCACCACCACCACCACCACCACCACCACCACCACCACCACCACCACCACCACCACCACCACCACCACCACCACCACCACCACCACCACCACCACCACCACCACCACCACCACCACCACCACCACCACCACCACCACCACCACCACCACCACCACCACCACCACCACCACCACCACCACCACCACCACCACCACCACCACCACCACCACCACCACCACCACCACCACCACCACCACCACCACCACCACCACCACCACCACCACCACCACCACCACCACCACCACCACCACCACCACCACCACCACCACCACCACCACCACCACCACCACCACCACCACCACCACCACCACCACCACCACCACCACCACCACCACCACCACCACCACCACCACCACCACCACCACCACCACCACCACCACCACCACCACCACCACCACCACCACCACCACCACCACCACCACCACCACCACCACCACCACCACCACCACCACCACCACCACCACCACCACCACCACCACCACCACCACCACCACCACCACCACCACCACCACCACCACCACCACCACCACCACCACCACCACCACCACCACCACCACCACCACCACCACCACCACCACCACCACCACCACCACCACCACCACCACCACCACCACCACCACCACCACCACCACCACCACCACCACCACCACCACCACCACCACCACCACCACCACCACCACCACCACCACCACCACCACCACCACCACCACCACCACCACCACCACCACCACCACCACCACCACCACCACCACCACCACTACTAATAATAATAATAATAATAATAATGTTGAGGTTGTATGATACAATAATTTTATTACAGATTACCCAGTATTACGCAATAGTACAACAACAACAATAATAATAATAATAATAATAATAATAATAAATAATGAAGTAATTAATAATATTGAGGTCGTATAAGACAGTAATGTTATTACAGATTATGCAGTATTAACAAGAATAATAATAAATAATAGTTCATTCTATTGGCTATTTTGTGATGCGTGGTTGGTAGTTTTAGCGAGTTCCACAATGTTAAGTTGGCAACAGATATTTCTGCCTTGCAGCGCCATCTTTTTCCGTTGTAGGTCCGTGACCTAGTAGAACTGTCAGTAAACCACGTGACGCCGCACTCCTACAGTTTTACCAAATTTATCCCAAAATATTTGTTAGGCATGTATAAATATGTACCCAAAATTTTAACCTCCAACAATGCCTCAAACCGCCAAAAAAGTTCTCTAAGTTCCGAAAAAAAAAAACTAAAATTTTTAGAACGCTCACGGAAAGACATTGAAATGCAGTTTCTGTACACTTCGCCTCTTTTCTCCTCTACACTCTTCTTGTCCCACACGACTTGATCCCCGAATTTATTAGTATTCACCTTAATCTTCTCCTTCCTTCATCTATTCCCCAATGCCCTTCGTTCTTCGGTATATCAACCATACAACCATATACAAATTCGGTATATCAACCTAACCAAAGCTAAGCTACACCAAAACTAACCTGCACATAACCTAAGCAAAACTAAGCTACAAAATGCACATAGGCTATGTATGGCGCTGCCAAACATTACCAGCCGTAACGTAAACAATCTTCTACTACAAGTGGCCAAAGTCGACAGTAAATATGTTTTTCTGATGCAATAATGGAGAGCTTATGACCATGTCAAACACTTCATACTGATTCAATACCATTTTATTATTTTTTGACGGGGTTGGTCTGCGGAAGTTTCGCCCTCTGCCCGGCTTTCTTCATTCGGACATTCTCAACGACATTGTTTTACAGCATGAAGTCGTTAGCCTCATCAGATACCACCAACCCTTGTAGTCAACTTCTCACTGTAAGACAGCAGTGCTGACTTTGGTCTGCCCGCCATACTACATTTCTACCTAGGGATACCAGCAACTCCACAAGGATAAAATCATAACTAGGAATACAAAAATCTATCGATTGCACTTATTTTCCGAGAAAATACATTTGAATTGGCTTAGCAAATATGCAATATTAGACAAACTGTGTTGTCAGTAAGTGGTTTCGTTCACCACTCCCTTATAGCAGGGGTTAATGATATGAAGGAAAAATCCCGAACTCAAAAAACGAGGCTATATATTGTGTTTACTCCAATATCTGCTTCAGTACTTACCATGTAAATGATTTTGCTTCCGTTTACGATGGAATACTTCGAAAATCTTTTCCATCCGAAACAATTTCACCGTATATCTCTACTTTCTCATATTTCACGCCATTATCGTATAACACACAGAACCATAACATAATCTGTGCGCAAAACACAGAACTGAGTGACTGAGACTGAGACACTAACTTCTACGTGTGGCTCAAGCGCAGTGTTAATATAGAGGAACTAAAAGAAACATATTACATGTGTTTATAGTTGGTGATCTCCTAGTTGCACAAGTGGCCGGTAGGAGCGGTAGTGGGTACATTTTTTACTTTCTCTAATCCACCAGGACAGGCAGCGCATCATGGGGGTCACACTTCGTTGGCGCATTGGAAACACGAGTTAGTTAAACAGCACATCAGGGAGTGACGCTGGTGGCACTGCTAGACCCGTACGAAAATCTGATTGGCTGATCCAAGTTTTGAACGTTGATTGTCTATTTTCAAGTTGTTGCAACAACCTTTTGAATGAAAAATTAGATGCAACTCAATCGCATTTTATATTGTGACTTTTGGTGGGTGTAAAGTAAAGGAGATAGATGTAGTCGGGATAAAGATGCACTTTTATTTCCGTAAACAGTAACTTTTTACACTCGTTGCAACAGCAAGAAAGTCTTTTCCGATTCACTCACAGCACGGCTCCAAATTCGTCACAAAACTGTCCCTTCTCCGTCGGTACGACTCCTCAACGCATACGTCTCTTCTTTCCGTCGGCACGCCTACTCAACGCTTCACATACGTCTGTCCTGTGTCCTCCCTCTTCTGTCGCACTTTACCGCTATTTATATCTCCCAGGCACCATTCTGGAAAGTTCAGTTATTGCGGTGAAATACAAAGCAGAAGATTCCCGAAGTCTCTATCCTTTTCTCTCTTTCGGCAAGCGCCCCAACAATGCGGCCATTCTCTGTGTCTTTCCTTCGGCTCCTTTGCGGTAGTGCCGACAATAATGCGATGGGTGACACTGCTGTTGTCGGCAATTAGATGCGGCGGGCGCGGTGACAATATATACAAACAGGTTGGATACAAAAATAGGATAAAAATTGTATGGAACAAAATTGTATCCAACTCTTGATGTCTCCCGATGAACAATGCTTTCGACCAAAAAGTTGAACTGTGGGACATCGGCATAACACGTTATATCAAATGGAGCTATTTAAGGTTGACTTAACTGTTTAACTGGCTTGGTTACCTCCATAGTACTTTATTTGCCATTTAGAAAAATTGTTACTTCCATTTTTGCATCTCTTTTTATTTGTGGAAAACATAACCTCTGATTACAGAGGCGGACGCAGGTGCTAACAACATTCTGTAAAGTGCACAAAACCTTCAGCGTCTTAAGTATGAAGGGGAAAATAACTTTATTACACCTCTTCAGAGATGATATAAGCCCCTCCATCGGTACTGCTGAAGCAATCTAGGAGTTTCCAGAACAATTTGTGTTATCATAACATCGCTGTAGATGTTCATACGATTTAGAATGAGCACATTTTATTGTGAACCATTCTAATCTCTCAATTACAACAGCACACATTATTATAATATATTTATACATTTCATTAGATGTTAATTCATTATTTTCATGAAAATAATTAACACAGAAAACACTCAGATTCTTTGAGTATATTTGTGAATTAATGTGAATACATGTTTCTTTAGTTACGTCCTTAATAGTTTCCAAATTTCTTTTTTTCTATTTTGGATCTGCCCCTGTGTGATTAGAAAAACAGAGCTGATTCCAATATCTGCCATGTCTGCCGAGTAGAATATCCAATCAGAACCATTCCCATTACATTAAGTGCATCCTATATATATATATTTCACAACCAAAAATTGTGACATCTGCCTGACATTGCAGGTGACCATAAAGATCCAGAATACAAAGATATATGACAAAGTCAATTTTAAGAAGAAAAAAAAAAAGATCTTTTTTCACGTTACATCCCATGGCGTTAAGTTCACCATAACCCACTCGGCTATACAATTCTACTGACAGGATACTTACTTTCGTTGCAAACGCTCAATAATACAAACTGGCTTGTCAACAATACAGAGATATAGTAATTATTACAATACTGTATATAAAGTGACCACATATAAGACATGACAGCTGAAGCTAGATTTCTGAAGACGAACAACAACTTGGGTACAAACGAGAAAAAGAAATACATGAAGGCTCTCAAGAAATAATCCTACAAGAAAAATCTCATGACATTCGACTTACGACATGGACCTATAAGTTAATATGTGCAACTGTGTTTCATATGAGATGAGGTGCTATGAAGGAGGTTTGTGCATTTACAATTACTTTAAATCATATAAAATTTGAACATCTCATGGCAATGATTAGAGCTCCTCGGGTTACCAGCCATGTAAAATTCATGAAGTTTCTCAATCTTATGATCATATTAAACTCCTTGGCCATAATCAGGAAATGAACAATCAAAGGCCATCTCAAGTTCATGGCCTTCATTGGGAACTGCATAAGGAATAAACGGGCATCTCAAGTTCATGGCCTTCATTGGGAACTGCATAAGGAATAAACGGGCATCTCAAGTTCATGAACTTCATTGGGAACTGCATAAGGAATAAACAGGCATCTCAAATTCATGAACTTCATTAGGAACTGCATAAGGTATAAACGGCCCTCTCAAATTCATGAACTTCATTGGGAACTGCATAAGGAATAAACAGGCATCTCAAATTCATGACCTTCATTGGGAACTGCATAAGGTATAAACGGCCCTCTCAAATTCATGAACTTCATTGGGAACTGCATAAGGTATAAACGGCCCTCTCAAATTCATGAACTTCATTGGGAACTGCATAAGGAATAAACGGCCCTCTCAAATTCATGAACTTCATTGGGAACTGCATAAGGTATAAACGGCCCTCTCAAATTCATGAACTTCATTGGGAACTGCATAAGGAATAAACGGCCCTCTCAAATTCATGAACTTCATTGGGAACTGCATAAGGAATAAACAGGCATCTCAAATTCATGAACTTCATTGGGAACTGCATAAGGAATAAACGGCCCTCTCAAATTCATGAACTTCATTGGGAACTGCATAAGGAATAAACGGCCCTCTCAAATTCATGAACTTCATTGGGAACTGCATAAGGAATAAACAGGCATCTCAAATTCATGGCCTTCATTGGGAACTGCATAAGGAATAAACGGCCCTCTCAAATTCATGAACTTCATTGGGAACTGCATAAGGTATAAACGGCCCTCTCAAATTCATGAACTTCATTGGGAACTGCATAAGGTATAAACGGCCCTCTCAAATTCATGAACTTCATTGGGAACTGCATAAGGAATAAACAGGCATCTCAAATTCATGAACTTCATTGGGAACTGCATAAGGTATAAACGGCCCTCTCAAATTCATGAACTTCATTGGGAACTGCATAAGGTATAAACGGCCCTCTCAAATTCATGAACTTCATTGGGAACTACATAAGGAATAAACAGGCATCTCAAATTCATGAACTTCATTGGGAACTGCATAAGGTATAAACGGCCCTCTCAAATTCATGAACTTCATTGGGAACTGCATAAGGAATAAACAGGCATCTCAAATTCATGAACTTCATTGGGAACTGCATAAGGTATAAACGGCCCTCTCAAATTCATGAACTTCATTAGGAACTGCATAAGGAATAAACGGCCCTCTCAAATTCATGAACTTCATTGGGAACTGCATAAGGTATAAACGGCCCTCTCAAATTCATGAACTTCATTGGGAACTGCATAAGGTATAAACGGCCCTCTCAAATTCATGAACTTCATTGGGAACTGCATAAGGTATAAACGGCCCTCTCAAATTCATGAACTTCATTGGGAACTGCATAAGGTATAAACGGCCCTCTCAAATTCATGAACTTCATTGGGAACTGCATAAGGAATAAACAGGCATCTCAAATTCATGAACTTCATTGGGAACTGCATAAGGTATAAACGGCCCTCTCAAATTCATGAACTTCATTGGGAACTGCATAAGGAATAAACAGGCATCTCAAATTCATGAACTTCATTGGGAACTGCATAAGGTATAAACGGCCCTCTCAAATTCATGAACTTCATTGGGAACTGCATAAGGAATAAACAGGCATCTCAAATTCATGAACTTCATTGGGAACTGCATAAGGTATAAACGGCCCTCTCAAATTCATGAACTTCATTAGGAACTGCATAAGGAATAAACGGCCCTCTCAAATTCATGAACTTCATTGGGAACTGCATAAGGTATAAACGGCCCTCTCAAATTCATGAACTTCATTGGGAACTGCATAAGGTATAAACGGCCCTCTCAAATTCATGAACTTCATTGGGAACTGCATAAGGTATAAACGGCCCTCTCAAATTCATGAACTTCATTGGGAACTGCATAAGGAATAAACAGGCATCTCAAATTCATGAACTTCATTGGGAACTGCATAAGGAATAAACGGCCCTCTCAAATTCATGAACTTCATTGGGAACTGCATAAGGAATAAACGGCCCTCTCAAATTCATGAACTTCATTGGGAACTGCATAAGGTATAAACGGCCCTCTCAAATTCATGAACTTCATTGGGAACTGCATAAGGAATAAACAGGCATCTCAAATTCATGAACTTCATTGGGAACTGCATAAGGTATAAACGGCCCTCTCAAATTCATGAACTTCATTGGGAACTGCATAAGGAATAAACGGCCCTCTCAAATTCATGGCCTTCATTGGGAACTGCATAAGGAATAAACAGGCATCTCAAATTCATGAACTTCATTGGGAACTGCATAAGGAATAAACGGGCATCTCAAATTCATGAACTTCATTGGGAACTGCATAAGGAATAAACAGGCATCTCAAATTCATGGCCTTCATTGGGAACTGCATAAGGAATAAACGGCCCTCTCAAATTCATGAACTTCATTGGGAACTGCATAAGGTATAAACGGCCCTCTCAAATTCATGACCTTCATTGGGAACTGCATAAGGAATAAACGGGCATCTCAAATTCATGGCCTTCATTGGGAACTGCATAAGGAATAAACAGGCATCTCAAATTCATGGCCTTCATTAGGAACTGCATAAGGAATAAACGGGCATCTCAAATTCATGAACTTCATTAGGAACTACGAACATAACGAATAATTTGAAAGACTGTATGCATCTTCAGCAGCTGGAATGTAGTTCTATTGTAAGAGTATTTTGAAACTTGTAGAACAATGCACAAAGAACTGAAGATTATGTTGAAAAGTGACAGAAAAGTCTGAATTAAGATGATGTACTTGGTTTGTCTAAAAATAAAAGATTAACATTTTTAAAAATTGTTGCTCATAACTTTCAGCATCATCTCTGTATATGGTTCATCATGGTATTGTACAATCAATGCATTTGCTGTTTACAGTTGTGGGATTCAGAAACAAAACACTTTTTATCGAAGCACCTTTTTATTTAAAATACACCATTGCATTACGCCCTGGAAACACTAAAGACGGCAATAACTCATACAAAAATAAAAATGCCATTATAGTTTTTACAAGACAGTTACACAGAAACTAAAGTACAACTGATTATTCTGATCATACACTCGTAAAAAGGAACATTGAGTTCAGTTTATGGAAGGAAAACAATTAAATGCTGGAAAAGTCTGTGTAGTGCCAAACACAATTTGATCACATTTACAGCTATTAATATTGCACATTTATAATTGTATTGGTTATCTCCTCTACTCTGTAACTTGTAAACACAAAAATAAATTCATAACTAAGCATTTTGTGTGTACAATATATTGTAAACTGTGACAGTGAAATGCTTTTAACAAACGTACAATGGAAGTTATTTGCAACACTAGCTGTGTGTACAATGAAGTTGGAAACGTAGAAAGACTAAAACTTCAAAGTCATAAAAGCACAGATACTCACTCCACTTTGCATCCAGTTGGAAAAGAAACATGATCTTTACCTGCTGTAGTTCTCAGGATCCCATTCTAGGTTGGTATGAGAAACAATTTTGCTCACAGGCATCCTTATCAGGACTGAAGATCTTTTACATGCCATACATCTATGACATGGGACCACCAGCTTAACTGCCCTTCAGAAGGAAGCCATGCTAATGATTTTTACACCTGCAGAAATGCATCGCCCTTAACTGGGTTTGAACCTGGAACTTTGGGAACAAAAGGCTAGCACATTACCCCCAGACCATGGAGAACAATGCCATCCAGTTGCTCTAATCAATTGAACTACCATGGCAAAGTGCGAGTTACTTACGACCATGTAAGTAACTATTGGGCTATGGTATCTCAGAATGAATCCGAGAACTTGTAGTGATTTACTGGAGAAAAATACAGTCAGTTGGGGGATTTAATGCCATGCCAGAACCTGCAAAATCTGTGGTTCACATTCTGGCAATGACATTGAATTTTTCAGTCTGATTCAATGTTACCAATATTTATTATATCATTACCTGCTTCCTCTGTCTAATACTTTGAATTCAAAACTTCTAAGTATCCACCTATACAGTCTGATGAGGTATTCTATTTCTCAAAACAACATTTAGATGAAAAATTGTATTTTCTCCAAACATAGGTGTAACATTTTATATGACACTGAGAAATAAAATGTATATCTTGACTTTTCTGTGAACAGCTGGCAAAGTCTTGTAGATGAGTGAATTTTGTATATGTGGTAAACCAAAAGAAATAGAACTTACTACTGAAAAATTTACAGCTCATTAAAATATACATTTTGTGTCAAAACCACTTTCATACTTGCCAACTTTCCGAGATTGAAACGTGTTGTGCAGCAAACTGTAATAATTTCAGTACACATGAAATATATTTGTAAAATGTTGAGTGCAGTAAATATACAAAAATTCTAAGATAAATGAATGTGAATAATAATTCTTGAAGATGTACTACAGTTGCCAGACTTTACATTGATATCTAGTTTATATTTAGAAACCAAACACCTAAATAACGCTTGGTGTCCAGTATAAAGCAAAGCATGCAAGAAACTTGACTGGAGACAAATCCAAGACCATAGCCCATCACCGGTCACAGTTGCATCAACACCAATCATAGCCAAGGAAAGCAGCCAAACCAATCAATACAAGAGGAGCCACCTCTGCCCACCCATGCTAGGCGTATAAACTCCATGAAACCATATTCGCCAAGACTACAAGAGTGCTACAGCCAAGCCAGCCAAGATGTTCAACGCAGCTTTGGATGAAACATCTGGAAGGAGTTTTTCCATTACACCACAGCCCACATTATTTTCTATATCATATCTGCAATGCTTTAAATTTGCCTACAAGTTTGTAAAAAGACCTCTCTGCTCCTCCAAATTTGACAAACAGTAAAAGTTGGCTAGTATGAAAATGGGAAACCACAAAAACAAAATCCCTATTGGATTGTATGGCACATGGGTTTGAACCCTTGAGTGTTCCTTAGAATCTAGAAATACCAAGAGAACAAAAAAGTTCCAAATGGGCTGTACAGTGTTTTGCTTGCCTATCTTCTCGGTGCTTGTTGCTGTCTGCCACTATCATAGAAAGGTCTGAAACCATATATTTTTAAACCCACTTTTAAAGGCTTTATTTACCAACTTTATGAAAAGAGATGCTAAAACTGGCCATGGTCATTGTCCATACATTTTGACACCTGTTTAGGAAACTATCCATCGCTCCCCATAATAATTCTGTCCTGAAACACACTTTCAAGTGTCTCGTCAAAAGATTTACCGTATGAGTTGTTGCAGTCTTCTTGAAAACTAGCATAATCATGCTGTCTATTAATTCTCTAAAAAGAGAGGTCAAATTGTATTCACATACAGAGGCCAACAGAAGTATTAGAATAATATAACATGTAACATTAACCTTTTGTGTCTCGAAAACAATATTTAAAATATCACTTTGCATGTATATATTACACAAACGTACCTTACATGCCCCTACCACATAGCAGATGTGTTTATGCTATGCCTCGAGACAGTGTGCTCACAGTTATTCAGCCGATTGTGAACTCACAGGTAATATGAGACGTAAAGGTAAGGCGACAACGGTGGCAGAGAGGAATATTGTGATAAATATGTACAAACAAAACAAATCTCTCTCTGAAATTGCCAAAACCATTAACAGAAGCAAAACCAGAGTGTTCTGCATAATTCAACACTTCAAGCAGACAAGTACTATTGTAAATAAACCTAGAAATGGCGCTCCTTCTAAAGTCACCACCAGAGATAGGAGGCAAATAATAAAAATGGTGAAGCAGAATCTGAGAGTCACTGCATCTGAAATTAGAGAATGCCTTGAGCAATATTCTGGCACTGTGGTTCACACCAGAACAGTTGAATGGGTTTTAAATAGTACTGGGTACAATGCCTGCGTTCCTAGGAAGAAATCATATGTTAATAAGGTGAATAAGAAAAAGCGTACAGAATTTGCTAAACAGTATGTGGTGAAACCAACAGAATTCTGGGATAAGGTTCTCTGATTGGACGAGAGCAAATTCTGCTTATACAAGAGTGATGGACGTCTTAAAGTGTGGAGACTGCCAAATACAGAAAATGGTAGCTACAGTGTAGTGTGATGGTATGGGTATGGGGCTGTATAACTTCATCTAGCTTTGGGGAACTGGTGTTAATTTGCATACAAGAGGATTAGGGCATGATTATTACTTCCAGCAGGACAATGATCCAAAGCATACCGCTCAAATTGTAAGGCTTTGGATCATGTACAACACTCCTCGCACTTTGAAGACACCGCCCCAATCTCCAGAGAACATCTGGAAGGAACTCGAGGAGCGTGTGAGTTAGCATCACATCAGAAGCAAGGACCATCTGAAAGAACTTCCTCAAACAGAGTGGAGAAATATGGACTCGGCAGTCACTAAACAACACAAATGATTATCAGCAGTAATTCAAAGAAAGGGGATGATAACTAAATACTAGCTGTTCTCTGTTCCAATACTTATGTCCATATGTAAAGTAACCGTTTTATTTCTCCTTGTAGTGCAAATTAGTTTCAGTTGCTATTTATGAGTTTATATGTTTAATGGAAGACTCAAGTTTATTTTGTAACAGTTATATTTACGTATGCTTACTCTGTGTAGCTTTAAAATAATATAATAAATATGTTTATGTTCAAACACTTCTGTTGGCCTCTGTATGTACAGGTGTCAACTGTTCAACTCTGCCAAATTATCCCTCAGGACCTAATACTAATATTGTTCATGAAGTACTCTTTCATGACAAAAAAAATTGGTGTATGGTGCACCATTAGTGGAGAGAGGTTTCTCAGAGCTCCAATAAGTAATTTCTACCTCTGGGGTAACTTAAAACATAGCATATAAGACAAACCCACACACCCTGGTGAAATTGAAACAAAATATCCGTCAGGAAATTGCCAACATTTCTCAACGTGAACTACGGTCAGTGATCGATAGTTTCCTAAAGAGGTGCCAACAACGATGATGGCCAATTTCAGCATCTCCCTTCATAAAGTAAAGCCTTTAAAAATAGTTTTAAAAATGTTGTATGGTTTCATTCACGCCTTCCTATGGTAGCAGCAGATGACAATGAGTGCCGAGAAGGCATACAGCAAAACACTGCACAACCCGTTCACAACCTTTTTGCTCTCTCCTTATAAATATAATATGGCCCAGATTGAATCCCCAAAAATAACAGGATGGGCAATTTTTCACTCATGATAATACATGTGTCACATTATCACCTTAGTGAAGCTGTTCAATTCTAAAACTGTGAGTTAAAAGCATTTCACATCAAGCACAAATCAACAGAATAGGTCTTCCACAGTAAAACACAACACACTCACACTTGATAACACTGCCCCTTCTTTCACTTACTTCTGTCAATCGAGATAAATCTTTACACAAATAGCCACGTTATAGATACAAGTGTTTAACATCTCAACGTTATATGATTATCTTAAAATTACATACTCTGTCCAAGAGAAACAACCGAATATCCAGGACTTTAAAAGAAGTATGAAGGATTGAACAATTTGAACAGATATCTCTGCCACAAAAACAGTCATTTCAAATAACCTGTTTTAGAGATCTATGTTTTGTGTATTGCATTCACCAGAAATATGCTTTGAGACACCTGGAGCCAAAAGGAAAAAAGATTCTGACATTAAGCCAGAAATGAAAAGTTGTATAAACAACAAACTTGATATATAAATTTAGCATCTTCCAAAGAAGGAACAAACAGTTTTTTAACAAGTTCCTCGCACGCAAAGCTAATTTTTATGCAGAAACATTTTTTATATTTTTGATTTTAGCAAAAATGGCTGTTAATACTCTTGATTAAAATATTATATATTTAAGATATTTACATGTAAAATGAAATTGTCTTGAACTTTCTGAGAACAGCTTGTGAAGTTCTGTTCCTTACAAAACAATTATGTATAGTTTTGTATCACTGATAAACAATACGAAATAAGACAAAACTATATATTGTTAAAACTTTCTTTTCTTTCTCTGTTTACCCTGTGGAAGAGCTCAGGACTTGCAAGTGGGTGCCTGAGAGAGCGCCAGGATGGGTCATCAACCCAAACTGATGAAGGAGATGGTTTAAAATGGCTGAAACAAAGTATGATTATGAAGCAGCTGGTGGAAGGAAATTGCAGGACAAATTAGAGAACCCAGAGAAAACAGAACTAAGTACTCCTTTGTTCAGCACCAATCTCTGTTTAAAACACACAATTTATTTTAAATAACTTTTTTTGTGGCATAAACCATTTCCAAGATATGCTTTATTACTAACTACAATTTTTAATACTTGTAATTTTTTTTTAAATTCTTGTTGATATTCAGTTGTTTCTCATGGAAAGAGTATGTGGTTTTATAGTCTATATGTATATAGCATCCAGTTGTTAAACATTTGACTCGTTTTTCAGGTTGTGTCTATAACAAAAATTTGAAGTAGGCAGAAGAGGAGGTTTGTAGAGCCTTTATTAAAATAAAGATAGTGGACAGAGAAAGTAATGTGAATGTAACAGAACATTTTTTTCCTTTCTCTGCAACATGACTATAGTATATCCACCAACATTTTAACATCAAGATTTTAATGGAATTTGTAGTAAAGTGGACAAACTAATCTGAAAGTCCTGCAGCTGGACAAATGAGCAAACTAAAACTTATGGAATCCCTGCATTTGTTACGCTTGTACATCAGTTGGAGAGCAAGAGGATTAATGACTTCATTGTCAAAAATCCAGCATTAGCTAACAACATCAGTTGTGTTTCAAGGAGCTTTTCACTCATTCAAGGCAAGTTTTCAGACATCCGCCTGAGATTGAACACTTCTGAGAAATTGCAATGGTTTTGAGCATTCGGCCTTGGGCTCATATCACTAAAGCACTCCTAGTTCACTCTCTATGGTCTTGCCAACTAAAAGCTTTAATGCTGAAAAAATGTCCTAATTACTTTTGACCAAAACTCTTTGAATTTCTGAGAAACATGAGTGGGTTGTGTTTTCCTTGTGTGCATTATTTAACAAATGCTGAAAACTGATAAATGCAAGAAACAAAGAGCCAAATCACATTAAAATGCAAACAAAGACTTGTGCATTTAAGTTTTGTAAATATAAATCTTTCAATTGTGCAAGAAAAAATAAATATTCTTTATATAATCTCTCTTCCTTGCTTTATAAGCTTTTGCTATAATCTAAAACAGAACAACAGTCAACAAAGTTTTAACATAATTTCACTGGCCATCTTAATACTGAGAAAATTCAAAAATGAATGAGCAAAATTAAAAGAAACATATAATAGTACATCTTATACATCTTTCATTTTAAAAAAAAAACAATTTCCCGTTTGTCATTTGCACTGGTAAGTACCACATCGCTTTCTGCTGCAAACGTGAACATTTTAAAAATATTCTTACATCTTCCGAAGCTTGCAGAAAATGGCACATTCTTGTCATTCTGTGTTCACATCACTAAACATTGGAAATGAAGATGAAACAGAAAAATAAAAATATGTTATAAAAAACAAGAGTCGATGACTAGTGACTGTTTAGTAGCAGTCATATTGTACTTGCAGGCTCAGCCTGCATCCACCCAAATACGAGGGCAGTGTTGCTAACTGTTGAACAATAAAACACGCTCCTGTGTGACTTCAATGACTGTCTTGCTGTTGGTTATGCTGCTGTTTCAAAACTTCGAGTTAATCATGTTGGAAGATCGCTTGCTAGAGTTAAGTATTACCAACTGTTAACTAAAGTTGGTTTCATTTCAACCCTTCAATGCACTGCCTTGCAGATATACAAAGTGCATAGTAAGAGGGCATTTTTAGAATAGTTGAGGTGCTGTTTCTTTTGTTTTCATATTATACTGATGTTTAACAATACAACTGAAGTATTTGTCATGGGTGTGTGGCACAAAACAAAGGAATGTCGGGGTTAAGCTGCTACAGGCCACATGCCCATCAGTGAGCAAACAAGGAACAAGGTCGAGCTTCCTCACACCACTCACATGAGTGAACAAATTACTCTAACAATGAGGCGGCAGAAACAAAATGGATCGAGAACATTGAGACTTCTAGCCGAGTCATTTGTAGTGTGTGTGTATAACGTGAAAGTTACGTAGCTGTGTCGAGTGATTGTAACACGTAGTTTAGTGTATGAGACACAGAGAAAGTGAAGAAAGACTAAAAGGGCAGAATCAGGTTATGAGAAGAAAACAGTTGTGAGTTGTCAAAGCCCAAAGGACCGTGGACTGTGTTAACAAGAAAAAGAAAACTGTATTTGCAGTAAAATTTCAGAAGGCAACAATGTGACAGAAAACTAAACGGATTGGATTTTTGTCACTTTGTCACAATGTATTTATTTACTTCAATACTATTGTAGTTTTCTTTCTTTTTTTTTTTTTTTTTTTAAGAAAAAGCAAAATTCATGTAAGGACAACCTAATGTAACCCCATCATCATCATCAACAGAATGATATTTACTTGGGAGTTTTAGGAATAGTGCTGCTATCGCATCACATTCAGATAGTCTTTACCAGGGTTATCAAACATCTTGAAAACTCACAGATGATCGCCAATATTTAAGGTATTATACTTGGCGGTGTGCTTTGGTTTCGGCGTATCGTGGGTTAGTTGTCGATGGCTTGTGTTTACATGGAGCAATTATAGGTCGTTTAACTGACAGTTTGTGAAAGTGGACAAAGTCACAATATGTGAACAAGGGCGAACTGCAACATTCTACTAAACTTCCTTGAATGTTTCTTGGAGGTACATCTTTAAGTACAAATCTAACAACCCACTCACTTTAGCTTTTGCAGATCCTTAGATAAAAAACAGACAATACTTAACATCTCTGAATATGAGAGACATTGCTATTAAAAAAGTCAACAGTTTTAGAAATGATCTTTATGCTGCAAAAAGAATTTGGCAAAATGCTAGGAGAAAATGAATGTGTCTCTTGGTTTAAACCAAAAAGGTGAGTCGACTATAATCTTCGCAAAAGTTAAAGGCATATGGAGGCAGGGCGTACTGCAGACTCCAGCGAATCCTAAGCTTGCCCCTCCTAACAGCGCTGCCGAATGTGGTGCATGCATCTCACATGCTCTTATGTACAGAATCCCTGCCGGTACACGCATGATGCTTGGCAACAGCGCTCCACTTGAACATTGGCTAGCGTTCATATGCCTTTAACTTTTGCAAGCGGTATAATAACACTTATTTACCAGAACATGTTTCGAAGGCTGATTTTCCTCCATTATCAACCGGACATTGACTGAATAAGAAGATTGTCTCTTGGAATATGGACCAGCAAACTTTTGGATGAAAGTGTAACAAGATGAAGTTAATGGCAGCTCACAATCAACTTAGAAACAACAGTACCTACACATCTATGTCTCAACACATACTGATCAAAACAAATACATCAACCTAATGGTGGGAGCACCTTGGAAAACCTGCCAACTTTCCTGGTAATTGCATCCTATGTAATCATATCTAATAGTTTGCTTATACCAATAAATATCACTTAAAAAGACTAAATGAGATTATGAATAAAAATTATTATAAATATTAATTTAACTAAACACCACATCAAAAATTGTACATCACCAATACATGAAAATAGGTTTACTGTCTAAAATGTCACCTCGAGGTTGGTATCGTACAAAATTACTTATTTTTATACCCACCAACTATTACGCACTTTGTGCATCCCATATTCCTATCTGTACACGTACAAGTCATCAGCTCTCTCTGGTAGCAAGTTTGGAAAATAAAAATGTGCAACTGCATGTACTTCAGTTCTCAGGTTCATTTCGATAGGTCATATTGCTTTCTAAAAATGTTTCACATTTAACTTCAAAGTTGGCAAAACTGTATTCAGATGCAGTAAAACGTCATTCATATCTGAATGTGCAAAATCAATTTTACTCATTTTTGACTTGCTTTCCTGTTTCCATTTTTACTTTGTTGTGAATTAGAAGCATGAACAAACATTCCTCAAACGTGATTGTTTCCACGCCTGGGCACCAACCTGAGATAAATGCCATCTCTTTATTCACTTATTATGATTAAACACAATCAATATTCTTTTATCCAATTATCCATCAATCTTTCTTTCTTTCTTCATTTATTTTACCACTTCATATTCTCATAAATCTCGGTTATATCCTTGTTTTAATGATGGCTTCTTTTGTTTAACAAAACTTCATAAAAATATTTTTATTTTGTAAACACTTCATGTTGACTGTATCACCTTTAATATTGATACTTTATTTTTACTTTAGTGCTTATTGAAGTAAAATCAATACGTTTTTCAATCCTGAAATTTCTTCTCTTTTTATTTTTCATTGATGCAAATAATCCTGTAGTTTTATGAAAGTCAAATTCATTTTATTTAAACTTTGATCCACTGTTGTTCTGTTTGAAGTATTCCATTTTATTATTTTTGACAGCCAAGTCTGTCTGTTCCATCCTTTTCTTACTTTCTTTCCAAATTTCTAATCAGTGCAACTTCAGTTACTTTATTTAAACTTTGATCCACTGTTCTTCTGTTTGAAGTATTCCATTTTATTATTTTTGACAGCCGAATCTGTCTGTTCCATCCTTTTCTTTCTTTCTTTCCAAATTTCTAATCAGTGCAACTTCAGTCATGTTTCACTTGTTTCAACAGCTGCAACACTGCCCACATAAAGTAAGTACCTCAAATACACAAGGTAATATAAAACCCCCCAATCTCTACTGTAAATGCAAAACAAGGCTGGAATCTGCAGGACGTTATTAAATTTATACATTCATCTTATTATCTATAACGGAATAAAGAACTTACTAACAGCATATATTATTTAAGTTCTACATTGAGAAGGCTGATAAACACGCAGTCCCTAGTTGGCATAAGCAAGAGTAACGTCTCTGTAAGCAATATTTAACAAACATTTATATACAAAGCATCATGACTAGTGAACTTATTCCTGTACGTTGTCTACATCTGGCTTCTTCAAGATTGTGGGCTCGTCCTTGAGGAATGTGCCTGACCTGGACCCAACGGTGGGAGGTTTATCTTCAGCAGCAACCTTCTTACTCTGCACATTATTGTTCTGCTTGTTCTTGCCATTTACAAGCGTACCATTGGTCAGTGCTTTTCGTGTGAAGGTATTGTTGTTAACCTTGCTGGCATTGACGACAGATTTACTAGGAGTAGCCCTCGACACTTCCTGTCTTGTCACCTTCCTTGGCTCCACACTCGTCTTGCCCGGAGTTGACTGTAGCCTCATTGTTGTTCGTTTGTTAGTGGATGTCGCTGGTGTTGACTTTGCTGGAGCTTTCTCTAGTTTGGCTGATGCATTTGGAGTCCCAGGTTTGGAGTTATTGTTCTCACTGGATGAAGATTTTGATGCCATAAGAAGACTCCTACGCAGCGAGGGTGAGCCCAGATAAGGAGACGAAGCAACTTCTGATCGTACCCTGAATGTTGGGGAATCACGAGGAGATATTGTTGACTGTCGCGCTGTTAGACGTCTCATGATTGCGTTCTCACTCCTAATCTCAGTAACTTTGGTTCCTTTTACAATGCCAGCCTTGCTGGTATCTTGACTACTTCCTGGTGAAGACTTCGATATTCTGCCAAGTTCTGCTTTTCTTGCGGAGATGTCGCCTTGTTCTGCAGCAGCAAGAGAGTCTGTTGACATGGAGACTTCACCACTTGCTCTGCCCAGACGTTTCTTTGTGCGTTCTCGAACAGGTGGTGTATCTGGCCTCGTAACTCCTATGCTACGACTGGGAGCACTAGCGCTCGACTCTATTCTTGTGCTTGCTGTTCTCTCGCCACTGGCTGTTGATTCAGTCAGCGAGTCAGTGGACATCGCCACCTCCTCCCGGAGCTTCCGTCTGACAGATGGCGTGTCTGGCCGTGTTGCGATGCAGCTCTTGCTCACCTCCTTAACTGAACATTTGCAGCTGCTGCTAGACTGTGGTTCGCTCAATGAGTCTGTTGAGATTGCAACACCATCTGCATCTTTCTTCTTCCTGCTTCGCGTTTCTCTGCCAGGTGGCGTCTCTGATCTCCTCGTTAGGGTTCCCAGGGTTGCAGCCCTGCACCTGCCAGATCCTTCACCACTTGATGTAGAACGTCGCATTGCAGGTGAAGATGTTCGTGATGAATCAGACGAAGATATCAGTGTCTTGCCACCAGCCCTTCGTGGCAGTGGGCCAGACTTTTCTGGTGTCCCCATACTTGACGAACTGGAGTTGGCTTTCTGCTTAGCAGATCGTGCCTTGTTCTGAAAATAAACATACATTTGTGCTTATTAGTTTGCTTTACAACAACACAATCATTTCACAGCATGTCTATGGAAAGGATGATTCCATCAAAACATTCATATAATTGTAACTAAAAGCTAAATTTGCAAGTGGTACATCAGTGAGATTGATCAGATGGGAACAATTCACTTCTGAAACATGTTTGGAATATAATAATTACAGAAGATAAGTAAGTTTTAATCACTTATATTTATTATTTGTTGATTTATATTGTTCCACTATCTACAGTTTGTTTTTCATTGTATTCCCTAGCTGTTACGTTCGGTATGTTTAGCATGTATTATTTTAATAGAAATTCAAATAATAAAATATATGGTTTTGCAGTTTATACCTTTTCATTGCACTCTGTATCCAGTTTCGAATTTGACCTAAAAGTTAGGACTGTCTGTTATGTAAGTCTGGATCTATTTAAATATTTATAATGTTCTACATCTGGAAGTGATAAGGTATCCATCACTCAGCAATTCCCCATATCTGCCATCTTACAACATAGCATTAAACTCCAGTTAAATGGAACATGAGTTCAGTAAACTTTAATTCAACTTCAACTTTATTTTAAACCTAATCAAGCTCACGAACCAAGCCTACTACTCAGTCATAGCATTTTCCACATCTACTCGCTACAGGCGTCATGAGTGGGGTGCAATACTGGAGGGTGGGAACTGCTCAGTGACCTAAGGACACGGCACTGGTCTCCCAGCAGAAGAAAATCCTCACACCAGTACCAAGAATCAAACCCTGTAATATCTCAGAACTTTATACTACAAAGTTAAGCTTAAAACTACAATTTAAACCTCCTTTATTACATAAGGCAATTTCATTTGCCATGGTAACTTTCTCAAAGGCTCTCAGAGCAAGAGCTGAGGCCTTGGCGACCTGTGTTCTTATACATGATCTGTCTGTCCTTTACACTCTTGTGATAACTTACTTCTAGAACTCTGAGGGGCCACGTCTTGGGTCGAGAGGCTCCCTCCCCATTAGACGCCTTGCCGCTCTCTGCTGCCACCTTCTTGGCTTGTGATGCAATAGTCTCAGCCTTGTGGTGAGTTGACGCAGGTTGCTGTTGCTGCTGCTGCTGCTGTTGCTTCTTGGTGTTGGACAGCTGTGGTCGCGTAGTCTTTGTGTCAGCCTTAAGGGTAGACACGCGGCCCCCAGATGCAGCTCGCCGGGCTTGTTGTGTCATTGCAAGCTTCACTTGCCTTATGTCCAAGTTCCGAGACCCAGTACTCACTATTGATCGTGGTGCAGTGCAGTAAACATTGTTGCCATTACCAGATTGCTGACCTCGCTGAAACATACACACCCATTTTATCAAATGGATATTTCAACCTTTCAACCATTTAAGGATTTTGTTCAAATGCTATACAAACCTTTTAACATTTTTAACAAACAAAGTTAAGATTCATTTGCAGAGTGAGTGAGTGGTGTTTAAGGGCCCGTCGACAGCTAGGTCATTTGGGCCTCATTTGCAGAAGTATTCATGTCGACCTGCAGGCACTTTTAGTTACACTTACCTTAGTTTTCAACCGGATGCTTTTCAAAGACCATTGTCTTCATTATCAATGGTTTCCCTACTGGCATTTAAAGAGGAAGAATCTGTTGTAGTTGTGACTGTTCTGCTATCTGGATTGCTGGATGTAAACTTCAGAATGTCATCTGCTTGTGGTATTTCAAAATTCATGGCTAGGTGAGCATTTTTCTTTGCGTATTTTTTTCCCAAATTATCAGTTTAGCCGTAGTTTTGTGTTTTAATAATTTGGTATCCTAATTTACAGCATATTGAGTTGACTAAAAATGTCAATTTGTTTAAGTTTTATGTTTTTTCAGGCTCATATTCATGTATGTGGCTTTCATGTAACTGTTTTCTTAACGGGCACCAGTTTTACAATGTGGCAGTTACATCACCCAACTTAAACCCCCATTTTGCAAGGGGGACCACACCTATCGTTGGTCAACGGGTCCATCGGACCTAGCCGGGAGGACAAAGAAGTCAACAAAAATTAGAGAATGCTACAAAATGTTAACACAACTCCAAAAAGTTAATAAGACTGTTCACCTCCAATGGATTCCAGCACACTGTGGAGTCATGGGGAACGAAGCTGCAGACTCACTTGCAAAGAAAGGCACAACAATAAAACAAAAGTCTAAATTCAATTTCTCATATTCCTCAATAAAACGCTTGATCATTAAAGATTTTTGTCATTCATACCTACAAGAAATAGAAACAAATGCCAAAGATAAAAAATGGATTACACTACTTTCCAATCCAGATATAATCCCCCAGAGACCAAGGAAAACAGCTGTTGCAGCCTTCCGACTATTGACAAATCATGACTGCTTGGCAAGTCATCTCTACAGAATAGGTATCTCAGCCTCACCAATATGTGTCCTGTGTAACGATCCAGCAGAAATGAATGAAGAACACTTGAAGACCTGTGAAGCATTAAGATCAGAAGAAACTACAGTTCAAAAGTATTGGAAGGTACGAATGCTAATGGCTTCATTGCCAGATGCAAGGCACTAGAAAACAACAACAACATGTTTTTTCAGGCTTGTTTTCATGTTTCTTTTATTTTGGGCAATCTTTGCATTTTATTTGGTACACACCCTATTTTGAAGTGGTTCGTATTACAGGTTTATCAGGTTTCTCAGCCTGAATTTGTTGTAAGGGGCTAGCTTAATGTTAACTGGATATCAAATTATTAAAACTACAGCTGAACTGATAGTTTGGGAAAATATACACACAAAAAAGAATGTTCATCTAGCCATGAATTTTGAAATACCACAAGCAGTTTACATTCAGCCACCCAGATAGCAGCACAGTCACAAACACAACAGCTTCTTCCTCTTCAAACAGCAGTAGAGAAACTGTGATGATGAACATGATGTTCGTCAAAATGCATCTGGATAAAAAGTGAGTTAAGTGAAACAAAGTGTTCATAGGTTGACTCAAATACTTCTACAAACCATTTGAAAAGTTTCTTTGTTTATATCACTTTGTGTATGTTCAACTCACCCGGGCCAGGCTGGAGTGTCTTGATCGCTGACCTTCTTCTCCAGGAACCAACACCAGACATGCAGCCTCCTGTATCTTCTTCCTCAACTCCAGCTCCATCTGACTCCATGACGTGCACCGTGCAGCTCGAGGGGCCTGTCGCACCAGGCTGGCCTCCACTCTCTTCTGTATTCTCCGCAACAGCTCAATGAAGTTCTGCCAACATAACCTCATGTTAATATTCACCACACAGTGAGACACAACAATAGTGCCAGAGATGCAGAAGCACACTTACAGGACTCCACTGCATTTCAGGAGGAGGCTCTGGGGACTGTGCCTTCGTCAGTATGCGGTGGAGGTGAGCGTGGCTTAGACACGCCTGGTCTGGAGGAAGTCTGTCTGTAGCTGCCATCAAACTGTCTTCCAGACGACTGATGTTCCAGCTCAGCTCCTTACCAAGCATCAGGAAACTGAAACACAATCTCTCTCTGTCACTATCATGCACTGATACCTTCCTCGTCCAATCACTGCATACTGGGGGTTTATCAACACATGCACAGGTCAACAACCGACACCTACCATCACAATTTACAATGACATTTGTGACAACTTCTTATCTGGAGGGTTTGTAGTACACATAGGCAAGGTGAAATTAGTACTCCATTTTAAATTGTATTATTTTATTACCTATTTTAATCATTACAATGTTCTTTAGTTAAAACACACCATCTTTATTATTCAATACCTTTTTTACTTTCTCTAGTGGTAAGTAGGGGAAGTTTTGTATTCCACCCAAAAATTCGAAGTCGAGATTTCACCGGAAATATATGTTTTCAGACCCCTGAATCCAAAAACACAATTTTTAGAAAAAGTGTGTGTCTGTGTGCATGTGTGTTTGTGTGAATGTGTCAGTCTGTGGACAGCATAACTGAAAAACAAAAAGTCGGTTAAACACCAAATTTGGTTTAAGAGGTAGAACCGGAACTTAAAAATTCAATGCCACAACTGGGATTTGAACCACAGACCTTCCGCTTGCCGGGCGGACGCTCTACCACTGAGCTATTGTTGGCATAAATAAATAATAATTACCAAATTTGGTATTTAAGTTCAATGTCTTTCAATGATGCAACACGAAGATTTTAAAGAAAATAGCCCCACCCTAAACTACCCTTTACACAGAAAATTCTTTTTTTTTTTTTTTTCCGAAAATTGTTCTTTTCTTGAAAATGGTCTAACAATTTTGATTAAAATGTCATATGTTTGAGGTATTTTTATGACAAATGAAATATACATTTTGAATTTTCTGGCTATAGCCCCTGTAGTCGTATTTACTATGGACGACTTTTGCATAACTGGTAAACCGTTAGATCTTGCTAAAATACACAATTTATGTCTGAATTTCTTTTCTTGTAGGGTGAACCATTTTGGAGATATCCTTGTTGCGTGTGCAAGTTTTGGAAAACCTAAAACTTTCATGAAATTATAAATTGTATAAATTCACCTATGTATAATTTAGCTAAATGGTTAACTAAAAAATTTTGATTTTTAAAGAATATGGAATAAATTTGGTCCCTCAAAATAAATTTAATATACAAAATTTACTAAATTTTTCTAAAAAAGGTAAAATACCAAATTATAAAAAATCTGGCATTTATCAATTTAGCTGTTTAGATTGTGATAAGGTTTATATTGGTAAAACTAAATGTCATTTAGAAACCAGAATAAAAGAGCATTTTAGAAATATTAAATATAAACAAATTGATAAATTAGCTGTGGCAGATCATTTTTGGTCATTTAATCATGAAATTAATCCAAAAGTTATATTATTAAAACAATTAAGTGGACCTATAGATTTAATGGTTTGGGAAAAAAAAATTTATTTTAAAAAACATGAACCGTGTTATGAACTTTGAATTATCTTCTATAGATTGTATTTATAGATTTTTGTTTTCAGCTATTGGTAATTAAAATGAACATCAGTATGTATGAGAGGTAGAAATGGAACTTAAAAATTCAATGCCACAACTGGGATCTGAACCACAGACCTTCCGCTTACCGGGCAGACGCTCTAACCACTGAGCTATTGTGACAAACTGCCAGAATGGCATTAAATTCTCAAACCAGTTCATATTTCTCCTAGTAAACACCAACAGTAAGTTTGTTGGCATAAATAAATAATCAGTATGTATGTTTTTCGTTTTCAGAGAAAAATGAAGAATTGTAGCTTTGGTAACAAATTTGTTTGTATAGCTTTGAGAAAGAGTTGGAGTCAACTCGAAACTCGAGTCAGTTTGTGCAAAAATAACTTGCAACATTACTAAGATAAGTGAAGTTTTTAGTTTCTAATTTGTTCTTACTTTAGAATCGTTGTTCATTTTTTTATATGTTGAGACAGGATATTGTAAGACCCGAAAAGAAAATCGTTTATGTGAATATTTGTTAAGAGTGTAATTTGTTTTTGGTGTTGGTACGAGTTGGTTGAATGACGAAAACATGTTACTATTGTTCATTGTTACAAACAATTAAGTTTGTTTAAAGACGTCTTAAATATTCCCATATTTAATTTTAATATATATGTATAAATAAAAGAATTATATGTGTTCAATATTGAAAGCGAAGGGAGAATAGCCAAAGATCGCTTCCCTAACAATGCGGGAACTATTTGATGAACACATACGCGGATGTACACGTGGCAGTCGGTATCCTAGACTCGAAACCAAAAGAATTTGTTAATAGCGTGCGTGTCTTTGGTATAGATGGATGCATTTTTATGTGTGCGCGTCATAAAATAGTGAAAGTAAAATTACTAAGTGTTTAAAGACCGTTAATTTGAGTAAAATAAGTGAAACATTAGCTAACTTTAACAAGTTAGTTAATACAAAGTGTGCAATTAAATGAAACGATGAAACGACGTAAAATAGACGAAGTGTAAAGTGATAGAAAACACATTTAGCGAAATATCGCTAAATTTTCAGACATTAAATCCCGGCGATGTTACGGAAGTCGATCCACTGAAATAAAAGACTTGCTACTGTGATACGATTTAAATACTGTGAACAAGAAGGTGCGAATAAAATATTTCACTAAAGTTAACCCCGAGTATATGTTCATTCCATCCAGTACCACGACCTGAGATTACGAAAGAGTCAAAAGCTCATCACCATCACCTTTTATAATTATAAAAACAGCACCAATGTTAAGTGTGCAAAGAGAACGGGATCTCAAAGCTTTAAAAGATTTGAGTATCGCACAAAGTCTACTGTATTCTAATATTTCCCTTGTACCTACAAGGAAATAAGCAATAAGATAATTTGTACAAATGTTTATCTTAACACAAAGAAGATAATAGGAATAAGAGTTTGTAAGAATGGTTAGTACAAGAGTAGAGAAAATCACGTGAGTGCGACACATCAGATTTTTGATGAAATATTCAATTTTCTTGCATGTGTGGAGGGCAGGGTATGTCCTAATATGTGTATGAACCTTGTATCTTATGGTGAAGTCCCCTTGGGTTTGTTAATAGCTCACATTGCTAGTAATTAACTTCAATGTTTGGCACTGTTGCCAAATGTAACCCTGGTAACCTGCACATCAGACCAATGTTTCTGTAATTAAACAACACATTAAATATTCTTAAAACATTAAAATCCTATCTTGATGTTTTTAACCCAGGAAACATCCAAACCAGCAATTCACTTTCCTGGAGATTGAAATATAGGTACTCTTTGTGGAAAGAAGCAATACCATGTGCATTTCAAGCCTGCACAGTCAATTCCTGGCTTTTTCAAAAATAAACACTTGCCGTATATTTTGAATGGAGATTTTTTTTAAAATTGCATACGTTAAGTATGATTTTTCTGTCCTGTGAATGAATCACATCTCGCTTGTTAATAGAAAAATCACTTGCTCCAACTTCAATGGATAAGTTCACACACTCGTATCACAAACATTGGTGAATGTGACACAGCAAAACAAAGGGTTTTCCAGAATATTCGACATCGCAGCCGGTGTGTTTGTAGATATTCGAGAAAAGTCTGTCATGTCACCTTCGGTATATAAGGAGACGAGGGAATGAGTTACAGAAGTTACGATTGCTGTAATGTAATAATGATTATTACATTTAAATACAATAAAATTCATATTAACATGTTACAATTCCTCAATGAATAATCAAAAATATGTAGTACGTATATAAACTGTTCCATTACCTTTCACTGCTGAGCACTCCACAGAAGTTGTTAGCTATAAACTTGATGGATGCCTCCAGCAACTGTGAGGTTATACCGAACACAGGCTCGGCCCATCTTACATTGGGAAGAGTTGCCAACAGCTTGTCACAGCACATCACCGTCTCCAGTATGTTGTCCACAGTCTGCAATAACACAGCATTCATATACCAAAGTAAAGCAACCTTTAACAACTCCACTAAATAAAGCCTGGACTATAAATATTTGTTATATTTGTTGGTTTATATTGCTTCACTGTTAACCTCTTGAGGGATATGGACGTGAAATCACGTCCATTTAAAATGGCAGATGAGCGATATGGGCGTCCTGTGCGTTTAAGCATTTAACCCTTATTTATCCCTTATGCAACTCAACTTATTATAATTTTCCCTTTATGAAACATTTTAGTAAGGTCTATATACTTTATTGGCTTACCTTAATATGTTCGTTCTGCAGTGATTTACCTCAAAACAGGGATAAACACACAAGGGTAGGTACATCTCCACATTCGCAAATTCCCTTCTTGCGGCACACGAAACACTTTCGAAATGGGCGGGACTTCTTTGCTGTTGGTGGTATCCTTTTAGGATAATGTTTTCCTTGAAGTCTGAGGGGTGCAGGGGTTTTGGATTTTCAACCCCCAACGTGGTATTGTTCAATTAGGCTGCGAGTTATTTATAGTCGGTAGTCAAGGTCGGTCATTGTCCTGTGTGGGTTTAGAGAGCTGTCCAAATCCCCAAACAATTGTATATGGTTATATCCAGTTGGTGCAAAAACTCCTTTTCATACCACTTCTCCCTTCAGCTACAAGCAGGAAAGAATACGTATGTATTTCAACAAAGAAAGACACGGACTCTACTAAGTTACGAAACTCGCGTAAGCAAAAGTTGTAATGTTGATCTATTCTGATGACTCAAGAGGCCATGCATGCAGTAGCGATTTATTTCACAGGATGCTGACGCATTAGCCACACATACAATGGGTGTTTCTTTACTGAATCTTTCCGAGAACTAATATTAGATGCGTTCGAAAGAGCAAAGTTGACTTTTCACCACAGTGAAGCAAAATTGTGCCATTTCAACGTTTTGTAAATACAACTCAACTTTGCTGATGACGTACATTTATACTGCAAATAACGAGTTTTATACCAGTTTTTGTTTCATTAAAATAACTTAATATTTATACAAAATACAGCTGTGTATATACGAAGCGCATTTAAGAATTTAAATGCTAGCAGTTCTCGGCTCGCGGACGTTTATATGGCCATCGCTCAAGAGGTTAAGAGCTTCAGTTTTTCAATGAATACCATTTGTGGATTTATTTGGAACATTTCCTAACAATTGTTTAGGAAACAGTAAGTGTTTTTCTTGGGTTCATCACTGATAACCAGAGCTCAGAAGTTCATGTCCTAAAAACCTATAAAATATGCATGGAAATATGCTCTAAAAACTTTAAAATATGCCAAGAAATATGCACTAAAAATATACTTTGCAATATTCTTTACTATAAGCAAACAGAGATAAAATTAAACCTAAAATTTCCTGGAAGTAGAAGTAGATGTTTCTGTTTCACTGCCCAAAACAAGCGATGGATTGCAGTTCACAACAGCCACATGATGCACTTCAAACAATGCCAGTTATCTATCTCTACATCACAGGATCATTTAAACCATGCTAACTGCTTCACAGTAAGAGGAAATTCATGCATGTTCAAGTGCTTCCATTTACAATGTCTCCAATTTTACTTATTGCTTCATATCCAGCAATTCTTTTACATTACACTTGGTGTAGTTTTTGGAATAAACAATTCTTTATTATTTATTTATGCCAACAAACTTACTGTTGGTGTTTTTAAACACACAAGCCGTGTGTGGGCAAAGTTTGAGAGGTGTGATGGAGTCAACTCGAAACTTTAGTCAGCTTTGCACCAAGAACTTGCAATATTACTAAGATAAGTGAAGTTTTTAGTTTCTAATTTGTTCTTACTGACCTCAGGTAGAGCAAGAGGATTAATGACTTCATTGTCAGAAATCTGGCATTAGCTAACAACAACAATTTGTTCTTACTTTAGAATCTTGTTGCTTCACTGTTAATAGCTTTGGCTAGCTTCCTATTCACTATCAGACACTAAGAGTCTAGGTCTGTTTCCTTACTGTACAGCATCTGGTACTGAGGACCTAACTCTCACTGGGACTTGACTACAGACACTAACTGATACACAGTAGAGGACCTCAAAACTCCAGCAGCAGACCACGGCTTTCAAGCCCGGAAGAAATCTCTAGCCTTAAATTGTACAACAATTATCTCCATATTCTACTATTCTGTGATCACTTAATTGCATACTGTCCACGTAAATCTACAAAGTAGCCATGCATTGTGTAATTGCAACACAGAAATGTCAGAGCTGGAGGTCCACATTAGTGAAGTGAAGTTGCAATATCTTACCATGTGAACAACATGTTGTTGGTAACATTTCTCAATGAGCTCTCTTGGTAAGGAGGCAAAGCCCTTGGTTGGCCAGATTCTCACAAAGTACTTGGTGATCCAACGCAGACTCTTCCTGTAGATATCGTCCAGACCATACGCAGCAGCCAAGGGAAGGCACTCCAACACGCCAGCAGCACACATGGTGCAGGGCTGCAAACATTACAACACATTTCCTCAACTCATTTCCTCACTTCACAGATTCACAATTCACAAATTCTCCCTACAGTAGCGTAAAATCTATCCATATACTTAGCATTTAATTTGTGAAGTTTAAAGAAATTAAACAATTTTGTTTCACTGGCCCACTCCATCCACCCCACAGCTATCCAACATTTATTTGATTACATATCAAAGAACACTACAAATTAGGAACAATACAACTGCAATTGTTTCCATTGCATCCCAGCAACATTAAACATGTAAACTCAAAATACAACTAACTTAATTACAACAGTACCTATGAATCTGCCTAGCAATTTGCTGAAGCACCTACCTTGTGGAAGAAGTGGCAGTATTTCACTTTGAGAGTGTACATGATCACCTCCTTCAGTCCTTCAAGGCCCAGCATGTCTGCCAGGGTGGCCAACTCTACAATACTAATGCTGTCCGGAATGTTACTCGTCCCACTGTAGATGTGACACAGTGCAAAGTGAACAGCATTGTAAGAAAACCTGCAAACAAATACAAATGTTAACAATTTTTTAACCTCTATATTCTTAAGTACTTCAAGTTCGCAGATCTGCATTCATTCCATATTCAAGAGGAATAGAGTGAGTGTGTTGGGTTTAAGGGCCCGTCGACAACTTGGTCATTAGGGCTCCAAGAGGAATAGAGGATGCCAGAGTGAAGTCCAAGCTTTAACCCAGCAGTGGGCACATGGGGGTATACAGTGCTGCCAATTTAGATTCCTTTTAATAACAGATACATAAATAATAAAATATCATCTTTCACACATGGATAGATTGCAAAAACACTTGTGCTTCTGAAATAATGGCTCTATTAGGAGCACTGTTTCTCATTGTTTACAGAGCTGTGGGCATCAAATGGAACAGGAATGACTATTCTACCTACAAGCACTGAGGTTTGACGGTACTTGTAATTGATAAACTTGTCGCTATCCGCAACCTCTACCTTGCATTTGTTAACTACTGAAAACATTACTACAGTTCTGGGAGTTCACAATCATACTCCAAATGCCTGTTGCATTTCCCCAACATAGTGATTTTGTTCAGTACATGCCCAATAAGCCTGCCAGGCTTAAATAAATGTAATGCATTTTCATTTATTGCAGTTTATGTATTTATATACACATATTTAAAACTGGCATTAACAATGACATCATTTATTGTTTGTGACTTACATATTAATTCTACAATAAAACAAGAAAATTTGCCTGTGAAATAGTATTTAGAGCTAGGCAGCACTAAATGTCACATGCACCTGCTGATGTAACTATCTTAAGTGTGCCTGACACAGGGTTAAATATGCTAGTCTTCAAATTCCATACACTTCGTATGACACAAAAAACAAAAGAATGGCGATTTAGCACTTAAAAACTTGTACCAGTAATGAAGAATTCAAAGCAATGACGCAGAATGTCCTAGGAATGGTTAATGCCTCAAAATACACATGTATTTTATTAGCGTCAAATATTTTGGACACACCCCCCCAATATCAAAATGCTAAAAAAGGTTCACATGAACATGGGTTTGTTGCCGAGTTAGTAAAGAGTTGGCTCCTTTGTTGACACTAATAATTGAAGTTGTCTGCTGAGTGTTGTCGAGCACAGAAGACAGAAGAAAATTAATTCCGTGAATGAACAGACTGACATACACTGAGTGTAGGGCTCACAAGCTTCACGTAGAAATGAGTCCCGAACATGAACATTCTCACAAATTCAAATATAATTACCAATTGTCAAACTATCAAAAGACAGGCAGACTGAGATAACCTTAGTATCATGCTCTAGAGTGTTGCCGGTCCACTACCTCACACCACGCACAATATGGTAATGAGTGCAGCAGAACAAAATGATTGCAGATAATTCTCAAAGCTGTTTGCATGCCAGGCTCATTTATAAGTAATGTGCCAGTTTTTCATTAATGTTGCAGATAGCAATGAGTTCTTTATCTCTGGGTCGTTGATAGGTTTGATAAAAGATGACAAGGGCTTATATATTATCAATCAATATTCAAGTTTCTACTGAAATGAACTTCATTATAATGAAGTAACAATATTACAACAAATTGTTTCACTCTTCACAAATATAATTGTGATAAATTTCTGAAGCTATTTTGTTTAACGTTGTTGAATATTTTGCTTTGTAATCCTTGCGTATGCCAAACTGGGGAATGTAATATGCCAGCAGAGACAGGTATCAATGTTTGGGTGGCAACATGAGTGCTAACCCCACCAACAAGGTAAAACAGAAAACTACACTTCTGCCCTGTGAATCACAAAAATAATCTGTCCCAGCTTTGATCAACATGTTCAAATTCTCGTATTACAAACAAAAGGGAAAAGAGAAATAAATAATTCAATTTATATATTAATAATATTTCAGCTTGATGACATGACTGTTGGTGTTTTTGAACACAAAAGTTACATGTGGGCAATGTTTGAGAGGTAGGATTGGAACTGTAGCATTGAATTTTTCAGTTCCGATTCTACCTCTCAAATTGCCCACACACGGCTTGTGTGTTTAAAAACACCAACAGTAAGTTTGTTGTCATAAATAATTACCACCTACAGGTTATTTAATCTCAGAACATAAATTACGACAGTAAGTTGCCCTTGGGGGTGAGATGCCCTCGGTGTCTTTCTGGGAGAAATACGAATCGGTTGGAGAATTCAATGTCATTCTGGCAAGTTGTCACAGTAGCTTAATGGTTACAGCACTCGCCTGGTGAGCGGAGGGTCTGTGGTTCAAATCCTGGCTCTGGCATTGAATTTTTCAGTTCCAACTCTACTTCTCAAATATTTCAGCTTGTGTTTGAAACCCAATTCAACACAAGCCCATTCACTTTAATAATAAAACAACACACCACTATTCCTAACACAAGCTGAATGTTAACTCATTCCTTTTGAAACTGCATGGTTTGTATTTTCATAATGCACCACATATTTTATATTTGAGAACAAAGAATCATGCTATCTGTATTAAATGACTTAAGCAATGATAACAATGCAAAATTAAAAAAATGTACAGCTTGCAATGTAAGTATTGCAGACAATTTTTGTATAGCCATGGTCAGAAATAAATTTCTGTTTAATCTGACGCCACGCTCAGCGCACAATAAAGGATGGGTGGGGCCAAGCTACTTCACACTACATGACAGGTCAATGAGCAGGCAAAGGGTAGTTCAACGTCAGGCTGCCTCCCGCGTGTTTGTGTGTACATAACTAACAACAATCAAACTGGCTATATAAAACAGGTTTTCTCCGGAGCCTTCAAGAAAGATCCATGTGACATCATCCCCATTATACAAGGAGGCCAGGAACCAGCAGTTAGTCAGAGTTTATGATTACAGACATGAGTCAGTGTGTCCATGAGTGCAAGACAGCTGTGCATGTGTGTGTCATCATGAAAGATACATGGGTAGTTGGGAAGATTTCATGAGCATCTAGTGATTGCATTGTTGTGGTTAATGTACAATGTAGACTTAACTATGAGAAGAAACCTGTGTATTTGTGATAAAAGTTTAGACAGTAAAGAGATAGAAAAGTAACCAGACTGGATTTTTCTCACAAAAATGTTTTTTGTCATTTTGTCACAATAAGATTGACGTCTATCATTGTCAAGTATTTATCCAAACGTGATTAATGAAAATAATGTTCTCAGCATGGTGTGTAACGTGGTATACCCATACTTGATTGTTATACTTGTGCCACGAGGAAGGCAAAGCTGAATTGCTCAAGGTACTACCTATCCAAAGGTGCAATCCATTTAAGTGAGTCAAACTTGGTTTTGGTATTGTCTTTGGTAATGACCCTCATAATAACTACTTGGGACTATAGTTTTATACTTACCCCTGGAGTGATATGACATTGCCTGCACTCTCCACCCAGCCCCCACTCAGCATCGCTGCAAAATACTGGCAACGAGAGGACAGGATACACTGGGACACTTACCCCTGGAGTGATATGGTGTTGCCTGCACTCTCCACCCAGCCCCCACTCAGCATCGCTGCAAAATACTGGCAATGAGAGGACAGGATACACTGGGACACTTACCCCTGGAGTGATATGGTGTTGCCTGCACTCTCCACCCAGCCCCCACTCAGCATCGCTGCAAAATACTGGCAATGAGGGGACAGGATACACTGGGACACTTACCCCTGGAGTGATATGACATTGCCTGCACTGTCCACCCAGTCCCCACTCAGCATCACTGCAAAATACTGGCAATGAGGGGACAGGATACACTGGGACACTTACCCCTGGAGTGATATGACATTGCCTGCACTGTCCACCCAGTCCCCACTCAGCATCACTGCAAAATACTGGCAATGAGGGGACAGGATACACTTACCCCTGGAGTGATATGACATTGCCTGCACTGTCTGCCCAGCCCCCACTCAGCATCGCTGCAAAATACTGGCAACGAGAGGACAGGATACACTTACCCCTGGAGTGATATGACATTGCCTGCACTCTCCACCCAGCCCCCACTCAGCATCGCTGCAAAATACTGGCAACGAGAGGACAGGATACACTGGGACACTTACCCCTGGAGTGATATGACATTGCCTGCACTCTCCACCCAGCCCCCACTCAGCATTGCTGCAAAATACTGGCAACGAGAGGACAGGATACACTGGGACACTTACCCCTGGAGTGATATGACATTGCCTGCACTCTCCACCCAGCCCCCACTCAGCATCGCTGCAAAATACTGGCAATGAGGGGACAGGATACACTGGGACACTTACCCCTGGAGTGATATGACATTGCCTGCACTCTCTACCCAGCCCCCACTCAGCATTGCTGCAAAATACTGGCAACGAGAGGACAGGATACACTTACCCCTGGAGTGATATGACATTGCCTGCACACTCCACCCAGCCCCCACTCAGCATCGCTGCAAAATACTGGCAATGAGGGGACAGGAAACACAGGATACACTTACCCCTGGAGTGATATGACATTGCCTGCACTCTCCACCCAGCCCCCACTCAGCATCACTGCAAAATACTGGCAACAAGAGGACAGGGTACACTGGGACACTTACCCCTGGAGTGATATGACATTGCCTGCACTGTCCACCCAGCCCCCACTCAGCATCACTGCAAAATACTGGCAACAAGAGGACAGGGTACACTGGGACACTTACCCCTGGAGTGATATGACATTGCCTGCACTGTCCACCCAGCCCCCACTCAGCATCGCTGCAAAATACTGGCAACGAGAGGACAGGATACACTTACCCCTGGAGTGATATGACATTGCCTGCACTCTCCACCCAGCCCCCACTCAGCATTGCTGCAAAATACTGGCAACGAGAGGACAGGATACACTGGGACACTTACCCCTGGAGTGATATGACATTGCCTGCACACTCCACCCAGCCCCCACTCAGCATCGCTGCAAAATACTGGCAACAAGAGGACAGGATACACTTACCCCTGGAGTGATATGACATTGCCTGCACTCTCCACCCAGCCCCCACTCAGCATTGCTGCAAAATACTGGCAATGAGGGGACAGGATACACTGGGACACTTACCCCTGGAGTGATATGACATTGCCTGCACTCTCTACCCAGCCCCCACTCAGCATTGCTGCAAAATACTGGCAACGAGAGGACAGGATACACTTGTGGGCCTTCAGTCTGCGACCCCCGACCTCAACAGTCACGTCTGGGTTGATTTCCTCCAGGAACATGCGTAGCAGGTCCTCACCGAGCCGTGAAACAGGACCACTTCGACCAGCGTACGACGAGGATGCATCAGTCTCCTCAGTGCTGCCCTCTGAAATCCAAATAGCACTTAATACTACCCATTGGTTATAATTTGATCACACATTTCCTCACACATAATTTAGAACAGAAAATGTTTGTGATCTCATGCATCAGACTTTCCAAGACGATACACATTTAAAATATCCCATGTGAAGAACATTTGAAAATGTTAAAGCTTTTAAATTGGGCATATTATTTCCCAAGTTCTTTGCAATCATAGATTACATTTTTGATACTGAAACTTTTTATGGATAAAAATAATATATTACATCTTCTTTTTCTGTTTATCCTTCTCGTATGGAGGACTTACAAATCAGCACCTGGAGTCGGATGTCTGTCATGGAGCAGAGAAGGTCTGTGTCGGACACAGTAGTCAGGATGATGGAGAGGATAGTAAATGAATGAAAGAAAAGGTGGTGATGGAGCAGTTGGCAGGGAAATCAAGAACTCAGAGAAAACATGCCCAGATGCTGCTTTGTCCACTACAAATCTCACTTACAATCAGGATTTAAATTAACAGGAGAGGAGTGGATTGGGGATTTCCCCCTCTCATTAAATAATTTCCCTGGCTCTTCAAAGAAGAATTCCTTCCCTGCCACAAAAATATTTTAGCTTTTTGCTGAAAGTATTTATTACTGTTCCTGAAAGTACAGGAAGACATGGAACACTAGACATCTGTACGTGGTATGAGTGCAAGCTGCAAGTAAGCAAATGTATCATATTACAAGTAAGCTAAACAATAAACAATTCTCAGGTCAGGTTCATTAATTGGGTTGGCATTCAGGGTCAGAACTCCAACAATGGCGACTGCAGCTTGCAGTATTCACTTCAGTTTCTTGCAACTCATTGTTGCAGTATTCGTCAGCAAGAATAAATTTGTGACAAGAAAGCAAAACATTACAGAAAGTAATGACAGTGATCACATGTATTCCAGTTCAAATCTGAGGTTCGACTTACAGTAATATTCATATTACAGCTTCTTAGATAAAAGCTGCAGCATTGGAAGTGACATGTGTTACTGCAAAAAAGGTGAGAATAAGTGCATTACACTAATCGGCGGATGTGCAGACAAAACCAGATTTGAAAACTAGAACACAAATTGTCCCTAACTTTCATCAGTTTTGGGAGAGTTATATATCTGTACTGCTCAGGGAAACAAAATCACAGTGCTCTTATATGCATATTGCTGCTGCTATACCTTATACATATAACACACCAATGCTGGTATTGCCATAAATATAACACAAACTTAGGTTTCGCAACCCCTCACCAGAGAGTCGGATTTAAATGCTGCTTACAGTCCCCTGGGATCAAACCCAGACTGCCTTAGTGAGAGATCAGCAGACTAATCACTTGGCTATGGTGCTACTCCAGAATTTTAATTTTTTATAAACCAATCATGTATCATTCATAAAACTCTGAATTCCATATTATACATCATATTGTAATAGACTGCTTGTGAACGTCGCTTTAGTGCCAGCCAGCGCATGATTGGAGATAGGAGAGAGAGGGGGAGATTGATAAGTTAATTATCAACAACTGACATCTCATGCCACTTGATGGCCTACCAATCTGATAAAACAATAAGAATCTCCATATGTATGTATCTTCTAAGTATCACCAATAAAACTGCTTTAAAAACCTCTGGCTTATAATTTATGCGAGAAATCCATATGCTTCAATTTCAAGGGCTATGCTTGCACACAGCATCTAAACAAAGGCTCTGTATCTCAAAAGTTAGGTTGAGAAAGGATATATCTTGAAATCCTTGTCTTGGCATTAGCACTACTCACCTGGGTCAGATGGACCCATGCTGCTAAGCATGCTGCTGAGATCTGATGTCTCTGAAACTCGAGTATCATTATCCTGGCAAGAACACTACTCACCTGGGTCAGATGGACCCATGCTGCTGAGATCTTATGTCTCTGAAACTCGAGTATCATTATCCTGGCAAGAACACTACTCACCTGGGTCAGATGGACCCATGCTGCTGAGATCTGACATCTCTGAAACTTGAGTATTATTATCCTGGCAAGAACACTACTCACCTGGGTCAGATGGACCCATGCTGCTGAGATCTGACATCTCTGAAACTCGAGTATCATTATCCTGGCAAGAACACTACTCACTTGGGTCTGATGGACCCATACTGCTGAGATCTGATGTCTCTGAAACTTGAGTATCATTATCCTGGCAAGAACACTACTCGCCTGGGTCTGATGGACCCATGCTGCTGAGATCTGACATCTCTGAAACTTGAGTATTATCCTGGCAAGAACACTACTCACCTGGGTCAGATGGACCCATGCTGCTGAGATCTGACGTCTCTGAAACTCGAGTATCATTATCCTGGCAAGAACACTACTCACCTGGGTCTGATGGACCCATGCTGCTGAGATCTGACATCTCTGAAACTTGGGTATCATTATCCTGGCAAGAACACTACTCACCTGGGTCAGATGGACCCATGCTGCTGAGATCTGACATCTCTGAAACTTGGGTATCATTATCCTGGCAAGAACACTACTCACCTGGGTCAGATGGACCCATGCTGCTGAGATCTGACATTTCTGAAACTTGGGTATCATTATTCTGGCAAGAACACTACTCACCTGGGTCAGATGGACCCATGCTGCTGAGATCTGACATTTCTGAAACTTGGGTATCATTATTCTGGCAAGAACACTACTCACCTAGGCCTGATGGACCCATGCTGCTGAGATCTGACATCTCTGAAACTTGGGTATCATTGTCCTGGCAAGAACATTACTCACCTGGGTCAGATGGACCCATGCTGCTGAGATCTGACATCTCTGAAACTTGGGTATCATTATCCTGGCAAGAACACTACTCACCTAGGCCTGATGGACCCATGCTGCTGAGATCTGACATCTCTGAAACTTGGGTATCATTATCCTGGCAAGAACACTACTCACCTAGGCCTGATGGACCCATGCTGCTCTGCATGCTGCTGAGATCTGACGTCTCTGAAACTCGAGTATCATCCTGGCAAGAACACTACTCACCTGGGTCAGATGGACCCATGCTGCTGGGATCTGACATTTCTGAAACTTGGGTATCATTATCCTGGCAAGAACACTACTCACCTAGGCCTGATGGACCCATGCTGCTGAGATCTGACATCTCTGAAACTTGGGTATCATTATCCTGGCAAGAACACTACTCACTTAGGCCTGATGGACCCATGCTGCTCTGCATGCTGCTGAGATCTGACGTCTCTGAAACTCGAGTATCATCCTGGCAAGAACACTACTCACCTAGGTCAGATGGACCCATGCTGCTGGGATCTGACATTTCTGAAACTTGGGTATCATTATCCTGGCAAGAACACTACTCACCTAGGCCTGATGGACCCATGCTGCTCTGCATGCTGCTGAGATCTGATGTCTCTGAAACTTGAGTATCATTATCGTCAGCATTTTCTGGCAGGTTTGGCGACTTACTCCGGCCAGCACTGTTTGTGGATGACGATGACGTTGCATGTAGATGTGGGAACAATCTACTCATGGACTTGCTGGTGCCACTGCCAATGGATCGGGTCATCAACAACTTGCTCTCAATCCACGACGTCTCAGGGATACTGCGTGTCATCCTATTGGCTGCAGCAAATGAAGGCAGCACCTCGTTGGTATCAGCGACGTCCTCTAGGGATTTCAGAGGTTCCTTATCCAAATCTGAGAGTTTAACAAAGCTTGTCTCTACAGACTTCACCTCCCTGACTTCCACTTCTGATGAACTGCCATTAACACCTATACTTCCATTCCCCTTATGTTCTGCTTCTTCTACTTGAGCTTGACTATTAGCTTTCATACTTTGTTCTGGAACATCAAATGTTTCTGCCTGTTTTAGTTTGTCACTTGCTGAATGTCTGGAAGTTTTTTGGATTTCCTTCTCTGTAGGTTCCTTTGCTTCAGAAATAGTTTCTATGTCTGATTCGGACTTGCCCTCATAACTTAGCGCTCTCTTGGTAACCCTGTCAGCTTTGAGTGGTATCCTGGCATGACAAGAAGTGGACATCTGTTTTACAGAGACTTCCTCTTCCAACTGTAGGACTGCTACTTGTTCTGGAGATGTTATCGATTCATGCAAAGACTGACTACTACCTCTTAGACGCGACTTTGCAAGAGAAGTGGAACTGGACGATTTACTGTCATCAGGGCTGCCAACACTTCCCTTCTCTACAGAGAGACTATGTGTTCGTTTATGATGCTTCTTAATGGTTCCCCTCAAATAATCAGTTCCTTCATTGGTCGTGCCATCCAAGTTCCAAGAATGACGATTTACGTTGGGTCTGAGGCCTGAAGGTAAGGTTTTACGCCTTGTAACTGGGGAGTCTGTCTCTATGAACATAAAGAAGCCACCTTGCTTCTTGTTCTTCTGCTCTCCATTCTGGTCCTTGACATCCTCAACATCCTGCTGAAGCTTACAAGATCCACTGAGCGATGCAGGTCCACTTTCTATCCTCTTGTGTGATGATAACTGTGGTGATGTTACCTTGCTCTTCACCAATTCACCAGCACTGCTGTTCTTCTGCCCTGAGTCACCAATATCAATAAACATGGAGAAAAGTGCATGCTTTCTATCAGAAGCACTTTCAGGCTTTGTTTCCTCTTCTGCAACTTGTGACTTTTTGTTCTTTGCTGGATGTTGATTCACTTGTTTCCTTTTCTCATCTTCACTAAGGTCAACAAAGAAGCCACAAGAGGAGTTCTTGGGGAGAGGTTTTGTCTCTTCATTTCTTATGCTGGATGACTCATCTCTACCAGTTTCATGTATCTCTTTCTGTTCCTTTAAATCAACAAAGAACCCAACGCCAGAGTTTCTTCTACCAATTGGAGCATCCTTCACATCGATATCACTCACTATTTCCTTCTTGCTCTTTGGTAAAGGTTTCTTTCCTGCACCAGAATCTGGAGAAGGTTTCAGGTCCACAAAGAAACCCAATGAACTTGCTTTATTATCAGTTTGCTTGGAAGTATCATTGTTGGCATCACTTTTCTTGCGTTTCTTTGCTTCTAGGGGTGGTTTAGAAGCAACAGGGGTACAGTCGCTCATGTCAACAATCCATGCTGACACAACAGAAGGTGAAGACGATACTGCTGGTCTGACAACAGATTCTTCTGGTTTCGGCTCATCGCACAGGATGGTTGCGCCACCAGAGAGAATTGGAGCAGACTCATTCTTCCTACGAGCCATGATGGGACTGTCTGTAACTGAACGAGCTGGTGCGACAAAATCCGCTGTGGACACTCCTCCAGATACTATCGGAGTTGATTCAGTCCTCTTCTGTTTCTTAGGACTATCACATGACTTCTTATCCTCTACGACGACATCACTGCACGTCAGAGCTCCTGATATTACAGGTTTCATTGAATTATCAAAACTGCTGGATAACCTCTTCTGTCTCTGCTCACTTTCGTTATCCACCACACCAACACCCTCATTCACGTCCAAGTCTTGCTGAGGCTCATAATCTTTGGCTTGTAGGTTGTCCAGCAACCCATCGTTGTTCAGCGAGTCTGGTGTGTGAATGTCATGGTTTGCAAGGGCAGGAATCATATGAGGACTGCGCAATGGTGTCCCGGTTACCACACTCTGGTCCGACACCAATGAGCCCGTCCCAACAGCAGTTTCAGGGTCCAGAACCTGTGATGTCATAACAGGTGGACTAATGTTTGGTAGAGAGCTTTGCAGAATTTCTTCCATAGCTAAGTCGCTCTGTTTCCCCGGGAGTACCACCAAGCTCTGAGTATCACGAAAACCTTCACTACCTGTAACATGTCCTGAGAATTGTGGGATACAACTCTGGAACAACAGATTGCCCTGTCTTCGCTCATATTCTTGCCTCAGCAGAGCTAGGCGATCATCGTCTGGGTCTAGTTCAAATGTGTTTCTACGGATAAGACTTGGGCGGCGAGGCTCGGTGTCTGCCTCACTTTCCTTGTCTGATGAGAGAGAGCTGAATGTTGTCTTCTCTGTTTCTCCACCTTCAGTCTCTGGTTCAGGCAAGTTGTTCACTTTCCTCCTGCAGACTGCATCTTCTGATTCAGAAGAATCGTACCTTTTCCGCGCACTAGAGGGCACTTTCCTCGCAGCAACATAAGGTTCCACTTGCTCCGTTAATTTAATCTCCTTCTGGAACTCTTCAACAACATCCTGACCATCAGAAGCTTCACGCTTCATGATTCCAGAAACCTTGAGAGAAGTGATCTTCATGTGTGGTGAAGCTGGTACAGAAGCATCAGTCCCCTTGTCCTCCGAGATGGATAAATGTGATGACAAGAATGGAATCATATCCTCAGAGAAGCTCTCGGCATGCGACTCCACTGGCAAAACTTCTGACGATGTGTACTTAGTCTTTATATTAAAGCAGTCCATAATTCCTTTGTTAACAATATCACATGTAGTCTTAACCATTTCCGCACATGACGGGATTGGTTTAATGGCACTGTCCATTGCTTCTGGTAGAGAATGATAGTCCTTTGTTGCTGTATTCTCTTGTTCAGAATCCTGTTGCTTTGGGAACCTTGTCGGTGGCAATGATGCAACTTCTAGTTCATCCACTAGGTCGGCTGCATTTATGAAGTAGTTGCTGTTGTTTCTTCCTGTACAAACGCTAACATTCCAGTTGGCCTGCAACTCACAATTAAATACTTCTGCATCATGTTCTGCATTGCTACCTTTGGCTGGAGAGGTCACAGAACTGGATGAACTTTCTACTTCTCTGCCCCTCTGTGAAGCCTCAGACAGTTGCATGTGCACTTCTTCTGTCTGGGCAGAGGGGGCAGTACAAGCAGTCACACCCGCAGACTCCTGTTGACAATTTCTCTTATCTTCTACTTCTCTGCCCCTCTGTGAAGTCGCAGACAGTTGCATGTGCACTTTTTCTGTCTGGGCAGAGGGGGCAGTATCAGTAGTCACACCCACAGACTCCTGTTGACAATTTCTCTCATCTTCTACTTCTCTGCCCCTCTGTGAAGGCGCAGACAGTTGCATGTGCACTTCTTCTGTCTGGGCAGAGGGGGCAGTACAAGCAGTCACACCCACAGACTCCTGTTGACAATTTCTCTCATCTTCTACTTCTCTGCCCTTCTGTGATGGCTCAGACAGTTGCATACGCACTACTTCTGTCTGGGCAGAGGGCGCAGTACAAGCAGTCACACCCACAGACTCCTGTTGACAATTTCTCTCATCTTCTACTTCTCTGCCCTTCTGTGAAGGCTCAGACAGTTGCATACGCACTACTTCTGTCTGGGCAGAGGGGGCAGTACAAGCAGTCACACCCACAGACTCCTGTTGACAATTTCTCTTATCTTCTACTTCTCTGCCCTTCTGTGATGGCTCACACAGTTGCATACGCACTTCTTCTGTCTGGGCAGAGGGGGCAGTCACACCCACAGACTCCTGTTGACAATTTCTCTTATCTTCTACTTCTCTGCCCTTCTGTGAAGACGCAGACAGTTGCATACGCACTTCTTCTGTCTGGGCAGAGGGGGCAGTCACACCCACAGACTCCTGTTGACAATTTCTCTTATCTTCTACTTCTCTGCCCCTCTGTGAAGGCGCAGACAGTTGCATACGCACTTCTTCTGTCTGGGCAGAGGGGGCAGTACAAGCAGTCACACCCACAGACTCCTGTTGACAATTTCTCTTATCTTCTACTTCTCTGCCCTTCTGTGAAGCCTCAGACAGTTGCATACGCACTTCTGTCTGGGCAGAGGGGGCAGTACAAGCAGTCACACCCACAGACTCCTGTTGACAATTTCTCTTATCTTCTACTTCTCTGCCCTTCTGTGAAGGCTCAGACAGTTGCATATGCACTTCTTCTGTCTGGGAAGAGGGGGCAGTCCAACCCACAGACTCCTGTTGACAATTTCTCTTATCTTCTACTTCCTTGTCCTGCCTAGAGGAAACACTGTTGTCCCAATTGGAACCAAGACTCCCATTATCTCCTACTTGATAAATCTTGTTTTCTAAGTCCTTGCTTTCTAATCCATTGGCTTTAACAGGAGGAGTACCATTGACCAAAACTGAAGCAATCTTTTCATTATTTAATTTCTTTACAGCCTCTGGCAGTTTTAATTGAGAACTTTCACTATCTATATCCACGTTCTCTAACCTATTATCTTGGGTGGTACTTACAGTACTCTCCCAAGAAATGGGGTCTGAAGGAATGCTACATTTGTTTACAGAGTCTTGCACTCCTGCTTCAGAAATTTTGCTGCCTACTTGTTCTTGTAACCTATTCTCTTGGGTAGAACTTACGGTACTCTTCCAGGAGACAGGGTCTGACGGAATGCTACCTTTGTTCCCAGATTCTGGCACTCCTGCTTCAGAAATTTTGCACACTACATCATTATTATCCAGTAACCTGTTATCTTGGGTAGAACTTATAGTACTCTTCCAGGAGACAGGGTCCAATGGAGTGCTACCTTTGTTTGCAAACTCTTGCAAGGCTGTCTGAGAACGTTTGCAGACGAGATCCTTATCCTGTAACCTGTTATTTTGTGTAGAAAGTTTGGTACTTTCCCAAGAAACAGGATCCGATGGAATGCCACACTTGTTTGCAGAGTCTGGCACTCCTGCTTGAGAACTTTTGCTGCCTATGTCGTTATCCTGTAACCTATTATCTTGGGTAGAAAGTTTGGTACTCTCCCATGTGACGAGTTCTGACGGAATGCTACATTTGTTCCCAGATTCTGGAACAACAACTTGAGAATTTACTTCTACATCCTGCGCAGAAGGGAAGGTGCTATCCCAAGTACCGGCATCTGAAGACACGGATGATGAACCTGATGATTTGATTGGTTTTCTTAGCAGAAGGTCAATGTCCTCATCATGGGGCATTTCTTCACCTATAGCTGCCTCAGTGAGATCAACGCCAGAAGTTTCCGAGATGGTGTGTTCCCGTGGACTGCTGAAGCCGCCTCCTGGGATACAACCTGTGGAACTTGTGTCCAAGCCTGAATCTGGACCTCCAGCACTAGCATCCATATCAGGGCTACACAGACTGGTGAAGATATCGTCGGGACTAAGCTCTGTCTTCTTGCAGCACTCTAATTCAAATACTTGTGTCTCACTAGGACTGTCCAAAAACTCTTCATCTTCAGGCTCCTCTTCTACTTTTGCTCGTTTCCTATCATCTTTCTTCCTGAAAGTGTTTACCTTTGCTGCAACTTCAATATTTGCTTTACCACCAACAAAATGCAGAAAACCGTCCTTGTTATTTCCTGCAATATCACAACCACGCTTATACTTTTTGGTGTAATGACTAGAAGCAAATGTCAGTGATGAAGGCTTTTTTATTTTCTTAACGTCGTTCCTTTTTTCTTCCTTAAACTTTATAGATTCAAATGATTTTAGAAGCTCGTCCTGTTCTGCTAATTCTCTCTCTAGAATACTCGCATTGTCCACTGATTTTGCACCACTTTCCTCGATGAAACTCTCCTCAACTGACACAATAGTGTAATATGACCTGTTTGTTTTTTGTAACGTCTTCACATGCTCTTCTTGTTGATCGCTGCGTTTCTCTGCATCAGTAAAGTGATATAAGTCTGACGGTGAAGTTTCTGGTGTAAGGTAGATATCAGACTCGGGGCTCAGTCCAGAATCACCGCTGCTGAAAACTGTCGCCTTAGTAACTCCTTCTAAATGCTGAATCAGCTCCTCCTCTTCCTCAATCACTGAACATTTCGAGTACAGATTACTGAAATCACAACAGTGACAAAAATAATTATATTCAGGGCACTCACCATATACACAGTAACTTTGTTGTTATCTCCTGTGTATTAGACATGTGTTTGCTACATTCACACAACAATGGCCAAAGCATGTGTTACGAAATCTGGTATACAGGGTGTCTGGCCTATACCTTTATCATTACAAACTTTTATAACCTTAAATATTAAAAGCAGAAGCACTATTAACAGAGAAGTACACATTTGAACATTTGGGGAAAGATATACATAATCAAAAACAGTAATAACATATATTTTGAAATCCCAGTATTGAATGAAAAATTAAAACTTTGCACCCTAACAACAGATGGCAACAAGATCATCGCAGCAGAGAGAGGGAACAAGACAAAGAAAACAAGTCACTCAACAGCTGAGGATGAGATCCAATCACTTTGAAAACATTTCAATATTTCCAACATTTTAAAGTTGAGACAGAATATTAGAAGACCCCAAAAGAAAATCGTTCATGTGAATGTTTGTTAAAAGTGTAATTTGTTTTTTGATGTTGGTATGAGTTGGTTAAATGGCAAAAACGTGTTAAAAATGTTCATTGTTACGAACAACTAAGTTTGCCCAAAGACGTCATAAATCTTTCCATATTTGATTTTAATATATATGTATAAATATTAGAATTATATGTGTTCCATAATAAAAGTAAGGGAGGATGGTTAGGGATCGCTTCCCTAACAAGAAAGAACTATTTGATGGACGCATACGCGGATGTATACGAAAAAGGCGGTGTCGCGTGAGGTGACGCCATAAACTGTCCATTCGCGTGTGTGTAATAGAGGTGAAAGGACATATTTAGGTAGTGTGAACTTAGAACTTTCACCAGACTTTCATCAAGCATTAGTTCCACTAAATGAAAAAGTGGAAACGTTTTAAATCATTTAGAATGGTGCTAAGAGGAATTATTTAACGTAAAATATCTAAAAAGTGTTAATAAAATAATACATTGTGGTGAAGAAACATCGTGTGATTTTTCATTCCATCCATTACCACACCCTGAGATCACAAAGATCTCAATAGCTCAAAGACACAACGATTAAATAATTACAAAAACTGCACCAAAGTGAAGGCAAGTATAAATGGCTCAAAAAAATCAAACTCAAATATTTTATAAATTTACTTGTATCAGATACAGATGAAGGATTTGACATATGTACTATCTTTCACAAAAGTAAGTATCCAATTTTAGTGAGACCTGCACGAAGGATCACCTAATTCTCAGGCATACTTGCATATATGGTATAAGAATTAAATTGGTCACATGCTTCCCTTGCTGTTCAGAGGACATGGCAGCCATATCACCTCGTAGCTCACCTCGCAGTTTTGAAAAGCAATATTTCAGCAATCCCTCTACATTAGTGGGCAAGCATCGCAAACTTAACTTTAGTGCACCTCTAAAAAATGTTATTGGGCTTTGATTAAATAGTGCACTAGAAGTAACAATGATGCCAATGTTGGGTGCTTTGCTTACCAATGTAAGCTTAATCATAGACACAGTAGCCGAAGCAGTTAAGGTGCATTACCGCTGGCCTAGAGTGATGCCCCGAACATGGATCGAATCCCGTGAGAAGCATCTCCCCCCCCCCCCATCTTTCTGTCTTAACAGGAACATAGTTATATAATCCATGCCTAATATACTTTTATACAATATTATCATATTGCTACAATACAACTGAAATTTTAAAGCTGAAAGCTTTAGAAGATATTACTTACAATTGTTGTAGATAAAACAGGGAATGCACGTACTTCAACTCTCAATCACTCTTCCAGAAATTAATACCTAGTATTTTCTCTTACATAAATACCCACATTCACAGGCATCTCTATAAATATACAAGATTATTGCTAAGTTAAATAATTTACTTCCGTCAATACTGTTAACTTACCATGTATATAAGAAAACATTATAGTTTGTTCATGCATGGAAACTAAAATGTTTCAGGCACAAGAAACAAAAATAATTATTTTAGAAAATTTAATAACTCAGAATGATTACATTCATTTATATTTCATTATGCAGTAATACATCACAGATATCGTACTATCTGAGAATAACACTCAAAGCATTGAAATAAAAACATTTAGTGTGTTACATATCATACAAAAGAAAATGAGCTGCATGTTGGAAGTTTGCTCAAACAATATTAATTGACTATTCTGTTGCCCAAAACTGCATAACATATGCATTGTAGCATTTGTTGAGGATAAGCACATTAACTTGTAATAAATAAAAATTGTTTTTTTCCATCAAAATTAAAACAATAGTCTAATAGTAATTGAGGCATATTAAATTCCCCCTTTGCAATGCCCATGATTAAATAGAATACCATTCAGTTACAGATTACTTCAATGAGAACCAACCTTTGCACCCAGCAGCGTTGCCATTATCTATATTTTGAAGCACTACACAATACAATGTTATCATGTGGCCATTAACTCAATTTCTACAAGTATGCCTTTATCCTGATTCTCTATTCCTGATAAAAAGCTCTGGAGAACTTCAGAGGCTGGTTAAGAGGAGGCAAGGTTTGAGCCACCGGCACTCAGAACATTCAACTCCAACCGAGTCACCCAACGACCAGCTAGTTCTGCATTGGACAACATTCATATAATATTCAGTTATATTCTATCATTAACAAACTTCTTTGCAAGGTGGAAAGTTTGTAGCACCATTAGCAAAGGTTTAAATAGTTTGGTTTTGCTTCTAGATAATCATTTGTGTTTATTTAGAACAAACATGTGCTCCGTGTTCAGTGTGGAGTATAAATTTCTTTCCTTCCTTTATTTAGTGACAGGCAAATTATGAAATTGTTAAAATGATATATTTCTTACACGTTCCCTTTGATAGACATTTGAGAATGCTGCTGCTCAGATTCACATCTATACATGATGGAGAATTGAATACTGATGTGAGACATAACATCGCCCAAGCTCCACTGAACTGATAAAATGATTGTCATCGCAATTTTTGATGCCTAGATTTCTGGTGGAAAACTTAAAAATCTAGTGATAAATGAATAAGAAGAGATTCAGTCGCAAGTTGAATCCAGTTCTTGGCCGGAGGAAAGCACTTCCATAATATACAAGGTGACCATTCATGATCACGTGACTATCAACTGAAAAAGTTGAAGTTCTAGGTCAGTTCAGTTTTCACATCGGAGGAAAGCATGGCTATAGGGAGTACATAAATTCTTCTTTATGATTATTAAATAAGTTATAAATATTATAATCTATTTTAGACATGGTTATATATAATTGTCAGAAATCCAGCATTAGCTAACAACATATATAATTTGAATAAAGGATAGCTGCAGGGCTAGACCTAGGGGTACATGCTGAAGTAGAAATTTGTCTTAAGGGGTACATGGAGAAAAGCTTGAATACCACTGTGTTAGTGCATAATAAAACCTACTTCTGTATTACAATCCTTAACCAACTTACAAAGGTGGACCAAAGAAAATTTAATGACTGTTAATACAACAAAATCAAACTACCAAATCTTTTCACTAAGAAAAAAAACCACTAAAAATAAAACTAAATTTTGAGGGTCAACAATTACCAGAAACAAAGGAAGCAAAGTATTTAGGAGTTACACTTGATACCAAACTTACATGGACCAAACAAATAGAAAATGTAATACAAAGAGGAGAGGCGCCTTTCACTATTAAAACGTCTAACAGGAATGAAGTGGGGATGTTCCAGAGCAACTCTTAACACAACATACAATGTATATATGAAGATATTATTTACTTACTGCAGCGAAGTTCTTGTAATGGCAAACACAAAAAAAATTCAGATCTTTCAAAACCGAAGTCCGAGATTAATTACAGGTGCTATCAAAACCACACCAATAGCAGCTATGGAAATACTAACCAACCAATACCCCATTGAATATGAAATAGAAAAAGCGGCTCTTATTCAACACGAAAAGTTGATCAGACTCATATGTAAAATAGCATTAATAAAGCTGAAAGTACGAAATAGAGAAGTTGTTGTTGTTGTTAGCTAATGCTGAATTTCTGACAATGAAGTCATTAATCCTCTTGCTCTCCAATATTTTTCACTGATGGATGGGAAGGGCACTAGAAGTGGCCGGGCATATTTGAAGGTGGTCTCGATCCATTTCCTCTTGCAGATCATAGAGGACAGAGTGGTGAAGAATATATCCCAATTCTGTTTAAATGTTTTGCCAGACAAGGTCCTGTAATCAACCTGAAGGTTGCAACTGCTGTTTTTCGAGGATACTCAGGAATTACTGTTAGAATGTTTCGTAGTTCCCATCTTTTATTCTTTGATTTTTCATAGTAATATTTTGCAATAATTTTTTTGAATTCAGAGTTGACTAATCTTTTAGCTGCATAAAATGGTAGATTACCTATAGATTTTTGTACACCGCTGGTACCCTTTTTTGCAAGAAAATCAGCTTTCTCATTACCACTCAGTCCACAGTGAGCTGGCATCCATTGGAAGACTAGGTGTTTTTGAAGTGCAGTTAGATAGTTAAGCATTTTCCTACATTCTATAATTGCTTGGTTTTTTGGTGACAACTTGGAAGTAATTGCTATAATTGCTGCCCTGGAATCTGAGAGAATAACTGCTTGTTGAAAATGTGAAATTCTGTACAAAAGATTTTGTAGGGCCATTCGAATTGCTTCAATTTCTCCATCAAAGTTAGTAGTTCCATAACTTAAAGATTTGTAATAGGAAAAGAGGTGACATGTGACTTCAGCACCTGCTCCATCTTGGTTTGATATCAATGATCCATCAGTATAAATATGGAGCCATTCATGTTCTGGAAATCTAGTATGGATTGTCTTTAATGCCAATAATTTTAGAACACTAGTTGGAGTATCACTTAACTTCTTCTGTCAGGTATAAATAATATGTGATGTCTAATGTATGTGTCGGATTGACTTTAGATATGAAGTTTTCCTTTGAATTAGGAAGGTGTACATTCTTCCTGATGTATTGAATTTTGGAAAGAAAGCTCTCCTGAGTCTTTAGTGTATGTGTAAAATTTCTCTTGTGCCATGTATTGAATGGGAGTCTGATCAACTTTTCGTGTTGAATAAGAGCCACTTTTTCTATTTCATATTCAATGGGGTATTGGTTGGTTAGTATTTCCATAGCTGCTATTGGTGTGGTTTTGATAGCACCTGTAATTAATCTCAGACTTTGGTTTTGAAAGATTTGAATCTTTTTTGTGTTTGCTGTTACAAGAACTTCGCTGCAGTAAGTAAATAATATCTTCATATATACATTGTATGTTGTGTTAAGAGTTGCTCTGGAACATCCCCACTTCATTCCTGTTAGACGTTTTAACAGTGAAAGGCGCCTCTCTGCTCTTTGTATTACATTTTCTATTTGTTTGGTCCATGTAAGTTTGGTATCAAATGTAACTCCTAAATACTTTGCTTCCTTTGTTTCTGATAATTGTTGATCCTCAAAATTTAGTTTTATTTTTAGTGGTTTTTTCTTAGTGAAAAGATTTGGTAGTTTGATTTTGTTGTATTAAGAGTCATTAAATTTTCTTTGGCCCAACTTTGTAAGTTGGTTAAGGATTGTTGCATGGTTTTTTCTAGTTCTGTATCCACAGTGTTGAATGTGCTTGTGCTTATGTTTATGGAACCAAATCGCATACACTCAGTTCTTATACTGCAGAGCTGTATGCAATACACTGAGCTGCTTTATATAAGCACTGTCATAAACTGGGTGACTGCCTGAGTTTGAGTGCTTCAGAGCCTTTGTGAGCTGTACAACTCCCATCCTATTGTATAGCATATCCAGGACGCCCTCCATTAGCGTGGTGTGCATGGATTGCTGGTCATGTGGGTTTGCTGGGGAATGAAATGACAGATTTGGCGGCAAACACAGCAACTACAGAACCCAGAATTACCATCTCTCGTGTTACTTCAGAAGACTTTAGGCTTGAAGTGCGGAGAGCTGTGCTGTCATGCTGGTACAAAGCATCGTTAGCTTAGAGAACAAGAACTTCCAATAAAGTGAGTAACTTGCTCTTGCATATCTTCTAGCAAGCAGATGATTTTGGTTCACTTTACACAATGGGGGCCTGCTCCTCTTTGCTGCATCTGTCATGTGCTGGTATGGTGTATTTCCCTAGCACACCTTTCAGACTCTCTGCAACTGCTTGTCAGCCTGGCAGACAATCAACAGGCCGTCAAAAGAGTTTTCAAGTTTTTAGGAAAGATAAACATGAGCCATGAGGATTTAAAACTTTAGATATTGGAACGTTATACTTTTTCTACCTTTTTATAAGGGTTTTAATTCTGGCTTTTGCCTTTTTGTTTGGTATATTTATGTATATTTGTTTTCCTTTTTATTAGTAGTACTTTTATTTTATATTAAAATTTATCTCTGGCTTTTGCTCTGATAAGGGCGCTGAAGACCAAGTAGTTAAACCTACATCTCCCCCTCCTCCTACAGACGCAAAGTGCACTCTAACAAACAGTAAGCCTAGGTAAAACAAATAACACACATAAGTCTAAGGAGACTCAGACAAACCAGGAGGCAACAAGCTAATCCTGAGTAAATCCAAAATTTCAAAAGGTTTTCTGCATTAGTTTGGGTTAGGGGAATTTTGCAAGCACACATTTTCTAAACGTAATTGGGCCTCAAGACATGCAACAACTTACCATATGAAAGCCTTTACATGCTGTGCAGAACCCTCGTGAAGCTGTATGGAATGAAAGCCACTACCATTGTCTCTGAGGCAGAGTCTGCTGAACAATCTAGAAGCTCTAACTTGCAATATACTGCGGTGAGTGCGAACACAAGCAGCGCCAGCGCCAGCGCCAGCAGCAACCAGTTCCAAGTCACAGTACAGTGATTCCGTGTAGATTCTGTGCAATCAATAACATGCACCTTTTTGTTAAGCTCATTACATGTCTCTTTAAATCATATGACCCACAAGTCAATTGACAATCAGCACTGTAACAATTAACAGTATCTAATACTTGTCATGTCCATCTACAAGAAGATCGTGCTGTACCTCAACACTCCATGGTGCCTCTGGTTCCCAAGATGCATGGCTTCCTTTGGAAGGGAAGTAAAGCTGGCGGTCCCATGTTGTACATTAACGACATGTAAAACAACCTCAAGCCTGATAAAGCAGCTTCTGAGCCAAATTAAGCATTGTTTCATGCCCAATATAGAATGGGGCGTTGAGAACCACAGCAATTAAAGAGCATTCCTAAATAAATAAATAGTACAAAAAAAGCTTTCAAGCCCTCCAGAGATGCTGGATGAGTGTGAAACGAGCACAACTTCAATGGAGTGTTTGTCAACGGACCTCTGGGCCACACCGTTACAACTCTGAAACTCATACTTTATGTAGTTTGAATGTTCACAGAATCAAACAAATACATTCTAAAGGTTACATACAAATTGTGACCACACCAATAATCTGACTCCAAAATAAATATATTTATTTTACACTACTGTCTTATTTTCAAGCCCTTATGGAGGTGAATAAATGGAAATAATTTCATATTTAGTACAGAACAATCCAAGAGTATCTTGTTTTGTCCATTTACTAATAGCTCTATGGAAAATGATTCACAAAACTCAAGCTGTAATATGCTTTGAATGACAATTGGAAATGGACTACAGAAGAAACGTTATTGTCCAGTGATTAGTAATTTTAAGATTATGACTATGTTGGGCAACAGTCTGCACTTTAGTTGAATATATGTTGTTGTCAATTAAAATTTTAGCTGAAGTTCCTAGGTCAGGGGAAAACAATAGTTTTGTGAAAATGGTGCACTATAAGTGGATACAAACATTAGCAAAAGTGATAAATAACAGAACACTTTAAAATGTAAATATATGTAAGAAATCTTAAGAGGCTGCCCTATGAAAAAGGGCCAGGGCCCAAGTTCAAGAGCAGCCCAAGATGTAAATGCTTTAGCACTAAATAAATTGAAATTCAAATAAATCATTAACTTATCTGAGGATGCTGAATGTGTGAGAGCCAGAACAATAATAGAAACTGGTATATTTCAACAGCATGGAGCTACACCACATTGGGCAATTGCAGTTTGAAGTAGTCTTAAAGTTTTTCCAAACCACTGGATTGGTCAAGGGACTAATAATATGGCCTCCAGACAATGCACTCTGCAGTTTTATTAGACAAGAGATATGCAAACATCAACACACCACAAATAATGAACTGAAGGAAGAAGTTCATGTTACCTTTACTACAGACACCAGATATGCTGAAGAGGATGAATAAACATAGCGCCGACCAAACTGCACAATGATAATGGTGAAATGCACAAAGGTATTTTGGATCCCTAATGATCAAAGCATTGTTAAATGTGAAGAAGTTAAAAGTTAAAATAATAATGTTCTTTTACTACTGTGACATCGGAATCAGCACACAACAAAGGATGGACGGGTTTTATTTTTAAATTATTTTGTTGTTTAACGACGCTGTCAATTGCCAGGATCACATCAGCGTCGCCGGTGTGCCGGTATTTCGTCCCGCAGGAGTTCTTTCACATGCCAGTAAATCTACTGACATGGAGCTGTCATTTTTAAGCACACTTAAAAACCATCGGCCTGGGCCGGGTTTGAACCCGCGACCTTGGGATCAGTAGGCCAGCGTCTAACCAACTGAGCCACCCAGACCGACAGGATGGACGGGGCCAAGCTACTTCACATCACATGCCGTGCCAGCAAAGACGTTCAGGGCTGGGTTGCCTCAGACAACTACTGTGTGAATGTGACTGTCAGTTATCAACGCAGTAGAAACAAAGGGGCTTTCAAGATGGCTCTTGAGACTTCTAACTGAATCATTTCTGTTCCACTTGTGGGCGTATGTATCTCAAGTAAGGTCCTGTCACATCATCTCCCATATATAAAGTGTCCAAAGAAGAGCAGTGTGTGTGTGTGTGTGTGTGTGTGTGTGTGTGTGTGTGTGTGTGTCATGTCATTATGTTGTAAGAAGATTCCACTAGTGTCACAAGTGATTGTAACATTGTAGCTAGTGTATGAGAGACTGGGGAAGTGAAGAAAGACACCGAATGGACTAAGCAAGGTTATGGAAATAAAAGTTGTGAGTTGTAACAGCATGAAAGACTGCGGACTATGTTAACAAGAACAAGAAAACTGTGTATTAGTGGTGAAATTTTAGAAGACAACAGTGATTGAAAAAGGACTGATTTTTGTTGCTTGTCATAATATCTAACAGTTTATTTATTTCTACCTTAACTTTTCACCCACCCTGTAGGTTGAAGTTTCTTCCCTCACATCACACACCTGCTACAGTTGGGCAGGGCAGAGGGTTATCTGTTATGTTGTTTTCTAGTGCCTTGCATCTGGCAATGATGCATCTGGTGATACAAACATATGCATTTATTCACCTCCCACCCTCTACATGAAATCACATCACTTCCCCAGTTATCCTGCAAACTTGTGAAAACATGGAGAGCAAAATACTTAGAAACGGCCTGCAGTGTTTTGCCTGTCCAAACCCTAGGCTCTCATTGCCACCTGCCACTATCACAGAAAGGTGCAGATGAAACCATACACTTTTAGAACTACTTTTAAAGGCCTTATTTACCAACTTTCTGAAAGAAGATGTTGAAACTGGCCCCCATTGATGTCCATACATTTTTGGCACCTCTTTAGGAAACTATCCATCACTTGCCGTAGTTCACGTTGAGAAATGCTGGCTATTTCCTGGTGGATGTTTTGTTTTAATTCTTCCAGGATGTGTGGGTTTGTCTTGTACACTTTGTGTTTTAAGTTATCCCAGAGATAGAAATTGCTTACTGGAGCTCTGAGAAACCTTTCTCTGCAAATGGCACACAACACACCAATTTTTTCATCATGAAGGGTTTACTTCATGAACAATGTTAGTTCCTGAGTTATAGGACCAATTTTGTTCGAGTCAACAGTTGATACCCACAAATACAGCAATGCAATTCTGTCCCTATATTTTTTAGAGTATTAACCGACAGAGAGCGTGATTTTGCCTTTTTTCAACAAGACTCCACAACAGTACATATGGCCAATCTTTTGATGAGAACAATGAAAATGTGTTTCAAGACAGAATTATTAGTAGACATTTGTGGACCCCTCGGTCCCCTGACCTAACTCCCAGCGATTTCTATCTCTGGGGTAACTCAAAACAAAGTGTACAAGACAAACTCACACACCCTGGAGGAATTAAAACAAAATATCCGCCAGGAAATGTCAACTACAGCAAGTGATGGACAGTTTCCTAAAGAGGTGCCAAAAATGTATGGACAATGACGGTAGCCAGTTTCAGCATCTCCTTTCATAAAGGTGGTAAGTAAAGCCTATAAAAGTAGTTTTAAAAAAGTTGTATGGTTTCATCAATGCCTTTCTGTGATAGCGGCATACAGCAACAAGTGCTGAGGATGTGGACAGGCAAAACATTGCACAATCAGTTCTCTCAGTAGCAGCTTAGTTACACCATTCAAAAACTACCCCTACTGAGGCAAAAACTATATACTACCTCACAAACTTCAAATATTACCTCTATCATAGAAGTCTGCACTCTTTAGCCTATTTTCACTTGAACAAAACATTACAGCTACACATACTTGCTAACTTCCCAAAACTTGTGCCAGTAAAATTTCCCTCATCAATTAAAGAGAAACAATTTTGCAATAAAATAACACTTAGAAGTGTAAAATGTACCAGAGGTGCACTTAAAATAACACTTTGTAACACTTTGAATCTGCATACAAGTCCATAAACACTTCCTTGGCTGTAAAATCATGGAAAGGCCTCTACTCTTGTACATTTTACACATAAGCAGTTAAAGTTGGCAAGTACAACTATATGACCTGACAAAAGTGGCATGTTACCTTATATATTCCACAAGCTACCCAAAAACCTTATTTTCAACCCCTTATGCATACAAAATTGTACACATACTCTATAGGACTTGCTACCTTAAACTGGCTAGCTCTACTCAGAGTTTCGACACCTTACACACAAATTTACCCCCTTACCGTACCTGTATAAAGGCTACAAGCAGCAAGCTTCCACAGCTCTTGTCCAGCATTACTTCTTACTGTTCTCAAATCTCTCAACTTTTGCTGGTGTTTTGGTGATTTTGGTCAGAGGGAAACTAATACTAGCTCTTCATGCTCAGACCAGAATAGCTGCAGTAGACAGAATGTTAACAACTTGCCTCATAATTACTTCAACAGCAGCAGTTTTAGCAGTTATGTGGCTACTACTCGCACAGTGTTGGGTAAAAAAGTGTGTGGCATCAGCAACACAACAAAAGATGGTCAGAGCCGGGCTGCCCCACAACACTGGCACAGAGCATATCAAAGGCACTTCAGGTCAATCTTCCCCACACAAGCAAACATGCAACTAACAACAATCAAAAGGCAACACATAGGGATTTCCAGAGCATTCGAGGAGTGTCTGGCTGCCAGCTTGTTTGTTGTTGTTATTGTTTTCTAGTGCCTTACATCTGGCAATGAAGCCATTAGCATTCGTGCTTTCCAATACTTTTGAGCTGTAGCCAGCTTGTTTGTAAACGTTCAAGAAAGATCTGGCTACGTCATCACCAGAATAAAAGCCTGTGGAGCGCATGAAGGCTGGAAGTTTTTGCGTTCAGTCACTGTGTCAGCAAGTATGAGACAGCTGTGAGAGATATGTCATGTCAAAGTGAAGAAGTTTTAAAGAGTAACTGTATTGTTGGAGTTAGGGTTTGAGAGACAGAGAAAGTGAAGAAAGACAGTGAAAGGACTGAGTCAAGGTTATGAGAAGAAAACAGTTGTAATATGAAATACTGTAGACTATATCAACATCATTAAAACAGAACTGTGTATTTGTGTAATTAGCGAATGAGAGATAGAGAAAGTGAAGAAAGACGGTCAAAGGAGTGAGTCAAAGTTATGAGAAGAAAACAGTTGTGAGTTGTAATATCATGAAAGACTGTAGACTGTGTTAACATCAGTAAAAGAGAACTGTGTATTTGTGTAATTAGCGAATGAGAGACAGAGAAAGTGAAGAAAGACAGTGAAAGGAGTGAGTCAAGGTTATGAGAAGTAAACAGTTGTGAGTTGTAATATCATGAAAGACTGTACACTGTGTTAACATCAGTAAAAGAGAACTGTGTATTTGTGTAATTAGTGTATGAGAGACAGAGAAAGTGAAGAAAGACAGTGAAAGGAGTGAGTCAAGGTTATGAGAAGTAAACAGTTGTGAGTTGTAATATCATGAAAGACTGTAGACTGTGTTAACATCAGTAAAAGAGAACTGTGTATTTGTGTAATTAGCGAATGAGAGACAGAGAAAGTGAAGAAAGACAGTGAAAGGAGTGAGTCAAGGTTATAAGAAGAAAACAGTTTTGAGTTGTAATATCATGTAAGACTGTAGACTGTGTTAACATCAGTAAAAGAGAACTGTGTATTTGTGCAAAAATTAGAAGGAAAATAAAGCGATAGAAAAGTAAATGTACTGGATTTGTCATTTTGCCACGAGTGTATCACCAGGAAAGGATGAAATGGTATCTGGAAAATGCTGCTCACTTAACAGAACACTATTGATGGCTCAATTACTGTCAAGAATTCAGAGTATGCAGAGGCAAAGATTTCACATAACTTTCTCCACCCACTCTTCTACAAACTACTCTTACAAAAGTTTATTTTTCTGTTTCATGTTGACAGAAATGGTTTTATTACACATTTTGTTGCAGTGATACACGAGGATAAAAGTGAGTCAAAGGTTTTAAAAGCAGGTCAATATGTGACAGCTTTGAAATACAATTCTCTTTCTATAGCCATAACAGAAAATGAATAGCAATGCAACAGTTGAAAAAAGGTTTGAAATATCGGACAATTCAAACCAATAATACAGAGTAAGTGTGAAATGGCTAATGCTACAGAAGAAATAATTCTGTTAATTCTTTGTTTTAATAGTTCTACATTATTATAAAAAGTGAACCAGTGTTGAAACACTTAACATCACTTACATGTAGGTAAATATTTATCTTGACCGGTTTCAAGAGCTTAAATTGCTTCCATCATCAGAATTCCCCAATTGATTCTTGTGAATGTTGGCTGATGTGTGGTTGTTTGAGCTGACATCTAGCAGTGGACTGATGAATTTCCATAATGGGTTTGGTGAAGGCAAATCAAAATTCATTAAGCGGAGTTTGTTTTTTATGATAATCTTCTCCCAAGTATCCAACTCTGCAGCATGTTTTGTAGCTTTTAAAATTATTATGTTCGGAGTGATGTGATTGGATGTCCAAAAATGTTGTGCAGTAAGACTTTTTTAAACTGATTTGATTTTATATGATTTGATGCAGTAAGATTTTTTAACTTCTTAGGATTTACCAGTTGTACAAAACTCATCCAGTGAATAGGACTATTCAAGATATACATTTTGTCTTGCAAATATTTTAAAATACAGTATTATGACAAATAAGTCTAATTACTTTTTATGTCACTTTATTTCCCTTGAAACTGAATCACAATTCAGAATAAAACTCGCAGCTGCTCTGTTGTATCATACCCTTGACACAAACACTGCTCAACTGTTCACAGTTTGCTCCGATGGTTCTACTAATTCACTCTTGAAATGAACTTTTGGTTTGTATTTGAGGTCATTTTGAGTCACTTTTTTACACTCATCTTTACTTAAATTATTTAAAAACGGGAAATGTTTTCAAGACTGTTTGATCCCATCATCAGCCGTTGGGTGACCGAAGCTATCCTCCTGTTCCCACTTCTGCTACCATCGTCCTGCTGCCATCTGGTGTTAGGAGTGCAGAGCTTTAACACTTCATTTAAACCTGCCATTTCAAAGTTAATCACTTTGTTCTTTTTGATTATGTAAATTTTTCCCCAAATGTGCAGTTCTATTGGTGAATTTAGAGATTTTAACAATTTTATATTGAGGCCAATGTTGTGGTTTTCATCCCAAAAGTGGTGTGCCACTGCAGACTTTTCTGTTTGTTTTAATTTTACATTCCTTTGATGTTCCTTTAGTCTGGTTTCCAAATTTCTTTTTGTTTTTCCTATATTGCTTTTTTTGCAACTATTGCAGTTGATCTGGTAAATTCCAGATTTTAGATTGTAAGGGATGATATTGTTAAGTGGCTTGTTCAGCAGGTTTTTTAAACTGTATTTGGCACAAAACAGCAGCAAACTTGGCCATGTTATTTACCAGAAGTCTGTAAGAGCAGAGAGATAGTCAATAGGTAAAGCGAGTAATTAAGTCTAGTGTGCTGCACAAATGAGCCAATGTTATCCAGCTCCAGGTCAAGCTTCATAACACAGAAGGATATTGCACTGAATAAACCTACACAGCCTTTGTTTGTATGCATGGCCATATTACAGGGAATTTCTTGCCTTGTCCTGGTATAGGGGTAACATGCTACCCTCTAGTTCCTGAGGTTGGTGGAGGGCAGGTGTAAATCCTTGGTGTGGCTTCTTTCACAAGAGAAATACATAAAACCAGTGGTCCTGTGTTGTTGATTTATGGCATGTAAAAGATCCTCAAGCTTGATTAAAGAGGCATCTGAGCAAAATTAAGTGCAATATTGAATGGGACACTGAGAACCACAGTAATTTAACAGCATTCATAAATACTTAAATACTCAATTTCAACATTTGCAGTGTGTTGTACAGAGATTCATACGTTGCCACACAGAATCATGTGACAAATTCTAGTACAGAAGTGAAACATATTCCCTCCTCTTTGTACTCTTACTGCCATTTGTCTTCTCAGGACAAGGGAAAACCTCGAAAAAACACCTTATCCGGATAACTTACCCTAAGTGAGATTCAAACTCACGACCTCTTGAACATGAGGTAGACACACTAACCATCACGCTACACAGGCAGGCAAAATTAAATTTGTGATCTTACAAGGGAAAACCTCAGAGACCCCGTAAAACAAGGACAAAACAAATCTCTGAGAAAGGTTGCACATGAATCGGAGATTTTGGAAATCTCAGTTAACTTGCCATTAAATTCTCAAGCCAGTTTGTATTTCTCCTGGCAGTTTGCCACAATAGCTCAGTGGTTAGAGCGTCCGCCCGGCAAGCGGAAGGTCTGTGGTTCAAATCCCAGTTGTGGCATTGAATTTTTAAGTTCCAGTTCTACCTCTTAAACTTTGCCCACACACGGCTTGTGTGTTTAAAAACACCAACAGTAAGTTTGTTGGCATAAATAAATAATAATTACCATGTGAAGGTTATTTAATCCTGGGATATAAAGTACTTACAATAGTAAGTCACCATTGGGGTAATTGTTTCTGATGTGAGACTGCCATTAAGGAATGTTGGCTCACATGAAATTGAGATCTCCTTGTGGTTTATTGGGAAAAACGTATCTCAACACATTGGCCACTGTATCTTAGTGGTTAGAACAGCCATTGAAAAATTCCATGTCACAGCTGGGACTTGAACCACAGACCCTCTGCTTACCAAGTGCTCCACATTAATAGGAAGAAAATTGATCTGGTTTGTTCCCTGAACATTGCCCAATTCCTTTTCCTTGGCCTCGTTATTTCATTTTCATCTTTTTTTTATAGTTATTTAGCACTTGCCCGGTAGTTTACAAGGGGCTCAGTTTGGAGTTACCATATTTGTAATCCTGCATAGAAAAAAGGGATGGTTTTATGCCAAGAAACACTAAAATTATAGAAAAAATATGTTTTTATCAGAAACGGCAAAATATGATTTCTATGCAACATCAAATTGGACTTAATAATCTTATAAACCCATGATTCGTGCATATCACCTACCAGAATTGCAATTGTAACAAATGGAAAAAATATGTAAATGCATGAACTTCTAGGCCCTAGTCAGGTGCACAGGTTACTGCACAGGGGAGACTATCACTAAGGATAACCTCATAGCAATGCATTATGGAAAATCATCACTTGACAAATCACAGAAATCAGCTGTCAGTTCTCGCAGTTGTGCCACTCCTGGTTGTATGAAATTGTCACAGAGCACCTGTTCTGGAAACATACCTAAGCAACTCGCTCCGGAACATTTGACATTTCTTTAGCAGTACCATTATGACAGAGATGATTATCACAGAGAGGCACATAATACCCAGCAGTGACTCTCAATGCAGACCGTGCTCTGCTCAGTGTTGTGGGACCAATAGTGTGTTCTCCTGACCAGAGCTGAGATGCTACATGTTGAGTGTTATGTGACAGATAGAGTGTTCTCCTGGCCAGAGCTGAGATGCTACATGTTGAGTGTTATGTGACAGATAGAGTGTTCTCCTGACCAGAGTTGAGATGCTGCATGTTGAGTGTTATGTGACACAGAGTGTTCTCCTGACCAGAGCTGAGATGCTACATGTTGAGTGTTATGTGACACAGAGTGTTCTCCTGACCAGAGTTGAGATGCTGCATGTTGAGTGTTATGTGACACAGAGTGTTCTCCTGACCAGAGCTGAGATGCTACATGTTGAGTGTTATGTGACAGATAGAGTGTTCTCCTGACCAGAGCTGAGATGCTACATGTTGAGTGTTATGTGACAGATAGAGTGTTCTCCTGACCAGAGTTGAGATGCTGCATGTTGAGTGTTATGTGACACAGAGTGTTCTCCTGACCAGAGCTGAGATGCTACATGTTGAGTGTTATGTGACAGATAGAGTGTTCTCCTGGCCAGAGCTGAGATGCTACATGTTGAGTGTTATGTGACAGATAGAGTGTTCTCCTGACCAGAGCTGAGATGCTACATGTTGAGTGTTATGTGACAGATAGAGTGTTCTCCTGGCCAGAGCTGAGATGCTACATGTTGAGTGTTATGTGACAGATAGAGTGTTCTCCTGACCAGAGCTGAGATGCTACATGTTGAGTGTTATGTGACAGATAGAGTGTTCTCCTGACCAGAGCTGAGATGCTACATGTTGAGTGTTATGTGACAGATAGAGTGTTCTCCTGGCCAGAGCTGAGATGCTACATGTTGAGTGTTATGTGACAGATAGAGTGTTCTCCTGGCCAGAGCTGAGATGCTACATGTTGAGTGTTATGTGACAGATAGAGTGTTCTCCTGGCCAGAGCTGAGATGCTACATGTTGAGTGTTATGTGACAGATAGAGTGTTCTCCTGACCAGAGCTGAGATGCTACATGTTGAGTGTTATGTGACAGATAGAGTGTTCTCCTGGCCAGAGCTGAGATGCTACATGTTGAGTGTTATGTGACAGATAGAGTGTTCTCCTGACCAGAGCTGAGATGCTACATGTTGAGTGTTATGTGACAGATAGAGTGTTCTCCTGGCCAGAGCTGAGATGCTACATGTTGAGTGTTATGTGACAGATAGAGTGTTCTCCTGACCAGAGCTGAGATGCTACATGTTGAGTGTTATGTGACAGATAGTGTTCTCCTGACCAGAGCTGAGATGCTACATGTTGAGTGTTATGTGACAGATAGAGTGTTCTCCTGACCAGAGCTGAGATGCTACATGTTGAGTGTTATGTGACAGATAGAGTGTTCTCCTGACCAGAGCTGAGATGCTGCATGTTGAGTGTTATGTGACAGATAGAGTGTTCTCCTGACCAGAGCTGAGATGCTACATGTTGAGTGTTATAGGACAGATAGAGTGTTCTCCTGACCAGAGCTGAGATGCTGCATGTTGAGTGTTATGTGACAGATAGAGTGTTCTCCTGACCAGAGCTGAGATGCTACATGTTGAGTGTTATGTGACAGATAGAGTGTTCTCCTGACCAGAGCTGAGATGCTACATGTTGAGTGTTATGTGACACAGAGTGTCCTCCTGACCAGAGCTGAGATGCTGCATGTTGAGTGTTATGTGACACAGAGTGTTCTCCTGACCAGAGCTGAGATGCTACATGTTGAGTGTTATGTGACAGATAGAGTGTTCTCCTGGCCAGAGCTGAGATGCTACATGTTGAGTGTTATGTGACAGATAGAGTGTTCTCCTGACCAGAGCTGAGATGCTACATGTTGAGTGTTATGTGACAGATAGTGTTCTCCTGACCAGAGCTGAGATGCTACATGTTGAGTGTTATAGGACAGATAGAGTGTTCTCCTGACCAGAGCTGAGATGCTGCATGTTGAGTGTTATGTGACACAGAGTGTTCTCCTGACCAGAGCTGAGATGCTACATGTTGAGTGTTATGTGACAGATAGAGTGTTCTCCTGACCAGAGCTGAGATGCTACATGTTGAGTGTTATGTGACAGATAGAGTGTTCTCCTGACCAGAGCTGAGATGCTACATTTTGAGTGTTATGTGACAGATAGAGTGTTCTCCTGACCAGAGCTGAGATGCTACATGTTGAGTGTTATGTGACACAGAGTGTTCTCCTGGCCAGAGCTGAGATGCTACATGTTGAGTGTTATGTGACAGATAGAGTGTTCTCCTTACCAGAGCTGAGACGCTACATGTTGAGTGTTATGTGACAGATAGAGTGTTCTCCTGACCAGAGCTGAGATGCTACATGTTGAGTGTTATGTGACACAGAGTGTTCTCCTGACCAGAGCTGAGATGCTACATGTTGAGTGTTATGTGACAGATAGAGTGTTCTCCTGACCAGAGCTGAGATGCTACATGTTGAGTGTTATGTGACACAGAGTGTTCTCCTGGCCAGAGCTGAGATGCTACATGTTGAGTGTTATGTGACAGATAGAGTGTTCTCCTGACCAGAGCTGAGATGCTACATGTTGAGTGTTATGTGACAGATAGAGTGTTCTCCTGACCAGAGTTGAGATGCTACATGTTGAGTGTTATGTGACACAGAGTGTTCTCCTGACCAGAGCTGAGATGCTACATGTTGAGTGTTATGTGACAGATAGAGTGTTCTCCTGACCAGAGCTGAGATGCTGCATGTTGAGTGTTATGTGACACAGAGTGTTCTCCTGACCAGAGCTGAGACGCTACATGTTGAGTGTTATGTGACAGATAGAGTGTTCTCCTGACCAGAGCTGAGATGCTACATGTTGAGTGTTATGTGACAGATAGAGTGTTCTCCTGTCCAGAGTTGAGATGCTACATGTTGAGTGTTATGTGACAGATAGAGTGTTCTCCTGACCAGAGCTGAGATGCTACATGTTGAGTGTTATGTGACACAGAGTGTTCTCCTGACCAGAGTTGAGATGCTACATGTTGAGTGTTATGTGACAGATAGAGTGTTCTCCTGACCAGAGCTGAGATGCTACATGTTGAGTGTTATGTGACACAGATTTTTTTCCTGACCAGAGCTGAGATGCTACATGTTGAGTGTTATGTGACACAGAGTGTTCTCCTGACCAGAGTTGAGATGCTACATGTTGAGTGTTATGTGACACAGAGTGTTCTCCTGACCAGAGCTGAGATGCTACATGTTGAGTGTTATGTGACAGATAGAGTGTTCTCCTGACCAGAGCTGAGATGCTACATGTTGAGTGTTATGTGACAGATAGAGTGTTCTCCTGACCAGAGCTGAGATGCTACATGTTGAGTGTTATGTGACACAGAGTGTTCTCCTGACCAGAGTTGAGATGCTACATGTTGAGTGTTATGTGACACAGAGTGTTCTCCTGACCAGAGTTGAGATGCTACATGTTGAGTGTTATGTGACACAGAGTGTTCTCCTGACCAGAGCTGAGATGCTACATGTTGAGTGTTATGTGACAGATAGAGTGTTCTCCTGACCAGAGCTGAGATGCTACATGTTGAGTGTTATGTGACAGATAGAGTGTTCTCCTGACCAGAGCTGAGATGCTACATGTTGAGTGTTATGTGACAGATAGAGTGTTCTCCTGACCAGAGCTGAGATGCTACATGTTGAGTGTTATGTGACAGATAGAGTGTTCTCCTGTCCAGAGCTGAGATGCTACATGTTGAGTGTTATGGGACAGATAGAGTGTTCTCCTGACCAGAGCTGAGATGCTACATGTTGAGTGTTATGGGACACAGAGTGTTCTCCTGACCAGAGCTGAGATGCTGCATGTTGAGTGTTATGTGACACAGAGTGTTCTCCTGGCCAGAGTTGAGATGCTACATGTTGAGTGTTATGTGACACAGAGTGTTCTCCTGGCCAGAGCTGAGATGCTACATGTTGAGTGTTATGTGACAGATAGAGTGTTCTCCTGACCAGAGCTGAGATGCTACATGTTGAGTGTTATGTGACAGATAGAGTGTTCTCCTGGCCAGAGTTGAGATGCTACATGTTGAGTGTTATGTGACACAGAGTGTTCTCCTGGCCAGAGCTGAGATGCTACATGTTGAGTGTTATGTGACACAGAGTGTTCTCCTGACCAGAGCTGAGATGCTACATGTTGAGTGTTATGTGACAGATAGAGTGTTCTCCTGACCAGAGCTGAGATGCTACATGTTGAGTGTTATGTGACAGATAGAGTGTTCTCCTGACCAGAGCTGAGATGCTACATGTTGAGTGTTATGTGACAGATAGAGTGTTCTCCTGACCAGAGTTGAGATGCTACATGTTGAGTGTTATGTGACACAGAGTGTTCTCCTGGCCAGAGCTGAGATGCTACATGTTGAGTGTTATGTGACACAGAGTGTTCTCCTGACCAGAGCTGAGATGCTACATGTTGAGTGTTATGTGACAGATAGAGTGTTCTCCTGACCAGAGTTGAGATGCTACATGTTGAGTGTTATGTGACACAGAGTGTTCTCCTGACCAGAGCTGAGATGCTACATGTTGAGTGTTATGTGACAGATAGAGTGTTCTCCTGACCAGAGCTGAGATGCTACATGTTGAGTGTTATGTGACAGATAGAGTGTTCTCCTGTCCAGAGCTGAGATGCTACATGTTGAGTGTTATGTGACAGATAGAGTGTTCTCCTGTCCAGAGTTGAGATGCTGCATGTTGAGTGTTATGGGACAGATAGAGTGTTCTCCTGACCAGAGCTGAGATGCTACATGTTGAGTGTTATGTGACAGATAGAGTGTTCTCCTGACCAGAGCTGAGATGCTGCATGTTGAGTGTTATGTGACAGATAGAGTGTTCTCCTGACCAGAGCTGAGATGCTGCATGTTGAGTGTTATGTGACAGATAGAGTGTTCTCCTGACCAGAGCTGAGATGCTACATGTTGAGTGTTATGGGACAGATAGAGTGTTCTCCTGACCAGAGCTGAGATGCTACATGTTGAGTGTTATGTGACAGATAGAGTGTTCTCCTGACCAGAGCTGAGATGCTACATGTTGAGTGTTATGTGACACAGAGTGTTCTCCTGACCAGAGCTGAGATGCTACATGTTGAGTGTTATGTGACAGATAGAGTGTTCTCCTGGCCAGAGCTGAGATGCTACATGTTGAGTGTTATGTGACAGATAGAGTGTTCTCCTGACCAGAGCTGAGATGCTACATGTTGAGTGTTATGTGACAGATAGAGTGTTCTCCTGACCAGAGCTGAGATGCTGCATGTTGAGTGTTATGTGACAGATAGAGTGTTCTCCTGACCGGAGCTGAGATGCTACATGTTGAGTGTTATGTGACAGATAGAGTGTTCTCCTGACCAGAGCTGAGATGCTACATGTTGAGTGTTATGTGACAGATAGAGTGTTCTCCTGACCAGAGCTGAGATGCTGCATGTTGAGTGTTATGTGACAGATAGTGTTCTCCTGGCCAGAGCTGAGATGCTACATGTTGAGTGTTATGGGACAGATAGAGTGTTCTCCTGACCAGAGTTGAGATGCTACATGTTGAGTGTTATGGGAGACAGAGTGTTCTCCTGACCAGAGCTGAGATGCTACATGTTGAGTGTTATGTGACAGATAGAGTGTTCTCCTGACCAGAGCTGAGATGCTACATGTTGAGTGTTATGTGACAGATAGAGTGTTCTCCTGACCAGAGTTGAGATGCTACATGTTGAGTGTTATGTGACACAGAGTGTTCTCCTGACCAGAGTTGAGATGCTACATGTTGAGTGTTATGTGACAGATAGAGTGTTCTCCTGGCCAGAGCTGAGATGCTACATGTTGAGTGTTATGTGACACAGAGTGTTCTCCTGACCAGAGTTGAGATGCTGCATGTTGAGTGTTATGTGACACAGAGTGTTCTCCTGACCAGAGTTGAGATGCTACATGTTGAGTGTTATGTGACACAGAGTGTTCTCCTGACCAGAGTTGAGATGCTACATGTTGAGTGTTATGTGACACAGAGTGTTCTCCTGACCAGAGCTGAGATGCTGCATGTTGAGTGTTATGTGACAGATAGAGTGTTCTCCTGGCCAGAGCTGAGATGCTACATGTTGAGTGTTATGGGACACAGAGTGTTCTCCTGACCAGAGCTGAGATGCTACATGCTGAGTGTTATGTGACAGATAGAGTGTTCTCCTGACCAGAGCTGAGATGCTACATGTTGAGTGTTATGTGACAGATAGAGTGTTCTCCTGACCAGAGTTGAGATGCTACATGTTGAGTGTTATGGGACACAGAGTGTTCTCCTGACCAGAGCTGAGATGCTACATGTTGAGTGTTATGTCACACAGAGTGTTCTCCTGACCAGAGTTGAGATGCTACATGTTGAGTGTTATGGGACACAGAGTGTTCTCCTGACCAGAGCTGAGATGCTACATGTTGAGTGTTATGTCACACAGAGTGTTCTCCTGACCAGAGCTGAGATGCTACATGTTGAGTGTTATGTGACAGATAGAGTGTTCTGCTGACCAGAGCTGAGATGCTACATGTTGAGTGTTATGTGACACAGAGTGTTCTCCTGACCAGAGTTGAGACGCTACATGTTGAGTGTTATGTGACAGATAGAGTGTTCTCCTGGCCAGAGCTGAGATGCTACATGTTGAGTGTTATGGGACAGATAGAGTGTTCTCCTGGCCAGAGTTGAGATGCTACATGTTGAGTGTTATGTGACACAGAGTGTTCTGCTGACCAGAGCTGAGATGCTACATGTTGAGTGTAATGTGACACAGAGTGTTCTCCTGACCAGAGCTGAGATGCTACATGTTGAGTGTTATGTGACAGATAGAGTGTTCTCCTGACCAGAGCTGAGATGCTACATGTTGAGTGTTATGTGACACAGAGTGTTCTCCTGACCAGAGCTGAGATGCTACATGTTGAGTGTTATGTGACAGATAGAGTGTTCTCCTGGCCAGAGCTGAGATGCTACATGTTGAGTGTTATGTGACACAGAGTGTTCTCCTGACCAGAGCTGAGATGCTACATGTTGAGTGTTATGTGACAGATAGAGTGTTCTCCTGGCCAGAGCTGAGATGCTACATGTTGAGTGTTATGTGACACAGAGTGTTCTCCTGACCAGAGCTGAGATGCTACATGTTGAGTGTTATGTGACAGATAGAGTGTTCTCCTGACCAGAGCTAAGATGCTACATGTTGAGTGTTATGTGACAGATAGAGTGTTCTCCTGGCCAGAGCTGAGATGCTACATGTTGAGTGTTATGTGACACAGAGTGTTCTCCTGACCAGAGCTGAGATGCTACATGTTGAGTGTTATGTGACAGATAGAGTGTTCTCCTGGCCAGAGCTGAGATGCTACATGTTGAGTGTTATGTGACACAGAGTGTTCTCCTGACCAGAGCTGAGATGCTACATGTTGAGTGTTATGTGACAGATAGAGTGTTCTCCTGGCCAGAGCTGAGATGCTACATGTTGAGTGTTATGTGACACAGAGTGTTCTCCTGACCAGAGCTGAGATGCTACATGTTGAGTGTTATGTGACAGATAGAGTGTTCTCCTGGCCAGAGCTGAGATGCTACATGTTGAGTGTTATGTGACAGATAGAGTGTTCTCCTGGCCAGAGCTGAGATGCTACATGTTGAGTGTTATGTGACAGATAGAGTGTTCTCCTGGCCAGAGCTGAGATGCTACATGTTGAGTGTTATGTGACACAGAGTGTTCTCCTGACCAGAGCTGAGATGCTACATGTTGAGTGTTATGTGACAGATAGAGTGTTCTCCTGGCCAGAGCTGAGATGCTACATGTTGAGTGTTATGTGACAGATAGAGTGTTCTCCTGGCCAGAGCTGAGATGCTACATGTTGAGTGTTATGTGACACAGAGTGTTCTCCTGACCAGAGCTGAGATGCTACATGTTGAGTGTTATGTGACACAGAGTGTTCTCCTGACCAGAGCTGAGATGCTACATGTTGAGTGTTATGTGACAGATAGAGTGTTCTCCTGGCCAGAGCTGAGATGCTACATGTTGAGTGTTATGTGACACAGAGTGTTCTCCTGACCAGAGCTGAGATGCTACATGTTGAGTGTTATGTGACAGATAGAGTGTTCTCCTGGCCAGAGCTGAGATGCTACATGTTGAGTGTTATGTGACAGATAGAGTGTTCTCCTGACCAGAGCTGAGATGCTACATGTTGAGTGTTATGTGACAGATAGAGTGTTCTCCTGGCCAGAGCTGAGATGCTACATGTTGAGTGTTATGTGACACAGAGTGTTCTCCTGACCAGAGCTGAGATGCTACATGTTGAGTGTTATGTGACAGATAGAGTGTTCTCCTGGCCAGAGCTGAGATGCTACATGTTGAGTGTTATGTGACAGATAGAGTGTTCTCCTGGCCAGAGCTGAGATGCTACATGTTGAGTGTTATGTGACAGATAGAGTGTTCTCCTGACCAGAGTTGAGATGCTACATGTTGAGTGTTATGTGACACAGAGTGTTCTCCTGACCAGAGCTGAGATGCTACATGTTGAGTGTTATGTGACAGATAGAGTGTTCTCCTGGCCAGAGCTGAGATGCTACATGTTGAGTGTTATGTGACACAGAGTGTTCTCCTGACCAGAGCTGAGATGCTACATGTTGAGTGTTATGTGACACAGAGTGTTCTCCTGACCAGAGTTGAGATGCTACATGTTGAGTGTTATGTGACACAGAGTGTTCTCCTGACCAGAGTTGAGATGCTACATGTTGAGTGTTATGTGACAGATAGAGTGTTCTCCTGACCAGAGTTGAGATGCTACATGTTGAGTGTTATGTGACACAGAGTGTTCTCCTGACCAGAGCTGAGATGCTACATGTTGAGTGTTATGTGACAGATAGAGTGTTCTCCTGACCAGAGCTGAGATGCTACATGTTGAGTGTTATGTGACACAGAGTGTTCTCCTGACCAGAGCTGAGATGCTACATGTTGAGTGTTATGTGACACAGAGTGTTCTCCTGACCAGAGTTGAGATGCTACATGTTGAGTGTTATGTGACACAGAGTGTTCTCCTGACCAGAGTTGAGATGCTACATGTTGAGTGTTATGTGACAGATAGAGTGTTCTCCTGACCAGAGCTGAGATGCTACATGTTGAGTGTTATGTGACAGATAGAGTGTTCTCCTGACCAGAGTTGAGATGCTACATGTTGAGTGTTATGTGACACAGAGTGTTCTCCTGACCAGAGTTGAGATGCTGCATGTTGAGTGTTATGTGACAGATAGAGTGTTCTCCTGACCAGAGTTGAGATGCTACATGTTGAGTGTTATGTGACAGATAGAGTGTTCTCCTGGCCAGAGCTGAGATGCTACATGTTGAGTGTTATGTGACACAGAGTGTTCTCCTGACCAGAGTTGAGATGCTACATGTTGAGTGTTATGTGACAGATAGAGTGTTCTCCTGGCCAGAGCTAAGATGCTACATGTTGAGTGTTATGTGACACAGAGTGTTCTCCTGACCAGAGTTGAGATGCTGCATGTTGAGTGTTATGTGACAGATAGAGTGTTCTCCTGACCAGAGTTGAGATGCTACATGTTGAGTGTTATGTGACAGATAGAGTGTTCTCCTGACCAGAGCTGAGATGCTACATGTTGAGTGTTATGTGACACAGAGTGTTCTCCTGACCAGAGTTGAGATGCTACATGTTGAGTGTTATGTGACAGATAGAGTGTTCTCCTGGCCAGAGCTAAGATGCTACATGTTGAGTGTTATGTGACACAGAGTGTTCTCCTGACCAGAGTTGAGATGCTACATGTTGAGTGTTATGTGACAGATAGAGTGTTCTCCTGACCAGAGTTGAGATGCTACATGTTGAGTGTTATGTGACACAGAGTGTTCTCCTGACCAGAGTTGAGATGCTACATGTTGAGTGTTATGTGACACAGAGTGTTCTCCTGACCAGAGTTGAGATGCTACATGTTGAGTGTTATGTGACAGATAGAGTGTTCTCCTGACCAGAGTTGAGATGCTACATGTTGAGTGTTATGTGACACAGAGTGTTCTCCTGACCAGAGTTGAGATGCTACATGTTGAGTGTTATGTGACACAGAGTGTTCTCCTGACCAGAGCTGAGATGCTACATGTTGAGTGTTATGTGACACAGAGTGTTCTCCTGACCAGAGCTGAGATGCTACATGTTGAGTGTTATGTGACAGATAGAGTGTTCTCCTGACCAGAGCTGAGATGCTACATGTTGAGTGTTATGTGACAGATAGAGTGTTCTCCTGACCAGAGTTGAGATGCTACATGTTGAGTGTTATGTGACAGATAGAGTGTTCTCCTGACCAGAGTTGAGATGCTACATGTTGAGTGTTATGTGACAGATAGAGTGTTCTCCTGACCAGAGTTGAGATGCTACATGTTGAGTGTTATGTGACAGATAGAGTGTTCTCCTGACCAGAGCTGAGATGCTACATGTTGAGTGTTATGTGACAGACAGAGTGTTCTCCTGACCAGAGCTGAGATGCTACATGTTGAGTGTTATGTGACACAGAGTGTTCTCCTGACCAGAGTTGAGATGCTACATGTTGAGTGTTATGTGACACAGAGTGTTCTCCTGACCAGAGCTGAGATGCTACATGTTGAGTGTTATGTGACAGATAGAGTGTTCTCCTGGCCAGAGCTGAGATGCTACATGTTGAGTGTTATGTGACACAGAGTGTTCTCCTGACCAGAGCTGAGATGCTACATGTTGAGTGTTATGTGACACAGAGTGTTCTCCTGACCAGAGTTGAGATGCTACATGTTGAGTGTTATGTGACACAGAGTGTTCTCCTGACCAGAGTTGAGATGCTACATGTTGAGTGTTATGTGACAGATAGAGTGTTCTCCTGACCAGAGCTGAGATGCTACATGTTGAGTGTTATGTGACACAGAGTGTTCTCCTGACCAGAGCTGAGATGCTACATGTTGAGTGTTATGTGACAGATAGAGTGTTCTCCTGACCAGAGCTGAGATGCTACCTGTTGAGTGTTATGTGACAGATAGAGTGTTCTCCTGACCAGAGCTGAGATGCTACATGTTGAGTGTTATGTGACAGATAGAGTGTTCTCCTGACCAGAGTTGAGATGCTACATGTTGAGTGTTATGTGACACAGAGTGTTCTCCTGACTAGAGCTGAGATGCTACATGTTGAGTGTTATGTGACACAGAGTGTTCTCCTGACCAGAGTTGAGATGCTACATGTTGAGTGTTATGTGACACAGAGTGTTCTCCTGACCAGAGCTGAGATGCTACATGTTGAGTGTTATGTGACAGATAGAGTGTTCTCCTGACCAGAGCTGAGATGCTACATGTTGAGTGTTATGTGACAGATAGAGTGTTCTCCTGACCAGAGCTGAGATGCTGCATGTTGAGTGTTATGGGACACAGAGTGTTCTCCTGACCAGAGTTGAGATGCTACATGTTGAGTGTTATGTGACAGATAGTGTGTTCTCCTGACCAGAGCTGAGATGCTGCATGTTGAGTGTTATGGGACACAGAGTGTTCTCCTGACCAGAGCTGAGATGCTACATGTTGAGTGTTATGTGACAGATAGTGTGTTCTCCTGACCAGAGCTGAGATGCTACATGTTGAGTGTTATGTCACAGATAGAGTGTTCTCCTGACCAGAGCTGAGATGCTACATGTTGAGTGTTATGTGACACAGAGTGTTCTCCTGACCAGAGCTGAGATGCTACATGTTGAGTGTTATGTGACAGATAGTGTGTTCTCCTGACCAGAGCTGAGATGCTGCATGTTGAGTGTTATGTGACACAGAGTGTTCTCCTGACCAGAGCTGAGATGCTACATGTTGAGTGTTATGTGACAGATAGAGTGTTCTCCTGACCAGAGCTGAGATGCTACATGTTGAGTGTTATGTGACACAGAGTGTTCTCCTGACCAGAGCTGAGATGCTGCATGTTGAGTGTTATGTGACAGATAGAGTGTTCTCCTGACCAGAGCTGAGATGCTACATGTTGAGTGTTATGGGACAGATAGAGTGTTCTCCTGACCAGAGCTGAGATGCTGCATGTTGAGTGTTATGGGACACAGAGTGTTCTCCTGACCAGAGCTGAGATGCTACATGTTGAGTGTTATGTGACAGATAGTGTGTTCTCCTGACCAGAGCTGAGATGCTGCATGTTGAGTGTTATGTGACACAGAGTGTTCTCCTGACCAGAGCTGAGATGCTGCATGTTGAGTGTTATGTGACAGATACAGTGTTCTCCTGGCCAGAGCTGAGATGCTACATGTTGAGTGTTATGTGACAGATAGAGTGTTCTCCTGGCCAGAGCTGAGATGCTACATGTTGAGTGTTATGTGACAGATAGTGTGTTCTCCTGGCCAGAGCTGAGATGCTGCATGTTGAGTGTTATGTGACACAGAGTGTTCTCCTGACCAGAGCTGAGATGCTGCATGTTGAGTGTTATGTGACAGATAGAGTGTTCTCCTGGCCAGAGCTGAGATGCTGCATGTTGAGTGTTATGTGACAGATAGAGTGTTCTCCTGGCCAGAGCTGAGATGCTACATGTTGAGTGTTATGTGACAGATAGTGTGTTCTCCTGACCAGAGCTGAGATGCTGCATGTTGAGTGTTATGGGACACAGAGTGTTCTCCTGACCAGAGCTGAGATGCTACATGTTGAGTGTTATGTGACAGATAGTGTGTTCTCCTGACCAGAGCTGAGATGCTACATGCTGAGTGTTATGTGACAGATAGAGTGTTCTCCTGACCAGAGCTGAGATGCTACATGTTGAGTGTTATGTGACAGATAGAGTGTTCTCCTGACCAGAGTTGAGATGCTACATGTTGAGTGTTATGGGACACAGAGTGTTCTCCTGACCAGAGCTGAGATGCTACATGTTGAGTGTTATGTGACAGATAGAGTGTTCTCCTGGCCAGAGCTGAGATGCTACATGTTGAGTGTTATGTGACAGATAGAGTGTTCTCCTGGCCAGAGCTGAGATGCTACATGTTGAGTGTTATGTGACACAGAGTGTTCTCCTGACCAGAGCTGAGATGCTACATGTTGAGTGTTATGTGACAGATAGTGTGTTCTCCTGACCAGAGCTGAGATGCTACATGTTGAGTGTTATGTGACAGATAGAGTGTTCTCCTGACCAGAGCTGAGATGCTACATGTTGAGTGTTATGTGACACAGAGTGTTCTCCTGACCAGAGTTGAGATGCTACATGTTGAGTGTTATGTGACAGAGTGTTCTCCTGACCAGAGCTGAGATGCTACATGTTGAGTGTTATGTGACACAGAGTGTTCTCCTGACCAGAGCTGAGATGCTACATGTTGAGTGTTATGTGACACAGAGTGTTCTCCTGACCAGAGTTGAGATGCTACATGTTGAGTGTTATGTGACAGATAGAGTGTTCTCCTGACCAGAGCTGAGATGCTACATGTTGAGTGTTATGTGACACAGAGTGTTCTCCTGACCAGAGTTGAGATGCTACATGTTGAGTGTTATGTGACACAGAGTGTTCTCCTGACCAGAGCTGAGATGCTACATGTTGAGTGTTAGGTGACAGATAGAGTGTTCTCCTGACCAGAGCTGAGATGCTACATGTTGAGTGTTATGTGACAGATAGAGTGTTCTCCTGACCAGAGCTGAGATGCTACATGTTGAGTGTTATGTGACACAGAGTGTTCTCCTGACCAGAGCTGAGATGCTACATGTTGAGTGTTATGTGACAGATAGAGTGTTCTCCTGACCAGAGCTGAGATGCTACATGTTGAGTGTTATGTGACACAGAGTGTTCTCCTGACCAGAGTTGAGATGCTACATGTTGAGTGTTATGGGACACAGAGTGTTCTCCTGACCAGAGTTGAGATGCTACATGTTGAGTGTTATGTGAAAGATAGAGTGTTCTCCTGACCAGAGCTGAGATGCTACATGTTGAGTGTTATGTGACACAGAGTGTTCTCCTGACCAGAGTTGAGCTGCTACATGTTGAGTGTTATGGGACACAGAGTGTTCTCCTGACCAGAGCTGAGATGCTACATGTTGAGTGTTATGTGACACAGAGTGTTCTCCTGACCAGAGCTGAGATGCTACATGTTGAGTGTTATGGGACACAGAGTGTTCTCCTGACCAGAGCTGAGATGCTACATGTTGAGTGTTATGTGACACAGAGTGTTCTCCTGACCAGAGTTGAGATGCTACATGTTGAGTGTTATGGGACACAGAGTGTTCTCCTGACCAGAGCTGAGATGCTACATGTTGAGTGTTATGTGACACAGAGTGTTCTCCTGACCAGAGTTGAGATGCTACATGTTGAGTGTTATGTGACACAGAGTGTTCTCCTGACCAGAGTTGAGATGCTACATGTTGAGTGTTATGGGACACAGAGTGTTCTCCTGACCAGAGCTGAGATGCTACATGTTGAGTGTTATGTGACACAGAGTGTTCTCCTGACCAGAGTTGAGATGCTACATGTTGAGTGTTATGTGACACAGAGTGTTCTCCTGACCAGAGCTGAGATGCTACATGTTGAGTGTTATGGGACACAGAGTGTTCTCCTGACCAGAGCTGAGATGCTACATGTTGAGTGTTATGTGACACAGAGTGTTCTCCTGACCAGAGTTAAGATGCTACATGTTGAGTGTTATGTGACACAGAATGTTCTCCTCACCAGAGCTGAGATGCTACATGTTGAGTGTTATGGGACACAGAGTGTTCTCCTGACCAGAGCTGAGATGCTACATGTTGAGTGTTATGTGACACAGAGTGTTCTCCTGACCAGAGCTGAGATGCTACATGTTGAGTGTTATGTGACACAGAGTGTTCTCCTGACCAGAATTGAGATGCTACATGTTGAGTGTTATGGGACACAGAGTGTTCTCCTGACCAGAGCTGAGATGCTACATGTTGAGTGTTATGTGACACAGAGTGTTCTCCTGACCAGAGTTGAGATGCTACATGTTGAGTGTTATGTGACAGATAGAGTGTTCTCCTGACCAGAGCTGAGATGCTACATGTTGAGTGTTATGTGACACAGAGTGTTCTCCTGACCAGAGCTGAGATGCTACATGTTGAGTGTTATGTGACAGATAGAGTGTTCTCCTGACCAGAGCTGAGATGCTACATGTTGAGTGTTATGTGACACAGAGTGTTCTCCTGGCCAGAGCTGAGATGCTACATGTTGAGTGTTATGTGACAGATAGAGTGTTCTCCTGACCAGAGCTGAGATGCTACATGTTGAGTGTTATGTGACACAGAGTGTTCTCCTGGCCAGAGCTGAGATGCTACATGTTGAGTGTTATGTGACAGATAGTGTGTTCTCCTGACCAGAGCTGAGATGCTACATGTTGAGTGTTATGTGACACAGAGTGTTCTCCTGACCAGAGTTGAGATGCTACATGTTGAGTGTTATGTGACAGATAGAGTGTTCTCCTGACCAGAGCTGAGATGCTACATGTTGAGTGTTATGTGACACAGAGTGTTCTCCTGACCAGAGCTGAGATGCTACATGTTGAGTGTTATGTGACAGATAGAGTGTTCTCCTGACCAGAGCTGAGATGCTACATGTTGAGTGTTATGTGACACAGAGTGTTCTCCTGGCCAGAGCTGAGATGCTACATGTTGAGTGTTATGTGACAGATAGAGTGTTCTCCTGACCAGAGCTGAGATGCTACATGTTGAGTGTTATGGGACAGATAGAGTGTTCTCCTGACCAGAGCTGAGATGCTACATGTTGAGTGTTATGTGACACAGAGTGTTCTCCTGGCCAGAGCTGAGATGCTACATGTTGAGTGTTATGTGACAGATAGTGTTCTCCTGGCCAGAGCTGAGATGCTACATGTTGAGTGTTATGTGACAGATAGAGTGTTCTCCTGACCAGAGCTGAGATGCTACATGTTGAGTGTTATGTGACAGATAGAGTGTTCTCCTGACCAGAGCTGAGATGCTACATGTTGAGTGTTATATGACAGATAGAGTGTTCTCCTGACCAGAGCTGAGATGCTACATGTTGAGTGTTATGTGACAGATAGAGTGTTCTCCTGACCAGAGCTGAGATGCTACATGTTGAGTGTTATGTGACACAGAGTGTTCTCCTGACCAGAGCTGAGATGCTACATGTTGAGTGTTATGTGACAGATAGAGTGTTCTCCTGACCAGAGTTGAGATGCTACATGTTGAGTGTTATGTGACAGATAGAGTGTTCTCCTGACCAGAGCTGAGATGCTACATGTTGAGTGTTATGTGACAGATAGAGTGTTCTCCTGACCAGAGCTGAGATGCTACATGTTGAGTGTTATGTGACAGATAGAGTGTTCTCCTGACCAGAGCTGAGATGCTGCATGTTGAGTGTTATGGGACAGATAGAGTGTTCTCCTGACCAGAGCTGAGATGCTACATGTTGAGTGTTATGTGAAAGTTAGAGTGTTCTCCTGACCAGAGCTGAGATGCTGCATGTTGAGTGTTATGTGACAGATAGAGTGTTCTCCTGACCAGAGCTGAGATGCTGCATGTTGAGTGTTATGTGACAGATAGAGTGTTCTCCTGACCAGAGCTGAGATGCTACATGTTGAGTGTTATGGGACAGATAGAGTGTTCTCCTGACCAGAGCTGAGATGCTACATGTTGAGTGTTATGTGACAGATAGAGTGTTCTCCTGACCAGAGCTGAGATGCTACATGTTGAGTGTTATGTGACACAGAGTGTTCTCCTGACCAGAGCTGAGATGCTACATGTTGAGTGTTATGTGACAGATAGAGTGTTCTCCTGGCCAGAGCTGAGATGCTACATGTTGAGTGTTATGTGACAGATAGAGTGTTCTCCTGACCAGAGCTGAGATGCTACATGTTGAGTGTTATGTGACAGATAGAGTGTTCTCCTGACCAGAGCTGAGATGCTACATGTTGAGTGTTATGTGACAGATAGAGTGTTCTCCTGACCAGAGCTGAGATGCTACATGTTGAGTGTTATGTGACAGATAGAGTGTTCTCCTGACCAGAGCTGAGATGCTACATGTTGAGTGTTATGTGACAGATAGAGTGTTCTCCTGACCAGAGCTGAGATGCTACATGTTGAGTGTTATGTGACAGATAGAGTGTTCTCCTGACCAGAGCTGAGATGCTACATGTTGAGTGTTATGTGACAGATAGAGTGTTCTCCTGACCAGAGCTGAGATGCTACATGTTGAGTGTTATGTGACAGATAGAGTGTTCTCCTGACCAGAGTTGAGATGCTACATGTTGAGTGTTATGTGACAGATAGAGTGTTCTCCTGACCAGAGCTGAGATGCTACATGTTGAGTGTTATGTGACACAGAGTGTTCTCCTGGCCAGAGCTGAGATGCTACATGTTGAGTGTTATGTGACAGATAGTGTTCTCCTGGCCAGAGCTGAGATGCTACATGTTGAGTGTTATGTGACAGATAGAGTGTTCTCCTGTCCAGAGTTGAGATGCTACATGTTGAGTGTTATGTGACAGATAGAGTGTTCTCCTGACCAGAGCTGAGATGCTACATGTTGAGTGTTATGTGACACAGAGTGTTCTCCTGACCAGAGTTGAGATGCTACATGTTGAGTGTTATGTGACACAGAGTGTTCTCCTGACCAGAGTTGAGATGCTACATGTTGAGTGTTATGTGACACAGAGTGTTCTCCTGACCAGAGTTGAGATGCTACATGTTGAGTGTTATGTGACAGATAGAGTGTTCTCCTGACCAGAGCTGAGATGCTACATGTTGAGTGTTATGTGACAGATAGAGTGTTCTCCTGACCAGAGCTGAGATGCTACATGTTGAGTGTTATGTGACAGATAGAGTGTTCTCCTGACCAGAGCTGAGATGCTACATGTTGAGTGTTATGTGACAGATAGAGTGTTCTCCTGACCAGAGCTGAGATGCTACATGTTGAGTGTTATGTGACAGATAGAGTGTTCTCCTGACCAGAGCTGAGATGCTGCATGTTGAGTGTTATGTGACAGATAGAGTGTTCTCCTGGCCAGAGCTGAGATGCTACATGTTGAGTGTTATGGGACAGATAGAGTGTTCTCCTGACAAGAGTTGAGATGCTACATGTTGAGTGTTATGGGACACAGAGTGTTCTCCTGACCAGAGCTGAGATGCTACATGTTGAGTGTTATGTGACAGATAGAGTGTTCTCCTAACCAGAGCTGAGATGCTACATGTTGAGTGTTATGTGACAGATAGAGTGTTCTCCTGACCAGAGCTGAGATGCTACATGTTGAGTGTTATGGGACACAGAGTGTTCTCCTGACCAGAGCTGAGATGCTACATGTTGAGTGTTATGTGACAGATAGAGTGTTCTCCTGACCAGAGCTGAGATGCTACATGTTGAGTGTTATGGGACACAGAGTGTTCTCCTGACCAGAGCTGAGATGCTACATGTTGAGTGTTATGTGACACAGAGTGTTCTCCTGACCAGAGCTGAGATGCTACATGTTGAGTGTTATGTGACAGATAGAGTGTTCTCCTGACCAGAGTTGAGATGCTACATGTTGAGTGTTATGTGACACAGAGTGTTCTCCTGACCAGAGTTGAGATGCTACATGTTGAGTGTTATGTGACAGATAGAGTGTTCTCCTGGCCAGAGCTGAGATGCTACATGTTGAGTGTTATGGGACACAGAGTGTTCTCCTGACCAGAGCTGAGATGCTACATGTTGAGTGTTATGTGACAGATAGAGTGTTCTCCTGACCAGAGCTGAGATGCTACATGTTGAGTGTTATGTGACAGATAGAGTGTTCTCCTGACCAGAGCTGAGATGCTACATGTTGAGTGTTATGTGACAGATAGAGTGTTCTCCTGACCAGAGCTGAGATGCTACATGTTGAGTGTTATGTGACAGATAGAGTGTTCTCCTGACCAGAGCTGAGATGCTACATGTTGAGTGTTATGTGACAGATAGAGTGTTCTCCTGACCAGAGCTGAGATGCTACATGTTGAGTGTTATGTGACAGATAGAGTGTTCTCCTGGCCAGAGCTGAGATGCTACATGTTGAGTGTTATGGGACACAGAGTGTTCTCCTGACCAGAGCTGAGATGCTACATGCTGAGTGTTATGTGACAGATAGAGTGTTCTCCTGACCAGAGCTGAGATGCTGCATGTTGAGTGTTATGTGACAGATAGAGTGTTCTCCTGACCAGAGCTGAGATGCTACATGTTGAGTGTTATGTGACAGACAGAGTGTTCTCCTGGCCAGAGCTGAGATGCTACATGTTGAGTGTTATGTGACAGATAGAGTGTTCTCCTGACCAGAGTTGAGATGCTACATGTTGAGTTTTATGGGACACAGAGTGTTCTCCTGACCAGAGCTGAGATGCTACATGTTGAGTGTTATGTGACAGATAGTGTTCTCCTGACCAGAGCTGAGATGCTACATGTTGAGTGTTATGTGACAGATAGAGTGTTCTCCTGACCAGAGCTGAGATGCTGCATGTTGAGTGTTATGTGACAGATAGAGTGTTCTCCTGACCAGAGCTGAGATGCTGCATGTTGAGTGTTATGTGACAGATAGAGTGTTCTCCTGACCAGAGCTGAGATGCTACATGTTGAGTGTTATGTGACAGACAGAGTGTTCTCCTGGCCAGAGCTGAGATGCTACATGTTGAGTGTTATGTGACAGATAGAGTGTTCTCCTGACCAGAGCTGAGATGCTGCATGTTGAGTTATGGGACAGATAGAGTGTTCTCCTGACCAGAGCTGAGATGCTACATGTTGAGTGTTATGTGACAGATAGAGTGTTCTCCTGACCAGAGCTGAGATGCTACATGTTGAGTGTTATGTGACAGACAGAGTGTTCTCCTGGCCAGAGCTGAGATGCTACATGTTGAGTGTTATGTGACACAGAGTGTTCTCCTGACCAGAGCTGAGATGCTACATGTTGAGTGTTATGTGACACAGAGTGTTCTCCTGACCAGAGCTGAGATGCTACATGTTGAGTGTTATGTGACAGATAGAGTGTTCTCCTGACCAGAGCTGAGATGCTACATGTTGAGTGTTATGTGACACAGAGTGTTCTCCTGACCAGAGCTGAGATGCTACATGTTGAGTGTTATGTGACAGATAGAGTGTTCTCCTGACCAGAGCTGAGATGCTACATGTTGAGTGTTATGTGACAGATAGAGTGTTCTCCTGGCCAGAGCTGAGACGCTACATGTTGAGTGTTATGTGACAGATAGAGTGTTCTCCTGGCCAGAGCTGAGATGCTACATGTTGAGTGTTATGGGACAGATAGAGTGTTCTCCTGGCCAGAGCTGAGATGCTACATGTTGAGTGTTATGTGACACAGAGTGTTCTGCTGACCAGAGCTGAGATGCTACATGTTGAGTGTTATGTGACACAGAGTGTTCTCCTGACCAGAGCTGAGATGCTACATGTTGAGTGTTATGTGACAGATAGAGTGTTCTCCTGACCAGAGCTGAGATGCTACATGTTGAGTGTTATGTGACAGATAGAGTGTTCTCCTGGCCAGAGCTGAGATGCTACATTTTGAGTGTTATGCGACACAGAGTGTTCTCCTGACCAGAGCTGAGATGCTACATGTTGAGTGTTATGTGACAGATAGAGTGTTCTCCTGACCAGAGCTGAGATGCTACATGTTGAGTGTTATGTGACAGATAGAGTGTTCTCCTGGCCACAGCTGAGATGCTACATGTTGAGTGTTATGTGACACAGAGTGTTCTCCTGACCAGAGCTGAGATGCTACATGTTGAGTGTTATGTGACACAGAGTGTTCTCCTGACCAGAGCTGAGATGCTACATGTTGAGTGTTATGTGACACAGAGTGTTCTCCTGACCAGAGCTGAGATGCTACATGTTGAGTGTTATGTGACACAGAGTGTTCTCCTGACCAGAGCTGAGATGCTACATGTTGAGTGTTATGGGACACAGAGTGTTCTCCTGACCAGAGCTGAGATGCTACATGTTGAGTGTTATGTGACACAGAGTGTTCTCCTGACCAGAGCTGAGATGCTACATGTTGAGTGTTATGTGACAGATAGAGTGTTCTCCTGACCAGAGCTGAGATGCTGCATGTTGAGTGTTATGTGACAGATAGAGTGTTCTCCTGACCAGAGCTGAGATGCTACATGTTGAGTGTTATGGGACAGATAGAGTGTTCTCCTGGCCAGAGCTGAGATGCTACATGTTGAGTGTTATGTGACAGACAGAGTGTTCTCCTGACCAGAGCTGAGATGCTACATGTTGAGTGTTATGGGACAGATAGAGTGTTCTCCTGACCAGAGCTGAGATGCTACATGTTGAGTGTTATGTGACAGATAGAGTGTTCTCCTGACCAGAGCTGAGATGCTACATGTTGAGTGTTATGTGACAGATAGAGTGTTCTCCTGACCAGAGCTGAGATGCTGCATGTTGAGTGTTATGTGACAGATAGAGTGTTCTCCTGACCAGAGCTGAGATGCTACATGTTGAGTGTTATGGGACAGATAGAGTGTTCTCCTGACCAGAGCTGAGATGCTAAATGTTGAGTGTTATGTGACAGATAGAGTGTTCTCCTGACCAGAGCTGAGATGCTACATGTTGAGTGTTATGTGACAGATAGAGTGTTCTCCTGACCAGAGCTGAGATGCTGCATGTTGAGTGTTATGTGACAGATAGAGTGTTCTCCTGACCAGAGCTGAGATGCTACATGTTGAGTGTTATGGGACAGATAGAGTGTTCTCCTGACCAGAGCTGAGATGCTGCATGTTGAGTGTTATGTGACAGATAGAGTGTTCTCCTGACCAGAGCTGAGATGCTACATGTTGAGTGTTATGTGACAGATAGAGTGTTCTCCTGACCAGAGCTGAGATGCTACATGTTGAGTGTTATGTGACACAGAGTGTTCTGCTGACCAGAGCTGAGATGCTACATGTTGAGTGTTATGGGACAGATAGAGTGTTCTCCTGACCAGAGCTGAGATGCTACATGTTGAGTGTTATGTGACAGATAGAGTGTTCTCCTGACCAGAGCTGAGATGCTACATGTTGAGTGTTATGTGACAGATAGTGTTCTCCTGGCCAGAGCTGAGATGCTACATGTTGAGTGTTATGTGACAGATAGTGTTCTCCTGACCAGAGCTGAGATGCTACATGTTGAGTGTTATGTGACAGATAGAGTGTTCTCCTGACCAGAGCTGAGATGCTGCATGTTGAGTGTTATGTGACACAGAGTGTTCTCCTGACCAGAGCTGAGATGCTGCATGTTGAGTGTTATGTGACAGATAGAGTGTTCTCCTGACCAGAGCTGAGATGCTACATGTTGAGTGTTATGTGACACAGAGTGTTCTGCTGACCAGAGCTGAGATGCTACATGTTGAGTGTTATGTGACAGATAGAGTGTTCTCCTGACCAGAGCTGAGATGCTGCATGTTGAGTGTTATGGGACACAGAGTGTTCTCCTGGCCAGAGCTGAGATGCTACATGTTGAGTGTTATGTGACAGATAGAGTGTTCTCCTGGCCAGAGCTGAGATGCTACATGTTGAGTGTTATGTGACAGATAGAGTGTTCTCCTGACCAGAGTTGAGATGCTACATGTTGAGTGTTATGTGACAGATAGAGTGTTCTCCTGACCAGAGCTGAGATGCTACATGTTGAGTGTTATGTGACAGATAGTGTTCTCCTGGCCAGAGCTGAGATGCTACATGTTGAGTGTTATGTGACAGATAGAGTGTTCTCCTGACCAGAGCTGAGATGCTGCATGTTGAGTGCTATGTGACAGATAGAGTGTTCTCCTGACCAGAGCTGAGATGCTGCATGTTGAGTGTTATGGGACACAGAGTGTTCTCCTGGCCAGAGCTGAGATGCTACATGTTGAGTGTTATGGGACAGATAGTGTTCTCCTGGCCAGAGCTGAGATGCTACATGTTGAGTGTTATGGGACACAGAGTGTTCTCCTGACCAGAGCTGAGATGCTACATGTTGAGTGTTATGGGACAGATAGAGTGTTCTCCTGACCAGAGCTGAGATGCTACATGTTGAGTGTTATGGGACAGATAGAGTGTTCTCCTGGCCAGAGCTGAGATGCTGCATGTTGAGTGTTATGTGACAGATAGAGTGTTCTCCTGACCAGAGCTGAGATGCTACATGTTGAGTGTTATGGGACAGATAGAGTGTTCTCCTGACCAGAGCTGAGATGCTACATGTTGAGTGTTATGTGACACAGAGTGTTCTCCTGACCAGAGCTGAGATGCTACATGTTGAGTGTTATGTGACACAGAGTGTTCTCCTGGCCAGAGCTGAGATGCTACATGTTGAGTGTTATGTGACAGATAGAGTGTTCTCCTGACCAGAGCTGAGATGCTACATGTTGAGTGTTATGGGACAGATAGAGTGTTCTCCTGGCCAGAGCTGAGATGCTACATGTTGAGTGTTATGGGACAGATAGAGTGTTCTCCTGGCCAGAGCTGAGATGCTACATGTTGAGTGTTATGTGACACAGAGTGTTCTCCTGGCCAGAGCTGAGATGCTACATGTTGAGTGTTATGTGACAGATAGAGTGTTCTCCTGACCAGAGCTGAGATGCTACATGTTGAGTGTTATGGGACAGATAGAGTGTTCTCCTGACCAGAGCTGAGATGCTACATGTTGAGTGTTATGTGACAGATAGAGTGTTCTCCTGACCAGAGTTGAGATGCTGCATGTTGAGTGTTATGTGACACAGAGTGTTCTCCTGACCAGAGCTGAGATGCTACATGTTGAGTGTTATGTGACACAGAGTGTTCTCCTGGCCAGAGCTGAGATGCTACATGTTGAGTGTTATGTGACAGATAGAGTGTTCTGCTGACCAGAGCTGAGATGCTGCATGTTGAGTGTTATGTGACAGATAGAGTGTTCTCCTGGCCAGAGCTGAGATGCTACATGTTGAGTGTTATGTGACACAGAGTGTTCTGCTGACCAGAGCTGAGATGCTACATGTTGAGTGTTATGGGACAGATAGAGTGTTCTCCTGACCAGAGCTGAGATGCTACATGTTGAGTGTTATGTGACAGATAGAGTGTTCTCCTGACCAGAGCTGAGATGCTACATGTTGAGTGTTATGTGACAGATAGTGTTCTCCTGGCCAGAGCTGAGATGCTACATGTTGAGTGTTATGTGACAGATAGAGTGTTCTCCTGACCAGAGCTGAGATGCTGCATGTTGAGTGTTATGTGACAGATAGAGTGTTCTCCTGGCCAGAGCTGAGATTCTACATGTTGAGTGTTATGTGACACAGAGTGTTCTGCTGACCAGAGCTGAGATGCTACATGTTGAGTGTTATGTGACAGATAGAGTGTTCTCCTGACCAGAGCTGAGATGCTGCATGTTGAGTGTTATGGGACACAGAGTGTTCTCCTGGCCAGAGCTGAGATGCTACATGCGGAGTGTTATGTGACAGATAGAGTGTTCTCCTGACCAGAGTTGAGATGCTACATGTTGAGTGTTATGTGACAGATAGAGTGTTCTCCTGACCAGAGCTGAGATGCTACATGTTGAGTGTTATGTGACAGATAGTGTTCTCCTGGCCAGAGCTGAGATGCTACATGTTGAGTGTTATGTGACAGATAGAGTGTTCTCCTGACCAGAGCTGAGATGCTGCATGTTGAGTGTTATGTGACAGATAGAGTGTTCTCCTGACCAGAGCTGAGATGCTGCATGTTGAGTGTTATGGGACACAGAGTGTTCTCCTGGCCAGAGCTGAGATGCTGCATGTTGAGTGTTATGGGACAGATAGTGTTCTCCTGACCAGAGCTGAGATGCTACATGTTGAGTGTTATGGGACAGATAGAGTGTTCTCCTGACCAGAGCTGAGATGCTACATGTTGAGTGTTATGGGACAGATAGAGTGTTCTCCTGGCCAGAGCTGAGATGCTGCATGTTGAGTGTTATGGGACAGATAGAGTGTTCTCCTGACCAGAGCTGAGATGCTACATGTTGAGTGTTATGGGACAGATAGAGTGTTCTCCTGACCAGAGCTGAGATGCTACATGTTGAGTGTTATGGGACACAGAGTGTTCTCCTGACCAGAGCTGAGATGCTACATGTTGAGTGTTATGGGACAGATAGAGTGTTCTCCTGACCAGAGCTGAGATGCTACATGTTGAGTGTTATGGGACACAGAGTGTTCTCCTGGCCAGAGCTGAGATGCTACATGTTGAGTGTTATGGGACACAGAGTGTTCTCCTGACCAGAGCTGAGATGCTACATGTTGAGTGTTATGGGACAGATAGAGTGTTCTCCTGACCAGAGCTGAGATGCTACATGTTGAGTGTTATGGGACAGATAGAGTGTTCTCCTGGCCAGAGCTGAGATGCTGCATGTTGAGTGTTATGGGACAGATAGAGTGTTCTCCTGACCAGAGCTGAGATGCTACATGTTGAGTGTTATGGGACAGATAGAGTGTTCTCCTGACCAGAGCTGAGATGCTACATGTTGAGTGTTATGTGACACAGAGTGTTCTCCTGACCAGAGCTGAGATGCTACATGTTGAGTGTTATGTGACACAGAGTGTTCTCCTGGCCAGAGCTGAGATGCTACATGTTGAGTGTTATGTGACAGATAGAGTGTTCTCCTGACCAGAGCTGAGATGCTACATGTTGAGTGTTATGGGACAGATAGAGTGTTCTCCTGGCCAGAGCTGAGATGCTACATGTTGAGTGTTATGTGACAGATAGAGTGTTCTCCTGGCCAGAGCTGAGATGCTACATGTTGAGTGTTATGTGACAGATAGAGTGTTCTCCTGGCCAGAGCTGAGATGCTACATGTTGAGTGTTATGGGACAGATAGAGTGTTCTCCTGGCCAGAGCTGAGATGCTGCATGTTGAGTGTTATGGGACAGATAGAGTGTTCTCCTGACCAGAGCTGAGATGCTACATGTTGAGTGTTATGGGACAGATAGAGTGTTCTCCTGACCAGAGCTGAGATGCTGCATGTTGAGTGTTATGTGACACAGAGTGTTCTCCTGACCAGAGCTGAGATGCTACATGTTGAGTGTTATGTGACAGATAGAGTGTTCTCCTGGCCAGAGCTGAGATGCTACATGTTGAGTGTTATGTGACAGATAGAGTGTTCTCCTGGCCAGAGCTGAGATGCTACATGTTGAGTGTTATGGGACAGATAGAGTGTTCTCCTGGCCAGAGCTGAGATGCTGCATGTTGAGTGTTATGGGACAGATAGAGTGTTCTCCTGACCAGAGCTGAGATGCTACATGTTGAGTGTTATGGGACAGATAGAGTGTTCTCCTGACCAGAGCTGAGATGCTGCATGTTGAGTGTTATGTGACACAGAGTGTTCTCCTGACCAGAGCTGAGATGCTACATGTTGAGTGTTATGTGACAGATAGTGTGTTCTCCTGACCAGAGCTGAGATGCTACATGTTGAGTGTTATGTGACAGATAGAGTGTTCTCCTGACCAGAGCTGAGATGCTACATGTTGAGTGTTATGGGACAGATAGAGTGTTCTCCTGACCAGAGCTGAGATGCTACATGTTGAGTGTTATGGGACAGATAGAGTGTTCTCCTGACCAGAGCTGAGATGCTACATGTTGAGTGTTATGGGACAGATAGAGTGTTCTCCTGGCCAGAGCTGAGATGCTGCATGTTGAGTGTTATGGAACAGATAGAGTGTTCTCCTGACCAGAGCTGAGATGCTACATGTTGAGTGTTATGTGACAGATAGAGTGTTCTCCTGGCCAGAGCTGAGATGCTGCATGTTGAGTGTTATGTGACACAGAGTGTTCTCCTGACCAGAGCTGAGATGCTACATGTTGAGTGTTATGTGACAGATAGAGTGTTCTGCTGACCAGAGCTGAGATGCTGCATGTTGAGTGTTATGGGACAGATAGAGTGTTCTCCTGGCCAGAGCTGAGATGCTGCATGTTGAGTGTTATGGGACAGATAGAGTGTTCTCCTGGCCAGAGCTGAGATGCTGCATGTTGAGTGTTATGGGACAGATAGAGTGTTCTCCTGACCAGAGCTGAGATGCTGCATGTTGAGTGTTATGGGACACAGAGTGTTCTCCTGACCAGAGCTGAGATGCTACATGTTGAGTGTTATGTGACAGATAGAGTGTTCTCCTGGCCAGAGCTGAGATGCTACATGTTGAGTGTTATGTGACAGATAGAGTGTTCTCCTGACCAGAGCTGAGATGCTGCATGTTGAGTGTTATGGGACAGATAGAGTGTTCTCCTGGCCAGAGCTGAGATGCTGCATGTTGAGTGTTATGGGACAGATAGAGTGTTCTCCTGACCAGAGCTGAGATGCTGCATGTTGAGTGTTATGTGACAGATAGAGTGTTCTCCTGGCCAGAGCTGAGATGCTGCATGTTGAGTGTTATGCGACACAGAGTGTTCTCCTGACCAGAGCTGAGATGCTACATGTTGAGTGTTATGTGACAGATAGAGTGTTCTGCTGACCAGAGCTGAGATGCTGCATGTTGAGTGTTATGGGACAGATAGAGTGTTCTCCTGGCCAGAGCTGAGATGCTGCATGTTGAGTGTTATGGGACAGATAGGGTGTTCTCCTGACCAGAGCTGAGGTGCTACATGTTGAGTGTTATGTGACACAGAGTGTTCTCCTGGCCAGAGCTGAGATGCTGCATGTTGAGTGTTATGTGACAGATAGAGTGTTCTCCTGACCAGAGCTGAGATGCTGCATGTTGAGTTATGGGACAGATAGAGTGTTCTCCTGACCAGAGCTGAGATGCTACATGTTGAGTGTTATGTGACAGATAGAGTGTTCTCCTGACCAGAGCTGAGATGCTACATGTTGAGTGTTATGTGACACAGAGTGTTCTCCTGACCAGAGCTGAGATGCTACATGTTGAGTGTTATGTGACACAGAGTGTTCTCCTGACCAGAGTTGAGATGCTACATGTTGAGTGTTATGTGACACAGAGTGTTCTCCTGACCAGAGCTGAGATGCTACATGTTGAGTGTTATGTGACACAGAGTGTTCTCCTGACCAGAGTTGAGATGCTACATGTTGAGTGTTATGTGACAGATAGAGTGTTCTCCTGGCCAGAGCTGAGATGCTACATGTTGAGTGTTATGTGACAGATAGAGTGTTCTCCTGGCCAGAGCAGACACACTGCATGTTGAGTATTACTGTGATAGGCTGTTCAAAACAAGTGAAGTGGGAAGCTTAGTGCCACGTGGTTTTCGTGCTTGATAGTGCTCCACTACCCAAGGCTCAACAAACAATGGAGCTTCTGCAGATGTTCGATCATCCACCCTACAACACAACTTACTTACATGTGTGCCACAATCTTAAATTCTTGTCTGGTCAGTGTCAGTGTTTTTATACTGCCAGAGATGGATGTCACACAGTACTTCCAATTCCAGGTGGTGTAAGTGAATGAGTGAGAGAGTGAGTAGGGTTTAAGGGCCTGTTGAAAGTTAGGTCATTAGGACCCAAAGTCCAGAGATAAAAACAGGGAAACTCACCACCTGTTAAAACTCACCGGTAAAAGGCAAAGTTAACATATATAACACTTAAAACTTAAAAGTTGATCGTAAACCAGTAAATCAATAAAACATAAAACACTTAAAAAAATTAAACTAAATATAGGTTAAACTTGGGCAGCAAATTACAGTACTGTATTTATAGGTAATCTTTGGTTGCCTATAACTGATTGCGGGAAAAACCCAGGCCAAGGGACTAGTGCCCAGAGCATATCATGGACAGTCAATAAGGACATGTGCTACTGAGAGTTCAGTGGTGCACTGGCTCACATGTGACCTATTCTCAAGTGGGTTCATGGACAGTCAATAAGGACATGTGCTACTGAGAGTTCAGTGGTGCACTGGCTCATGTGTGAGCTATTCTCAAGTGGGTTCATGGACAGTCAATAAGGACATGAGCTACTGGGAGTTCAGTGGTGCACTGGCTCACATGTGACCTATTCTCAAGTGGGTTCATGGACAGTCAATAAGGACAAGAGCTGCTGAGAGTTCAGTGGTGCACTGGCTCATATGTGACCTATTCTCAAGTGGGTTCATGGACAGTCAATAAGGACATGAGCTACTGGGAGTTCATTGGTGCACTGGCTCACATGTGACCTATTCTCAAGTGGGTTCATGGACAGTCAATAAGGACATGAGCTACTGGGAGTTCAGTGGTGCACTGGCTCACATGTGACTTATTCTCAAGTGGGTTCATGGACAGTCAATAAGGACATGAGGTACGGAGAGTTCAGTGGTGCACTGACTCATGTGTGACCTATTCTCAAGTGGGTTCATGGACAGTCAATAAGGACATGTGCTACTGATAGTTCAGTGGTGCACTGGCTCACATGTGACCTATTCTCAAGTGGGTTCATGTACAGTCAATAAGGACATGAGCTACTGGGAGTTCAGTGGTGCACTGGTTCACATGTGACCTATTCTCAAGTGGGTTCATGTACAGTCAATAAGGACATGTGCTACTGAGAGTTCAGTGGTGCACTGGCGCACATGTGACCTATTCTCAAGTGGGTTCATGTACAGTCAATAAGGACATGTGCTACTGAGAGTTCAGTGGTGCACTGGCTCACGTGTGACCTATTCTCAAGTGGGTTCATGTACAGTCAATAAGGACATGTGCTACTGAGAGTTCAGTGGTGCACTGGCTCACGTGTGACCTATTCTCAAGTGGGTTCATGTACAGTCAATAGGGACATGTGCTACTGAGAGTTCAGTGGTGCACTGGCTCACATGTGACCTATTCTCAAGTGGGTTCATGTACAGTCAATAAGGACATGTGCTACCGAGAGTTCAGTGGTGCACTGGCTCACATGTGACCTATTCTCAAGTGGGTTCATGTACAGTCAATAAGGACATGTGCTACTGAGAGTTCAGTGGTGCACTGGCTCACATGTGACCTATTCTCAAGTGGGTTCATGGACAGTCAATTAGGACATATGCTACTGAGAGTTCAGTGGTGCACTGGCTCACATGTGACCTATTGTCAAGTGGGTTCATGTACAGTCAATAAGGACATGTGCTACTGAGAGTTCAGTGGTGCACTGGCTCACGTGTGACCTATTCTCAAGTGGGTTCATGTACAGTCAATAAGGACATGTGCTACTGAGAGTTCAGTGGTGCACTGGCTCACATGTGACCTATTCTCAAGTGGGTTCATGTACAGTCAATAAGGACATGTGCTACCGAGAGTTCAGTGGTGCACTGGCTCACATGTGACCTATTCTCAAGTGGGTTCATGTACAGTCAATAAGGACATGTGCTACTGAGAGTTCAGTGGTGCACTGGCTCACATGTGACCTATTCTCAAGTGGGTTCATGGACAGTCAATTAGGACATATGCTACTGAGAGTTCAGTGGTGCACTGGCTCACATGTGACCTATTCTCAAGTGGGTTCATGTACAGTCAATAAGGACATGTGCTACTGAGAGTTCAGTGGTGCACTGGCTTGTGTGTGACCTATTCTCAAGTGGGTTCATGGACAGTCAATAAGGACATGTGCTACTGAGAGTTCAGTGGTGCACTGGCTTGTGTGTGACCTATTCTCAAGTGGGTTAAAATCACCTCTGCCCGCCTGGAATCCCTGCAAGATATCATCCAGAGTTACACAGCCTCCGCTTCCCATGATTGCTCCCAGACCACTAAAATATGGTGATGTAAGTAGCATTGTACATCTATATAAGGCAGACTACGAGTGGGAAACTCTGGCAGATGATATGCACACTTAGCAGTCACATCTGCCACCTCATTACCAGAATACACACATGGCCTGGTATCTACGAGATGAGTGTCTGAATGTTAACAATGAATGATGAGGTGCTGAGAAACTGTTGCAAAATTTGAATATCACTCAGAGTCTGAGCACATGATACAATTTCCAGGAACTGAGCTGGAGATAAAAGGTAAGAAATAAAATATTGCAAACCGCTCGGCAAGCCCAGATGGCAGACTTCTATGACACAAAGATACAAAACTTGCTGCTAAGGCAAATAGGTGGCGTACTTGTTCCAATAGCCAGGAGAACTTACTAAGAGTTATTTCCAAGTATTAGCATGCACAAACCAACCAGTCTCGCTTACTCACCCGTTCCTTATCCATATCACATTGCCTAACAAAACCTACTGCTCTTCCACTACAGTTGCACAAACTGAAAATTAAACACAAATGAAACCAAATCAATACAAATAAAACATAATAAAAGCAATAAATCAACTTAAAGAAATAAAACAGCTACTGATTATTTTTCACTGAAATTCAAATGGCATTATATCAAATTATTCAATGTGCTCCAAACATGTTTTGAAAAGATGGAGAATAACATTACAAGAACAGTTCCAGTGAGTGAGTGAGTGTGTTGGGTTTAAGGGCCCGTCAACAACTTGGTCATTAGGGCCCAGAACAGTTCCATGTGACAATTGCAACAGTGCAAGATAAGGGTCGCCAGTATTCATTTTACCTAAATTAGCCTAATTACACAAATGATTTAATTACAATAATTTTAATATGCCACCACATTGTGCACTGCTGCTTATCAAGCTTGGAGGGAATGTTGCAGAATGCATAACGCCAATGCATGAGAAATGAAAGGAGCCAGCAGCAGTAACACATAAGTTGCACAACGTCATTTGTATAGTTGACAATGCATATGCAACAAATTAACCACATAATCATATAACTTGAGACAACTATGCAAGATAGTCTTATGGCAATACAGTTGAACCTGACTTATGCATATATCTAGGGGGGAGGGGGAAGAGGGAAGATTACTTGTAACTCACAATTACTTACAAATGAAATTTCTCATAATGCATCACATTAAAAGAAAAGCAATACAGTGGATATACATGAGTAAACTTTTACAAACAACAAACATATGTACAAATAAGACATTTTCAACTTGGTCCTGCTTTAAAGAAGTCAGTTAATTTGGCTTGTTTCACTTTTCTTGCATTAAGTGCATACAGCTCATTCTGTTACTGATCACCATACATAGCATCTATAAGCAATTCTTAAGTCTGAAACAATTTTGATTTCCTTTTGTGTGGATTAAGTTCCACGCCTTGTATAAATTTCACTTTTTCATCTACTGTATAAAATTTCCTTTTTCTCTTCTCCATGGCTGATTAAAAACAATTGAGAACTGAAAGACAGAACCACCGTTAAACACTAAGCACCAGATACTGAAAATGTTCGTCTTTACTTCTCATTTGTTACTGTGGCATTGTCGCACCGAAAGCCACCAACTCTACCACCACACGTTTGTCTTTTGTTTCCACGGCTGAAAGCTACCTATTTATCTTGCACCTTTGCCAGGAAGATACACCTCAAGTTTAACATAGTGAGTGACGTATTTTCATTATGTAAAACTCAGTTGTATTTCACTGAAATTTAATATGCATAACTGCAAATTATGTATTAACACATAACACATAAATAAGGTTTAATCAACATTTTTCCAAATTACATGTAAAATGGGGACTACAAAAATGTATGTATAAATATAACTTGCTTAGGACTGGGTTACATTTAAAGTAGGTTCAACTGTAAGTTTATAAAGATATACAAAGATGTAACCTGAAATAATAATAATAATAATAATAATAATAATAATAATAATAATAATAATAATAATAATAATAATAATATTAATAATAATATTAATAATAATAATAATAACAATAATAATAACAATAATAATAACAATAACAATAATAACAATAACAATAACACAACAATAATAACAATAACAATAATAATAATAATAATAATAATAATAATAATAATAATAATAATAATAATAATAATAATAATAATAATAATAATAATAATAATAATAATAATAATAATAATAATAATAATAATGAATTTATTGTCAATAGACTACAAGTAGTTTCTGACATTGTCAGTTCAATTACATATGTACACTTTCATTACAATTATTCAATTTACATATCTACAATTTGCATTTACAATTAATATCTTATCACTATATTTACAACTCATCCATAGTATACAAGGCCTTGTTTATTAAGTAATTTCTGAGCTCCTTCTTAAAACCATTATTGGATTTAGCTTGTTTAATATAATTTGGTAACTTATTGTACAGTATTATTCCCATTACATTTGGATCTTTAATGCTACAATTCATTCTAAAACCCTGTCTGAAAAAATCACTATTGTTTCGAGTGTTATAGTGATGTATGTCACTGTTCCTTAGATTATCCTTCCTCCACACATAAATAACTACCCTATATACATATAATGAGAATACTGTAAAGATTTGCTTTTCCCTAAAGTATTGCTTACATGAGTCTGTATTGTTTAATTTATATATTATTCTAATTGACTTCTTTTGCAGTTTCAATATTCTCTCCATATATATTTTTGCACTGCAACCCCAAATCTCAATTCCATACAGCAAATGAGGGTATAAGACACCATAGTAGATCATTTTTAATTCTTTCTCTTCAAGAAGACTGGAAAAGTGCCTAAGTAAATACAACAATTTACTGATTTTTCCATTGATATATTGAATGTGTTCCGACCATGTAAGCTTTTGATCTATTATAAGACCTAGGAAGGGCTGTTTACTTTCACAATGTATGTTGTAATCTGATAATTGTATCATGTTTGATTCATTATTTGAATTACCTAGATTATACTGAATTAGCTTTGTTTTAGACATGTTACATTTTAAATTGTTTTCCTTAAAGTATTTAAATAGTTTGTGTCATTGTATTATTTAAGTCTTTAATGGAAGTGCTCCAACATACAGTTGTTGTATCATCTGCATATGAGATTGCTTTACTGTTCCCATTGTTGGGTATATCATTCACATACAGTATAAATAAGAGAGGGCCCATCACAGAACCCTGCGGAACCCCATACTTTACTGTTTTGAAACTGGATGTATTTTTTATTGTTAAATTCCCTTGTTTATGGTGTATTTGTGTTGTTTGTTTCCTGCCAATAAGGTATGAACTAATTAGGTCTTTTGCTAGACCCCTAATTCCATATGCTTCTAACTTACTTAGTAGAATATTGTGATTAACCTAATCAAACGCTTTTGTAAGGTCAAAGAATAATGTTGCAGTTTTTTCCTTGTTTTCTAAGTGCTTTACTATATTATTTGTGCATTCCATAATGGCAGAAATTGTTGAGAAATGTTTCCTAAAACCATGTTGTGAGTTTATAATAGTTTTATTTTTTTCCAGAAAGCTTATAAGTCTCTGCAATATAACCCTTTCAAAAATTTTGGCTAATTCTGAAGTTAATGTAATCGGCCTGTAACTGTTTATATCCTTTGTATCACCACGCTTATATATAGGTCTAACAATGGATAATTTTAGGCAATCTGGAAATTGCCCTCTCGATATAGAATAGTTTATGAGATGCTCAAGAGGATCAGCAAGTACATGTTTGCATTGCTTAAGGATTAGTGTACTTATTTCATCCCACCCACCAATGGCTTTGTTTGGTAGTTTACTTATTATACTTATTATTTCAGCTCTTGTCACAGGATTAATAAAAAAGGATGGATAGATTTCCCTTACATAGACTTTATATGAGTTTGTTTGATTACTTGATTGGGCTGCGACATCCAGAAAAAATTGGTTTACATAGTCACAGAGTTTACCAGGGTCATTCAATACTGCTCCATTTACATCCAGTTCAAGATTTATTGATCTGGGTTTGCTTTTCCTAGCCTCATTAACTATACCCCAAGTTGTTTTACAAATGTTCCCCGAATTGTTTATTTTTTCTTTATACATATTAGCTTTAAGATTATTGAAAGTTTTCAAATATTGTTTTTTAATCTGTTTATATTTATTTTTGTAGTACTCATATCCTGTTTCTTTATGTAACTCATAAAAATGCTTCATATCATCTTTCAACTTTATTGTTTCTAAATTAAGTTTTATCCTTCCAAATTTGTTTCTATGTAGAACTTTTGTTTTAATAGGACAGCATGCATTGAGATGCATTCTAAAAATTTGGTAGAATTTATCCCATTTCCCATTCACGCTGTTGGCCAATTTCCATCCCTAGTTCCCCAATTAGTTGCGTGATGCAGCTTGTGTTTAAGTCACGAAAGGTTTTCATCTCCTTTTTCACTTCTTTTCCATTTATACCTATAAAATCTACGCATTGGGCAAAGTGATCTGAGATGAGGGTATTCATATTGCATGCATTAATATTCACATTACTTAGATTAGAAGCAACATGATCGATGGTGGAAGATGTTAGAGCAGTTTGCCTAGTTGGTTTGTGTATTAAATCATCAATATTGTAGCTATTAAATACATCAAATAATTTTTTGTAAGAATTGTCATCATAGTTTAGATTAATATTAAGGTCTCCTGCAATTATAATTTTTTTGTATTTTCCATATAATTTTGATAACAGTTTATCTAAAAGTGCAATAAATATATCTACTTCTGAGCTGGGAGACCTGTAAATCCCTAGAATTAGTATACTCTGTTTGTGGGCATCAAGCTTTAAGCTTGCAACCTCAAATAATTTCTCAGTCTGAAAGTCACTCACATCTACTATTGAAGCACTCAAAGATCTACGAACAAGCATAGATACCCCCCCTCCTTTATGTTCAGATCTAGCAAAACTACTTACAATGTCATAATTGTTAAATTTACACAGACTGAGTTGTTCACTATTGAGACGATGTTCAGTAAATACTACAATGTCTGGTACATACTCACTCAGTAAATATTCACAGGCTGCCATTTTCTGGCTTATATATTGCACGTTTAAATGCACTACCCTTATTGACTTTTCTGACCCATATAACAATTTGCCACCATTCCTTTCACCTAGGCCTACTAACCTTGTATTATTTCCTTCCTTTCTTTTCAGGTTATGAGCCAACATATCCACCTTACACCTTATTAGTTTTCCGTAGTTACAGAGCTAATTATGTTACACAGCAGTTTACCAAATTTGTGAGATCCCCTCCTATTCAAATGTACCCCATCTCTCCCAAAGTCCCGTGCATCCAACCATAAGTTCCCATCTACCATTAAACAGTCTTTGGTAGCACATAGCCAGTCAAATTCTTCATTAATTCTTATAATTTTATTCCTGCTAACATCAAACCTACTTAGCACACCACTTATGATAATCTTGGTCTTACTTGACTGTGCTCGAATACTTTGCACCAAATCCATCATTTCCCCCATTATTTCTTCTGCCATTCTTCCGTGTTCAATATTGTTTGTACCCACATGCACCAACACTACCTCTGGTTTTGTTTCCTTTAAGTTCATCTGATCCACTTTTCCCTGTAGCTCAGTTATTTTTATACCAGGAAAGCAGCAAACTTGATAGCCCTTATCCCTACATAATTCACCAGAAAACTTTAGCATTGAATCACCTATCACTAAAACGCGTGTTTTACTTATTTGCTCACTGCACTCATTTAATTGAATATTCACATCTTGGGGTTCATTATCATCATTAACTTCATTTAACACTCCAAACCTGTTTTCGCTAACAAAATTTGGCGATTCCCATATCGTGTAACATCGGTCGGAATCTTCTTTTGCCGTTACGTGTTTCGAATCCTTCCATTGTCTGTCATAGTCAGGTTGCTTTATGTTTGTAGCCACTGTTTTGGTATCCCTCATTCTCTTTCTGTTGATTTTGTTTTTTAAAGATGCCTTTTCTTCTTCAAGAGCAGTAACCTTTTGGATTGCTGTTTGAAGATCCCTGTTTAGCATGTTAATTACCACATGCAATGTTGCGAATGTTTCACTGTCCCGTAGAGTCCTGTTTGCAGCATCCTTCACAACATCCATTTTTCCGGCAAAGTTTACTATCTCCCGCAAAACCTTCATTTCTTCTTCTTTCCCAGGTGTTATTAGCGTTGATTATGTTCTCCGTTGATCGATAATTACCACTTATACCATTCTTCTCACTTAATAACTGAGAGCGAGAGCGTGTCACAATACCTTATACAAAAGTATAAGTACATGCACTTGTGCAGTACACAGATAACCTTAAATGCTAATATATTTCATTGTGTATGTTTATGAACCAAATACATTTTTATAAGAGTTACATGTGGCAGGTGAATGCTTTAAACTTTAGATTTTACCACAAAAAAATTGTTCCAAATTACTAGTGATTACATTATTTGAAATTTGGGTTTCCATTAATAATCAATAGCATAGGGAATGAGGAAAAAGGAAATTTTCACTTCATAACACTTTCTGCTATGGTTACATCACTTATTTACATTATTCCACAATTTAGTTTGCACTTCTATACCATTGTTTCAGTTTTAGATCACGCTTTTGTTCCATTATCTGTCTTCCTCTCTGATTCGTAGTTGCCAACCTCCTTGTCCATTTCTTCATGTCAAGTTGGCATGGTTTAGCGACACAGTGCATCACACTGTATACCATTTACTAGAGGTCACTAGTGATGCTATACATTTTGTTACAGTACAGTGAAGAGGGACCATGATCATGATGAAGGATAGACACACAGATAAGCTCTGGTCTATCATAACACTGTATACCATTTACTAGAGGTCACTAGTGGTGCTATACATTTTGTTACAGTCCAGTGAAGGGGGACCATGAAGGATAGACACACAGATAAGCTCTGGTCTATCATAACACTGTATACCATTTACTAGAGGTCACTAGTGGTGCTATACATTTTGTTACAGTCCAGTGAAGAGGGACCATGATCATGATGGATAGACACACAGATAAGCTCTGGTCTATCATAACACTGTATACCATTTACTAGAGGTCACTAGTGGTGCTATACATTTTGTTACAGTCCAGTGAAGGGGGACCATGATCATGATGGATAGACACACAGATAAGCTCAGGTCTATCATAACACTGTATACCATTTACTAGAGGTCACTAGTGGTGCTATACACTTTGTTACAGTCCAGTGAAGGGGGACCATGAAGGATAGACACACAGATAAGCTCTGGTCTATCATAACACTGTATACCATTAACTAGAGGTCACTAGTGGTGCTATACATTTTGTTACAGTCCAGTGAAGGGGGACCATGAAGGATAGACACACAGATATGCTCTGGTCTATCATAACACTGTATACCATTTACTAGAGGTCACTAGTGGTGCTATACACTTTGTTACAGTCCAGTGAAGAGGGACCATGATCATGATGAAGGATAGACACACAGATAAGCTCTGGTCTATCATAACACTGTATACCATTTACTAGAGGTCACTAGTGGTGCTATACATTTTGTTACAGTCCAGTGAAGGGGGACCATGAAGGATAGACACACAGATAAGCTCAGGTCTATCATAACACTGTATACCATTTACTAGAGGTCACTAGTGGTGCTATACATTTTGTTACAGTCCAGTGAAGGGGGACCATGAAGGATAGACACACAGATAAGCTCAGGTCTATCATAACACTGTATACCATTTACTAGAGGTCACTAGTGGTGCTATACACTTTGTTACAGTCCAGTGAAGAGGGACCATGATCATGATGAAGGATAGACGCACAGATAAGCTCTGGTTTATCATAACACTGTATACCATTTACTAGAGGTCACTAGTGGTGCTATACATTTTGTTACAATCCAGTGAAGAGGGACCATGATCATGATGAAGGATAGATGCACAGATAAGCTCTGGTTTATCATAACACTGTATACCATTTACTAGAGGTCACTAGTGGTGCTATACATTTTGTTACAGTCCAGTGAAGGGGGACCATGAAGGATAGACACACAGATATGCTCTGGTCTATCATAACACTGTATACCATTTACTAGAGGTCACTAGTGGTGCTATACACTTTGTTACAGTCCAGTGAAGAGGGACCATGATCATGATGAAGGATAGACACACAGATAAGCTCTGGTCTATCATAACACTGTATACCATTTACTAGAGGTCACTAGTGGTGCTATACATTTTGTTACAGTCCAGTGAAGAGGGACCATGAAGGATAGACACACAGATAAGCTCTGGTCTATCATAACACTGTATACCATTTACTAGAGGTCACTAGTGGTGCTATACATTTTGTTACAGTCCAGTGAAGAGGGACCATGAAGGATAGACACACAGATAAGCTCTGGTCTATCATAACACTGTATACCATTTACTAGAGGTCACTAGTGGTGCTATACATTTTGTTACAGTCCAGTGAAGAGGGACCATGAAGGATAGACACACAGATAAGCTCTGGTCTATCATAACACTGTATACCATTTACTAGAGGTCACTAGTGGTGCTATACATTTTGTTACAGTCCAGTGAAGGGGGACCATGAAGGATAGACACACAGATAAGCTCTGGTCTATCATAACACTGTATACCATTTACTAGAGGTCACTAGTGGTGCTATACATTTTGTTACAGTCCAGTGAAGAGGGACCATGATCATGATGAAGGATAGACACACAGATAAGCTCTGGTCTATCATAACACTGTATACCATTTACTAGAGGTCACTAGTGGTGCTATACATTTTGTTACAGTCCAGTGAAGAGGGACCATGAAGGCTAGACACACACATAAGCTCTGGTCTATCATAACACTGTATACCATTTACTAGAGGTCACTAGTGGTGCTATACATTTTGTTACAGTCCAGTGAAGAGGGACCATGAAGGATAGACACACAGATAAGCTCTGGTCTATCATAACACTGTATACCATTTACTAGAGGTCACTAGTGCTGCTATACATTTTGTTACAGTCCAGTGAAGAGGGACCATGATCATGATGAAGGATAGACACACAGATAAGCTCTGGTCTATCATAACACTGTATACCATTTACTAGAGGTCACTAGTGGTGCTATACACTTTGTTACAGTCCAGTGAAGGGGGACCATGAAGGATAGACACACAGATAAGCTCTGGTCTATCATAACACTGTATACCATTTACTAGAGGTCACTAGTGGTGCTATACATTTTGTTACAGTCCAGTGAAGGGGGACCATGATCATGATGAAGCATAGACACACAGATAAGCTCTGGTCCATCATAACACTGTATACCATTTACTAGAGGTCACTAGTGGTGCTATACATTTTGTTACAGTCCAGTGAAGAGGGACCATGATCATGATGGATAGACACACAGATAAGCTCTGGTCTATCATAACACTGTATACCATTTACTAGAGGTCACTAGTGGTGCTATACATTTTGTTACAGTCCAGTGAAGGGGGACCATGATCATGATGAAGGATAGACACACAGATAAGCTCTGGTCTATCATAACACTGTATACCATTTACTAGAGGTCACTAGTGGTGCTATACATTTTGTTACAGTCCAGTGAAGAGGGACCATGAAGGATAGACACACACATAAGCTCTGGTCTATCATAACACTGTATACCATTTACTAGAGGTCACTAGTGGTGCTATACATTTTGTTACAGTCCAGTGAAGAGGGACCATGAAGGATAGACACACAGATAAGCTCTGGTCTATCATAACACTGTATACCATTTACTAGAGGTCACTAGTGCTGCTATACATTTTGTTACAGTCCAGTGAAGGGGGACCATGAAGGATAGACACACAGATAAGCTCTGGTCTATCATAACACTGTATACCATTTACTAGAGGTCACTAGTGGTGCTATACATTTTGTTACAGTCCAGTGAAGAGGGACCATGAAGGATAGACACACACATAAGCTCTGGTCTATCATAACACTGTATACCATTTACTAGAGGTCACTAGTGGTGCTATACATTTTGTTACAGTCCAGTGAAGAGGGACCATGAAGGATAGACACACAGATAAGCTCTGGTCTATCATAACACTGTATACCATTTACTAGAGGTCACTAGTGCTGCTATACATTTTGTTACAGTCCAGTGAAGGGGGACCATGATCATGATGAAGCATAGACACACAGATAAGCTCTGGTCTATCATAACACTGTATACCATTTACTAGAGGTCACTAGTGGTGCTATACATTTTGTTACAGTCCAGTGAAGAGGGACCATGAAGGATAGACACACAGATAAGCTCTGGTCTATCATAACACTGTATACCATTTACTAGAGGTCACTAGTGCTGCTATACATTTTGTTACAGTCCAGTGAAGGGGGACCATGAAGGATAGACACACAGATAAGCTCTGGTCTATCATAGCACTCAATAGACAAATGGAATGTGTTAAACACAGCATTTTACTGAAAATAATTGCTACATATTAGTGGTGATTACGTTATTTTAATCGCAAATTTTCATTAATAATTAAGAGCTATAGAGAATGAGGAAAAAGAAAATCGTTACTTCTAAACACCTTCTACAAATGCTGTGTCCCCCTTTCCCCTTAATTTACATTCTCTCTGTACATTTCTACTTTATTTCTGTTCTTAACTACCATTACTGGGCTAGTTAGATCATGTTTGTATTCCGTAAGCCGTCTTTCTCTCTGATTCGCAAGTGCCAACCATAGTGGATGTGATGTACTTACTCATGTCAAGTTGGCATATTTAGCAAGCGTATACCTAAGCTTAATGACGAGCGACATTCAGAGTGTAGCCTCAAGTGGCTCAGTCACCGTGAGTGAGCTACTGGAACATATCACAGTGATCATAACGCTGCCATAAAGCGCACACTCTACTTAATAAGTTTTCAAATGGTATTACTTTACCTCTCTATATCCTGTTGCAGTTGGAGATGAAGACGTTCGCGTAATTTCTGCCACTCCAACTTCTGTTTCTTGTGGAATGCAGATGTGAGAGAGGTCCTACAGACAACCTCTCCTGCCATGAGGCATGACTCCCTCAATCTGGGTCACTCCACCCCACCACCTGTAGCACACATGTAAGAAGTTAACAGTTTGTGTTCTTTTTGTGCTTTTATTAACTGCAATCTTATCTTAATTTCATATAGAATTTATTATTGTATACACAATATGTATATGTATGTCATTATTCAGTTAAGCATTTTCTTAGAAATTCATGGTTTCATCAAGATTCAACATTAACATTTTAGCAAACTTTTAAGTCAAGTTACCTTTTATCTCTCTTTAATTACAAGGGTAAAAACTGGCTTCAATGAAAACATGTAAAACCAACAAAATTCTCACTCTTTTAGTTTCTACTACACTTATAATCATTTACACAAAAACAAATAAATTCTTACCAACATAACAGCTCATGACCATTTTACTGAGTGTTAAACAAAAATTAGGAGTAGGTACCTGAATTCAGAAAAGGTTCCATACTGCCATTAATTTCACATGAAATAATTCATTTTTAATGAATAGTTCTACTGTGGTTCAGTCTGTGAAACTTCATTACGATAACACACATTTGACAATGGACAATGTCGAGTTTTTGACCACAGCTAAATCTGCCAACATAATCCACAGTGACAGTTCATACAACACTTCGCAAATCTGCTACAGTATAAAAATAAATGAAAAACAAACTCGTAAAACTTATATTAAAATAAAACGTGCTACTCACTCAGCGATGAAAAACAAAGTTCATACAATGGTGTTTTCTGCTACAGAATCTATAGCTTTGTAGTTCAAACCCTTAATGCACTAAGATCAAGTGTTTTGTCTATATATTACTGATCTGTTATGTTTCTTTATTAATGCAACAATGTCCTACATTCCATGCACCACTGTTACCAGAAAACTAACAAAACACAAAAATGTGCACTGTGAACCAGGGCTTAAGTTACAGTCAAGGTCAAAGAATGTGATGAACTGCATTTGTAAAAATATGCATTGCACTCACATGACTTTCTCTACTCTTGCACTAAACATTCTTACAAACTCTTATTCCTTTATCTTCTTTGTGTTAGTTGAAATAAACATTTGTACAAATTATCTTATTGCTTATTTCCTTGTAGGTACAAGGGGAATATGGGAACACAGTACACTTTGAGCGATAGTCAAAACTTTTAAAGCTTTGGGATCCTGTTCTCTTTGCATGATTAGCATATAAAAAATGAACAACGATCTTCCACTTCACAAGAGTTTTGAGTTTTCTGAAACCGACACAAATAACAAGGAATATCTCCGAAATGGTTCACTCTACAAAAAAATTTATTCAGATATAAATTGTGTGCTTTAGCGAGATCTACACTTTTGGTATAGTAAGATTTTGTCTATCTCTTTACGAGTTATTCAAAAGTCAACCAGAGTAAACAGGACTAGATAGACTAAAGCTTTTCTTGCAAAAAAAGGGTACCAGCAGTATACAAAAATCTATAGTTAATCTACCATGTTATGCAGCTAAAAGATTAGTCAACTCTGAATTCAAAAAAATTATTGCAAAATATTACTATGAAAAACCAAAGAATAAAAGATGGGAACTACCAAACATTCAAACAGTAATTTCTGAGTATCCTCGAAAAACGGCAGTTGCAACCTTCAGGTTGATTACAGGACATGATTGTCTGGCAAAACATTTAAACAGAATTGGGATATATTCTTCACCACTCTGTCCTCTATGTGATCTGCAAGAGGAAATGGATCGAGACCACCTTCAAATATGCCTGGCCACTTCTAATGCCCCATCCATCAGTGCAAAATATTGGAGAGCAAGAGGATTAATGACTTCATTGTCAGAAATCCAGCATTAGCTAACAACAACAGATAGACTAAAGCCAAAAAATTCAAAACATACATTTCATTTATCATACAAATATCTTAAACTTGTGGTATTTTAATCGTTAAGAGCCATTTTCGAGAAAATCAAAATTTTCAACAAATTTTCCATGTAAAGGGTAGTATAGGGTGGGGCTATTTTCATCAAAATCTTTGTGTTGCATCCTTGAAAGACATTAAATTTAATCACCAGCTTTGGTTTTTAACCAACTTTTCATTTCTGAGTTATGCTGTACACACACACACACAAAATGACTTATTCCAAGGCTTGAGGAGGCCATGTTTGTGTGAGGTTATTGCAAACTTTAGATATTTATGTTGATTTTAATGAATATTTGAAACATAAAGCATTGAACATCCAGAATTGTGTAAGTATAGATACTGTTGTTGTGAGAATTAATTATGAAGATTGTGAAAACACGTGCGCGCACACACACGCACACACAGATCTTTTCTAAAAATGCTTTTTTTTTTATTCAGGGGATCTCAAAACATATATTTCTGGTGAAATCTCAACATTGAATTTTTGGGTGGAATACAATATTTCCTCTACTTACCAGTAGAGAAAGTAAAAAAGTAATTTATCTGAGAAAAGAATATCAATTGCAAAATTCAGACAAATAAACAATATTTCTGAAATGGCTACGTCAAAGAAAATGTATTCAACATAAATTGTGTTTTAACAAGATCTACATTTTTTGTATAGTAAGATTTGGTTACAGAAGTCATCCGGAGTAAACAGAACTACATGGGTTACAGTCAGAAAATTCAAAATATACATTTCGTTTGTTATAAAAATATGCTAAGTATATGTCATTTTAATCAAAATCATTACACATTTTCAAGAAAATCAAATTTTCAAAAAATTAACAATGTAAAAGGTAGTTTGGCATGGAGGAATTTTCTTCAAATTTATGTTGCATCCTTGAAAGATATTAAACTTAAATACCAACTTGGTTTGAGAGGTAGAACTGGAACTTAAAAATTTAATGCCACAGCTGGGATTTGAACCACAGATCTTCCGCTTACCAGGTGGGTGCCCTAACCATTGAGCTACTGTGACAATCTGCCAGAACGGCATTGAATTCTCAAGCCAGTTCGTATTTCTCCTGGTAAACCACAAAGGCAGTCTCACATCAGAGACAAATTACCCCAATGGTGACTTACTATTGTAAGTACTTTATGTCCCAGGATTAAATAACCTTCAGTTGGTAATTATTATTTATCTATGCCAACAAACTTACTGTTGGTGTTTTTAAACACACAAGCCGTGTGTGGGCAAAGTTTGAGAGGTAGAACTGGAGCTTAAAAATTCAATGCCACAGCTGGGATTTGAACCACAGACCTTCCGCTAACCATTGAGCTACTGTGACAATCCTGGGACATAAAGTACTTAGTGGGGTAATTGTCTCTGATGTGAGACTGCCTTTGTGGTTTACCAGGAAAAATACGAACTGGTTTGAGAATTCAATGCCATTCTGGCACATTGTCACAATAGCTCAATGGTTAGAGCATCCGCCCGGTAAGTGGAAGGTGTGTGGTTCAAATCCAGTTGTGGCATTGAATTTTTAAGTTCCAGTTCTACCTCTCAAACATTGCCCACACACGGCTTGTGTGTTTAAAAACACCAACAGTAAGTTTGTTGGCATAAATAAATAATAATTACCAGCTTTGTTTCTAACAGACACGTGTGCGCGCACACACACACACACATGGAGAGACCTTTTTCTAAAAATCTGCTGTGATGCATTCACATGACTTTCTCTACCCTTGTACTACCATTCTTACAAACTCTTATTCTGCTATCTTCTTTGTCTAACTTGAGACAAACATTTGCACAAATTATCTTATTGCTTGTTTTCTTGTACGTGCATCGGGAATATGGGAATACAGTACGTTTTGAGCAATAGTCAAATCTTTTAAAGCTTTGAAATTCTGTTCTCTTTGCATGATTAACATATAAAAAAATGAACAGCGATGTTGCAGTTGACAGAAGTATAAGTTTTCCAGAACTCACACAAATAACAAGACATATCTCCGAAATGGTTCACTCTATAAAAAAGTTTATTTAAACAAATTTTGTGTTTCAGCAAGATCTACATCTTTTGTATAGTAAGATTTGATCCATCTCTTATGGTTTACCAGTTATGCAAGTCATCCAGAGTAAACAGGACTGCATGGGCTATAGACAGAAAATTCAAGATATACATTTCATTTTTCATAAAAAATATCTCAAACATGTCATTTTTATCAAAATTGTTAGAGCCATTTTCAATAAAAACAAAATTTTCCATGTAAAGGGTAGTTTAGGGTGGAGCAATTTTCTTCAAAATCTTTGTGTCGCATCCTTGAAAGATTTTCAACTTAAATACCAACTTTGGTTTTTAACACAGTTTTTGTTTTTGAGTTATGCTGTTCACCTCGTATTTGCAGTAAAATCTCAACATTGATTTTTTGGGTGGAACACAATACTACTATATGTAGCAGAGAAAGTGAAAATGTAGTTTGAGGTGTGTGTATTCTGCTTGCCTTGCTAAACTGAGTAGGTATACATAAACATGATGCAATAGCCTCTTCAACACACACATAAGAGAAGTGTTCAAGGACATTGCATTTATTCACTGTCCATACTGAGTGATCCTCAAGGATACTGCCAATCTAACATTAGCTGCACATCTCTCTTTATACTTAACACACATCCACACTTTTTGCTTCAAAACTTCATCTTTCTATCACATATACACAAATGGAATATGCCACATTTTAATGCTTTTCCACATATTTTCATTTCTTCTTTTGGTACTTATGTAACAAATGGACCACTCGAGAAAATGAATGCAATACAATGGAATCAATAGATTTTGTGTTCCTAATATCCTTGTTTATAAATATTTAATAAATACCTGCTACATAACGGAAATAAAACTATTGCAGCACATGTTTTTAATAGTTTAATTTATACACAAAAACTAGAGAAATTTACATATCAAAAGGCTGTAAAAGAAGCTTATACCCTCAAAGAAATAAAAGATGATTCTATTTTCAAAAAGTTTATTTACCATCCTTGGGGGTAATAAAAAATTTACAAGAATTTTTAAAGAACATGGGATAACTAGTTCCTCAAAGTAAATATAGTATAAAAAATTCCTGAAATGTTTCTAAAAAGGATGAAATTCCAAGTTATAAAAAATCTAGCATTTACCAATTTAGCTGTTTGCATTGTGACAGGGTTTGTTTTGGTAAAACTAAATGTCATTTGGAAACCAGAGTAAAGAAATGTTTTAGAAATATTAAATATAAAGAGAGTGATAAATCAGCCGTGCCAGATCATTTCTGGTCATTTAATCATAAAATAAATACAGAAGTTATATTATTAAATGCACCCATGGAGATAATGGGTTGAGAAAATACATTCACTTTGAAAAATAAGGATTGTGTAATGAATTTTGAAATTCTGTTGATTGATCCTGTTTACTTTCAGTGTCTGGAAGTTGGCTATATATCACCTACTGTGTGTGTGACAACAACGGCCAGAGTAAATAGTACAATTGTTGACTATGTTAACGAGTTACATCTCACTCAGTGTCTATAACACAAAAGACAAGTGAACTTAGTTCCTAAATATTTATTATATTTGTTGACTCTAGCGAGTTTGTTCACATGAATTTCTCTATCCTTTAGATGTATATACCTTGTGCAACATATACTTGTTTAATTTATAAGGTGAGTTAATTAATAACACTGAACAACACTTACAAAATATCAAACATCAAGGATGCTATTCTACCTAACAAAACATCTGGCATATACCAAATTGAATGCTGTGATTGTAATGAAATATACATAGGAAAAACCAAAAGAAATTTAGAAATTAGATCCAAGGAACACGTTAGAAACATTAAGAGTAAACAATTAGAAAAATCAGCGGTTGCATTTCACTTTTGGACAAAAAATCATGACATAAAGCTAGAACCGAAACTTCTCAAACACATAACCGGAAAACAAGAACTGTCCACATGGGAACAAATCTTTATTTTAAAAAATAGAAACCGAGTTTTTAATTTGGACATTCCTCAGAGGGACATTTTCAGTAAATTCATTGAACCGTTACCAGAAGAAACACCAGAAGAAGCATCACCATCTGCACCATCAAGCACCATGGAAACCCAGTTATTGTGTGGTTGATAATGGAGGAAAGTTAACCTTCGAAACATGTCCCAGAAAAATATGTTGTAAGTGTTGTTCAGTGTTATTAATTAACTCACCTTTTAAATTAAATTAATTACAACACTGTTTTCAAACTTCTATGAAACGAAGATATACTTTGCTACTTTCTCTACATGAACATTGATATGTACTAATGTTCTCTTCATTAACATTAACTACATACAACAATAGGCAATTTGTGAAAGGCATATAAAAAAATCTGATGTGTTGCACTCGCATGACTTTCTCTACTCAATCTCGTACTAACTATTCCCACACTTTTCCTCTATGTACTTCATGTTAATACAGATAAACATTTGTGTAGATTATCTTACTGCTCATTTCCTTGTAGGTACAAGGGGAATATGACAATACAGTAGGATTTAAGTGACAGCTGATATCTACTGCCTTAAAATTCCGTTCTCTTTGCATGACTTCGAGATAAAAAACTGTGACTTCCCATTTGAGAAAATTATAACAATTGGAAAATTCATGCACATGAGGAACATATCCAAAATGGTTCACGACACAAAAAAAATTAATTTGTACATGAATTGCGTGTTTTAGTGGGATCTACATTTGGTTATTCTGCAGCATAGCAACCCCACGTGGTTCGCTGAATACTGTTGTCTGCTACGGAGGGAGAGGGCGTGGCCAACATAACAAAGAGGAACGCATTCAAAATACCTACACTGTGTCAAAAGAAGAATAAATAATGAACATTTCCAAAAATGTAGTCCTCAGTGCAAAAAGTCCTTGACAATTGACATTTCCTGTGGTTGGCAACATTCACACACTTCTGGGAATTTCATCATTCCAGCATTGGCAATATCCACATCATCAAGCTATTGTAGAGCTAGCCTATGCAATGCAAGAGCCGAGACCGCTATGCTACAGGATATCCCTACATTTTATCATTATTATTTCAGATTTTATAATGTATGTATGTCTTTATTCACCGCAAGAATTTTTTTACAAATTCATGGATTCGTTAATTTATAAACAAGGAATACAAATAACTAATATTGGTTTAAACAATATCATGAATACAAATAATATATAAACAGAGCCAGCATTACAGTAATAAGAGTGCAAGTTATATACACAGAGGCTACAGATTAAACACAGATAAAATTATTCAGAGAATGAATCAAAGAACTCCTGCACATCATCTTCTGACACCAAACGTTTTATATAAATTTACATCTTATCTTATATATTTAAACGAGCAATTCTTGTATATATATTCTGTGCAACTTGGAAACGGCTCTAACGATTTCGATCAAATTTTGTATTCAGATAGGGTTTTGCTTTTTAAGTTCATATTTACAGGTGTAATTCCCGAAAAAATGTGATTTTACATAAAAAATAACTTTTTTATTCCCACTTTTACAGAGCAATTCTTGTATATACATTCCTGGTATTTCAGAAACGGCTCTAAAGGTTTGGTTAAATTTTTGTATACATGCATATTACATTCACAGTGTTTTCTCTACTTACTTTTAGGTAACACATTCACATGTCTTTCTCTACTCACTCCTCTATAAAGAATTTTCCATAAAAAATGTGATTTTTATCTCCGCTTTTATAGTAAGTCATACCATGTTCTGTGTGTTTGAAATAGAAATGATGTTACATTCACACTGCTTTCTCCTCTCACTTTTAAGTAATACAATTCACAGTGGTTTCTCTACTCACTCTTCTACAAAGAAATCATACAACTTTCCGTATGTTTGAAGTAGACATGCCACATATTACATTCACAGTGGTTTCTTACTTACTTTTAGGTAACACATTCACATCTGTTTTTCTACTCACTCTTCTAAAAAGAAGTCATACAATTTTCTGTATGTTTGAAATAGAGATGCTGCACATTACATTCATAATGGTTTCTCTACTTACTTTTAGGTAACACGTTCACATTGCTTTCTCTACTCACTCTTCTATAAACAATTTTCCATAAAACACGTGATTTTACACAAAAAAAAAAAACAATTTTTATCCCCACTTTTAAAATAAGCCATACAATTTTCTGTATGTTTGAAATATAAATGCTACATATTATATTCATACTGTTTTCTCACTTTTAGGTAACACATTCACATCTCTTTCTCTACTCACTCTTCTATAAACAATAATGGAAAATAACTCCATAATGGAAAGAATGCTCCACAAAAACCTCTAACTAGGTGGATATCTGGGGTAGGCTTGCGTTCAGCAGTAGAAATGGTGTTTCTGCAATATTTATATGAATTTCTATATCTCTTGTATCTCAGAAATGACTCTTAACAATTGTGACAAAAAGTTTTATATAGTCAACATTCAGGTTTATCTAAATAAGTATCTTCTTCCATAAAAAACAAGAGTTCTCAAAAACAGGTGAAAATCGCAGAGCGAAGCTCAGTCACCCAGGCACTATTACTGAATTTTACTCGCTAATTGCCAAAGGCCATTCTTCTCCATTCATCCAGTGTCCCTCTGTTAAGTGTATCTCTCGTTGCATCCAAAATTCCATGTTTCCATGTTACTTTAGGTTGGCCTTTTTTTCTTCTTGCTGGCATCTATTCATAAGCAATTTTGGTATTCTACCTTCCTGCATTTGCACTACATGTCCAAACCACATTAACTGTTTAGCCAACATATCATATAGTAATATTCTATTGAGAAAATTAATACTCTTCCGTGTAAATGATAGCCTGGCGTGGGACAGTTTCTTTGAAATCTTCAAGATACATCCAAACACCAACTTTGGTATTTTAATCAAACTTTCATTTGTCAATTTAAGTTGTATGCCCGCACGCACAGATATTTTTCTAGAAATGATTTTTTTAAAATTCAGGAAACAGACAGTGGAAAAGGCATAAATGATAATGGTTAGATTAGAGAAAGTTATGTGTATTTGGCAAAACAAATTCTTTTGGTTCTCAAAATTGTTAAAATTTAGTATAATAAAGAAACTTTCAGTCATTTATGCCACTTATACCTGCAGATTACCAAGTTAAGTTAGCTCTATATAACCAGTTTTAAGAAAAGTACGAGTTTAATATATTGCACAGCACCATTTTTTATTTTCTCTACTACATATAGTAAGTAGGAGAAGAATTGTATTTGACCCAAAATTTCTATGTCTAGAAATATATGGAGGTCCCATGAATCCAAACAAAAAACAATTTTTTTTTGGAAATGTTTTGTGTGAGTGAATAACTCAAAAACAAAACGTCTCTTAAAAATCAAATTTGGTATTTAAGTTTAATGTCTTTCAACAATGTAGCATGAAGCTTTTGAAGAAAATTCCTCCACCCTAAGCTACTCTTTAAATGTAAAATTTTTCAAAATGTTTATTTAAAAAAAAAATGGCCAATGATTTTGATTAAAGTGTTATATGCTTAAATATTTTTATGGCAAGTTAAACATACATTTTGAATTTCCTGGCTATAGCCCATGTAGTCCTATTTACTCTGGATGTCTTTTGTATAACTGTTAAACCATACGAAATACACCAAGTCTTACTATACAAAATGTAGATCTTGCTAAAACACACAATTTAAGTCCAAATACATTTTTTGTAGAGTGAACCATTTCAGAGATATTTCTTATTGTCAGTATTTGTTATTTGTGTGAGATTTGCAATAGTTGTAGACGTTCTCAAATGGAAGGTCCTTATTCACTTTTTTTATCTCTTGGCTGTACAAAGAAAATGAAATTTGAAAGCTTTAAAAGATTTGACTGTCAGTCAAAGTCTACTGAATTCCCATGTTCCCCTTGCACCTATAAGAAACTCAGCAATAACACAATTTCTGCAAATGTTTGTCTCAACTAACATAAGAAGATACAGGAATAACAGTTTGTAAGAATGGTTAGCATAAGAATGAGTGGAGAAAATCATTTCAGTGCAGCACCCATAAAACGATATGAGGTTAGGTAAGGTTAGCTCTATATAAGCATAAAGGATTGGTTTTGTATATCAAAGCCACTATGAATTAAGCGACGCGAGCAAAGCGAGTTTTAACTAACATATTCATAATGACTTAGATGCTGCAATTGATGGCAAAAACGACATAATTAACAGTTTTCCTACTGTACGGAATAGTACCTTCAAAGCATTATGTCCAGACTAATTCTCTTAGGTATCCAAATTTCTGGTCGAGTACAAGGCTTGGTTTCCTTACTTACAATACATAAGTGAAGCAACATGCACAGAAGAGATAACACATTCCAACTTAAAAATATAATTTTTAAATGCCGACAAAACTGTTAACAGATCGCAAATATCTGTTTATCACCCAGATCACATCATATTGTGCACAATTATTGTAAGTATGTGAAACAAATATAGGAGCACAAGATGACAGGTGAACCTCTAAGCAACATTACCCAGTTTTGATCTATCTGTTAAAGCTTAAAGGCCACCACATTTTACTATCGCCTCCTTTCCTAAATCTCATTCCTAAAACATCATTAAAATACCATTTACGGCTACACTAATTCTACGTCATTCTGAAAAGGGACCATTAAAATTTTGACCTCAGCAATAAAATACAGATGTCATACCTTCTAAAAGTTTAATTTTCGATGCATCCCACATTTAAACTTAATCGTGCAGCCGTGAATTAATAAAATTTCACTTTAAATGACAGCTATCAGAATTTGGAGAATAATCTAGACGGCACTGTCATTAAATGGAGAAGTATAGCACACGCCCGTCAAGAATATACTGAGTAAAATCATGCTAGGTATCCATATATACAGTGAAATTCCTACCTTATAAATGAAGTCCGGTCTTCCGACAACGAAACATTTATATCAATAACAAGTTACTGTGTTTCTCCATCACAACCCCATTTCGCACAGACGACATTTCGATTTTCATGCCCGAATCAGTATGGTCAACACACGATCTTAATTATGGCGTAGAACTTTTTTTTTATATCTCTGCATTGAGAGTGAATCACTACTGCTCTGAATCTGTCCAACAATATTATCTATAAGAATAACCCACACAGAGATTTAACCTTTTCTTTGACAAAGCACTTGACTCCATCTAATAGCAGAATACACAAATCCCAGTTAGGGGATATTTTAGGGTGTGGCGTTACATTTCGAGTAAAACCACATTACTCTTAAAGTATTATTACAAAATTAAGGCGATGCACACGGCTGAAAAATTAACATGACCGCCTAAATTATAAAAATATGTAAACTTGCGCATAATACTTAGTTATTTCTGGTTATTTCTATGCATTTGATTCTATTAGTTTTAAAATTCCGTCGTACACTGGCGTGGAACATATCTGTAACCAGGACAGGTTGGCAATGTTTGCAGGAAACATCTCAACCGGAAATGCTATGCGTTGGTACGCAATAATGAAAGTTTAACGTGTCTTCTAGGATCCAAATTCTTATACTTACTCCATTTTAGAGAAATTAAAAAAGAGAAGATATTTTATTCTCGATATCCATAAAGAACGAAGAATAGTTTCAGTTTACGTATTCTGGCGTTTTTTCAACATTTTTCATTTCAATAGTTTTATGTTTTGAACACTACCAATGCTTGAAGTTGTGTGAGTAAAGGAACCATGCATTATATTCAGAGTAAATGTTTGGTATAACACCTAATTTTCAACGAAAACGAGTTTTGATGTTAAGGAGGACAAAAATGTCAGGAATTGTCAATGTTTTTGCAGAACTTGCCCAACAATGTCTAACTTTTTACTTCACAAATGTATTACGTGTATTACTCTATCAACTAATATCACAAGTGAGCCGCATTGGTGTTACATAAAAACTGATTTACTAAATGTGTATAAAATAATGGTGTAAATGTCCTAAATGAAAAATTTCAAAATAAGTGCAATTTTCGAAAACTATAACCATGAAAGAAAAAACAACTCGCAAATGCAAAGCCGTATACTAATATTCTTTATTCCTTGTGTGCATTGAAAATGGGGAATTTCTCTCCGTTAATTTCTTACTAGGGCCTTTTATAGTGAAGACAAATACTTTATGGGGTCATGCATGTACGTGGTTCTGACAACAGTAATTACGTATAGTAATGGTTTGTTTCTCATTTTGTCTTCTTTGAGGTTAGGTTGGTTAAGGCGGACGATAAAAAGACAACGCTTATCTTCTTGGATATCTCCAGAGCTGATTTATTTATCTCATCACATTAATGGGCGTCGCGAAGGTGGGGGGGGGGGGGCAAGGGTGGGGCCGCCCCCCCCCTGGAAAGGTTGGTCAACTTAATGTGCAATCAATTACTGACTATTAAAGTACTATTTTAAAAGATCAATTTTTATTTAGCATAACTTAATATGGTTGTATGCAACAAATATAAATTTTGACAATAAAATAATGAATTAATATTATCTGATTGCAAATTTCAAACATGTGACGCCGGCCCTCTCCCCCCCCCCCCCCCCCCCCCCCCCGCCCCAGGAAAAATGTCTGCCGACGCTCATGATCACATCTCCTATTTGCTGCAAGCATCTTAACCATCTGTGCAAGTAGCATAGTGATTTTCTATTCTCATTTTCCCCCGTTCTTCTATATTCTAAATTACATGGCTGTATTGCCCGCCGCAATAATTTTCGAGAAGCCTGGAGGATACTTTCAATTCTGACAAACCACTTTCCCAGAGTTTTTCGTGCTCAACCAGTGGGATACGTATTACACAGTAAACAGCTTCCTGTTTCTTGCAGCACCAAATGTTTCGATGCCCATATTTATTCCCGACCACAGTTCCCGACTCAGCTAATATCGTCAAAGTGAATGTGTTCGCAAGAACACGCATCAGACATGTTTATTTCCAAATATTATGGTCGATCTGGATGGCTCATTTGGTTAGGCGCTGGCCTACAGATCCCAAGGTCGCGGGTTCAATTCCCGTCCAGACTGATGGTTTTTAAGTGTGCTTAAAAACGACAGCTCCCTGTCAGTAGATTTACTGGCATGTAAGAGAACTCCTGCGGGACAAATTCCGGCACACCGACGACACTGCTATGATTCTGGCACTTGACAGCGTCGTTAGACAACAAAATTATTTATTATTATTATTATTATTATTATTATTATTATTATTATTATTATTATTATTATTATTATTATTATTATTATTATTATTATTATTATTATTATTATTATTATTATTATTATTGTTATTATTGTTATTATTATTATTATTATTATTATTATTATTATTATTATTATTATTATTATTATTATTATTATTATTATTGTTGTTGTTGTTGTTGTTGTTGTTACTATTACGCTGCCTGTAACAGCTGCACATGCTTGAGACAGGAAACTGATAGGTATTGTGACTTATTGTATGTACACTTAGGAGTTTCTTGAAGATATTTAAATTTGGAAGCTCTCAAATCTAAACTTGATTTCTTTTCTTTGCCCTATTTTGTTGAACCCAAAAAGGTTCCAGTTGAACTTGAATTAGAACTTACTGATTTATTCTGTGATTCAGATCTAAAAAACGCGTATAGTGATAATAATGTGAGCCTCAAACATGCCCAGAATTTATCTGTATGTTTGGCATTACGCATTAACGTTTGCCTTGAAACTTTCTTCTGTAATTAAGATTCCCACATATTAAGATGGTGGAAAAGTATACACTGGGCATGATGAACGCGTAATTAAGTTCAAAGTGCGACCACAACAAGAGGTTTTAATGTGGAGCTATTTTTATTTTATGCTACAGGAGCAGTTAGCTTCCTTTTGAATTGCACGGCTAAAAGTTATTTCTTATCCTTTGTGATTTTAATGTTTTGTTTATTGTAATATTATTATTTTAAATAATTGTACTGTTATAATTCATGTTAAAACCTTATGATCACATGTATGTAAATAAGTACTTTTAAAACCAAACAAGAACACACACAAATATAAAACGAGTGGACTTCATTTTCTTTCCGAACTTTGCAAACCCATGTTTTGCTTAACGTTGCAGCTACCTGCGTGTATAGCGCGTCTGTTTCGGAGCGCTTCATGCCCGCGAGTGCGTTAGGGTTGACATCGCTGCCTTGATACGGGAGCAATATGAGGAGAGATAATTGTCTAAATTAGACCTAAGGTATATAGCTCATCTCACCCTTAGATGACAGTACACGTTACATGGAGCGCAGAGTTGCAACATGTACTAGTTGCGAATCTTGCTCCGCGCGCGACCCCGAGGTGGCCGGAGTCCTGTACTTGGTCCTTCAATTGCTGCTTGACGAGATGGACACTTTTAACTTTGTATCCCTCCACGCCTCTGTCACTATATGGCCTAAATTTACAAATGACTCGTCTGTATAAACAGTTGATTTCCCCTGCTCCCTAAACCTTCTTATGTCTTTTAGATATTTATGTCGTCATCGTCTCTTTCTATTAATGTGCACTTGTTACCTCTTCTTTCATATTCGAACCCCAAATCATGCAAGAACCGACTAAGAGTGGTCCTTGAGAAATTTGATAGGGTCTCATCACAGTTGACCCGTGACAAAATTATGCTCAGCGTGGGTTGAATATTTACAAACAGTAAAGAATGAACAATTCGCCGCTCTTTACGTTGCACTATTCCATCATATTGCGTTAACCTAGCGGTTTTTCCCCGCCCATTTTGCTTTCTTTTTTATGGCGTTCTTAGAGGTCCTTTTTAATCCTATACACCACTGCTTCTGAACGCCCGATAGCCTTAGCTGTTTCTTTTATTGCCTTACTAACACTGATTTTACTTGAAAAATAATCTAACTTATTCACAATTATTTGGTGTTCCTTACTTCTTAATTGACCAGCATATCGTCAATTCCTAGCTTCTTCTTATTTAACGACGCTGTCAATTGCCAGGATCACATCAGCGTCGCCGGTGTGCCGGAATTTCGTCCCGCAGGAGTTCTTTTACATGTCAGTAAATATACTGACATGGAGCTGTCGTTTTTAAGCACACTTAAAAACCATCGGCCTGGGCCGGGTTTGAACCCGCGACCTTGGGATCAGTAGGCCAGCGTCATTTTTTTCCCTCCATAACTACAAATATTTACGGAAAATATTAAATAAATAAGCAATAATAGCTCACAGATTTCACAAAGTTACACACACGACTTCTTTCGAACTAATGCTAGTGCTGTTCCTTATACTATCTTCTGTGTCAGGCCTGGCGCGAGAATACGCTGAATAGATAAATACCTTTTGTTTGCCTTACTCGATAAAAGAAAGAGTTACAGCCTTTTGGTTTATTTTAAAAACTTTCTCCAACCGTCCTCAACATTTTTTCTCGCTTGGTCCCTGATGTAAACTCAATAACAAAAAAGTTTCACACTACTTAACTTTTGCAGTTCACAGATGCAAAAATTTCCGAAAACATTTAATAAAAAAAAATTGTAACACCTAACTGAGTAAACATCGAGAATTCAAAGTAGGCAGGTAGTAGCACTATAGTTTACTCTAGATAAGAAAAAACATAGACGTATTCTAGCAGTTCGTGATGAGCATAGAAATAGCAAATATCGGACTTCTATTAAAAAAAAGCGTTTTCTGAAGAAATATGTGCCTTTAGAAATGTATAATGACTCTAAAAAGGGTATAACCTGATAGAGAAAAATAAATTCTGCGCAGGATAATGTGTTCAAACCTGAAATTTATAACAACTCGATATTTACACCACGCTATTAGGAACCTGGCAACAGCGTGAGAGTGGAAAAGGACGAGGCTAATGGCAACTTGTATGCGCTAGATAGATATATCCCATTAACTCCATACTGTCATCTAAGGGCGAGACAAGGTATAGTTCAAAAGAGCCCATGAGCGTCGGCAGACATTTTTCCAGGGGGGTGAACATGTTTGAAATTTGCAATCAGATAATATTAATTCATTATTTTACTCAACACTTATATTTGTTGCATATGACTATATTAATTTGTGCTAAATAAAAATTGATCTTTACATTAAAATTAAAATAGTAGTTTAATAGTCAGTAATTGATTGCACATTAAGTTGACCAACTTCCAAGGAGGGACAGGGGCCCCCCTTGCCCCTCCCCCTTCGCGAAGCCCATGAAAGAGCATCTGCTGATGTCTGAAACGCTTGGCTGTCAAACTATCAGCGGAATCAGGGCAGGCTTCTGTTACAACTCTAGTATACAAACCTTGTGGAAAATTTCAAGCTATAAGTATAATTCTATTAACAAATTTGTATACAGAGTTAAAGTTAACTGCTGGGCATGCTGAAACATTGTAACTTCAGCAAGTATAGGGATCGGAAGAGATATTTTGTGGAATGTGGTGCAAGTTGTATGGTTGGTATCTTAGGAATGGCAACAGTGTGGCTTCAGATGTTCTGTGGTGGCTACTACGGCAGCAGAACTGCTGAGACTGCTGCTGGTGTATTTTGTGGTGGCAGAAAGCCATGAAAATGAAAATCGACAGGAGGAAGTTTTGATTTTCTCAGCTAATTCACTATTACGAACTCCCATGGTGTAGTAGTGTCGTTACCGTTGGTCAAATATACATTATGATGTCAAATAATAGAGCCAATGAAAGTAACCCTTCGACTATAATGAATACTAAAGAGAAGGAGAAATATATCGAGGAATTTGATTTCCCTTATTGTGATGAAGCCACAAAATATGAAAAAGTGGCCAAAATAGGACAAGGAACATTTGGGTAATTATTGACTTCAGTTGTAAATAAAATCGCAGTGGATATTTTGCTCCCGAACTTACTATAGTTGCAACCCAAATAAACATAGCCTTATTCAATAAAAAACGAGTTGTTAACAGTGAAGCTAGAGAATCTAAAATTATAACAAACTTAGGGAGTAAAAGCTTCACTTATCTTAGCAATGCTGTAAGTTCTTAGCGTTACTAAGATAAAATTAAGCTTTTAGTATCCAAGTTTGTTTTTATTTTGGAAACATAACCTTATTTTGTTGACCTGTTTAATCCATTATCAGGAAAACGCTTCTGTTGCTAAGAAATTCTTTGGCTTTGCAAATTTTACAATTGAAAATTACAGCCACTGAAAGTTACTGAATATGACAGGCCTGGGCTTTTATTTAATTACTTATAACTGATTTTTTTAGATTCAGCAAAGTAAGGTTGCAGTGGAAGGTAATCACTTCCCAAAATGCTTGAGAATCAATTATGGCAAAGTGTTAGGTGTGTGTATATGAGTGTGATGACAGGATCCTGTGTCATCGAAATTTTTCCCGTGTTAGGGTAGTGTATGTATGTGAGTTATCGAAATATTTACAACTTGGGCAGTGTTTGTGCAACAATTTCAACGTAAATACATTAATCATTCATTCTAGCATATACTATACTGGTTTATAAATATTTATTTGCTAAATATCCGTCACATAAGCGAAATAAAACCACTGCATCGTAGGTACGGAATTTGCTCATTAAAAAAAAAAAAAAAAAAAAAAAAAACGAAGCTTGACGGCCAAATAAATCTTTCAAAGTCGTAATCAGCAATAAAAACTGCATCCATTGCACTATATTTCATTTGTTTTCTCGAGTGGCCGATTTTGTATGTATTTACCAAAAAAAAGTTAAATTTTAAGCCACCAACATTTCAAGAGTAAACTCCACAACATGTCTTAAATCATCATGTATAATCTGCCATATATTTAATATTTACCTGTTGATGAGATGTTAAAGAATTCCTCCACAGTATATGAGAGTGAGTATTTAAGAAACTCGAGTGGATATTTCAAAATACAATGTACGTTATTGATCTGCCCTCCCTTTTTGGGTAGTCTTCTTTTCTATGGAAATTAATGTGTAAGAAGGAGAAATATGTCCATTTTGTCATTAGTAGTAGCTGCCAATCTAAGGGATAGGCAAAAACCACTAGTGACAATTCTATTTTTTAGTAACAAAGAAGTACAATTGACCGGAATGTCCATGGTTCAAATCCAGACAGTCTCATTCTGCCCTTCCATGAGAGAACCACTTGACATATTTCACAGGAAGTGCACAGACTTATGATTGTTTAGAGTTGTGAAACACTGTTATAAACCTGGGTAAAGGCTACACCCTTCCTAGGTTGCGTACTACAGGATGTCTCAAAAATATCTTTACAGTGGATATAAATGGCTAGAGCACTGAGGCAGTTGCATTTTCGAAGCCGTCCACATTGACTGGCACTTTTAATGCCTGGTAGCCACTACATTGTGTGGCTCTAAGAGGGTTAAAATTAATACATGAGTGTCTTTAAGAGGAGATGTGAATCAGACATGGGCAAATTGGCTCAAAAGGGCCACTCCACCAGCCATCCTTCCCCTTTGCTGTTGCTCCACGCCTCATTCAGCGGCAAGTACGTCTTGTCAGGATGTTGCCTTCATGAAGAGTGGTAGAGAGAATTTGTTGTAAATTACAAAAAGGAAAGTTTACTGTTTAATATGCAGATTTCAATTTGCAAATATAAATCATTACATGCCACTTCTATCAAAAGCATAATTCAAACTTTGGTAATTGTACAGGTATTGGTTTACTATTTCAAAAAGTATTTTCTGAATACTCGTGTTTGTCAACACATAAAAGGGACAATATGGTTCCACTTTTTAGGGATTTAGTTTCTAATTAGTTAATTTAATAATGCTATTGTGTTTCAAAGTTTCAGCACAATATTGAATTTAAAACCAACCAATTTATTATGTTGATCAAATAGTTTTAAAATGTTTTTAAGGCTAAATAGCAATGGAAGTTTTGCTGCTTTATTTATTGTGAAAGAGAAACAGTTTAGTGACCGCCTTCACAGCACAGTTGGTAGCACGCTTGCCTCTGGCATGGAGGATCTGGGTTCAATCCCTGGTACTGGCATGGGGATTTTTCCCCCGCTGGGAAGTCTGGCACAGGGTGCTCTCAGCCTTGTTAGGTCCTTGGGGACCAATTGAGGAGTTACTTGATGGAGAAGTAGCGGGCCCCATGGAGAAGACTGCATAACTGGCTGGAAGGGCTCAGGACACTGACCACGCCCCACCTCCAGTACTGCACCTTATTGATCATGCCTATAGTGGCTGGGCGGCAAGCCTTGGCCCTCCATGGGCTGCTGTGCTAGAGTTTAATTAATTAACAATTTAGTATGTTAAGGGGAGGCATCGGTGAAATTTGGACAAAAATGACAAAAAATGCGATTTTTTGTTTTTTGCCTTAAAATTATGCCTGTACCTTGTACTTTCAGAATCTAGTGTCATTTACTCCTCATTGCCATTTAAAAGGCCATTAAGCCATGATTTAAATGCTCATGTGCGGGTGGGTGTGGCTGCTGAAATGCACTCATTACTCCATTGCAGCAAAATCGCGTACAATTTTGAAGTTTAAATCGGGCGGTCTGATTCAGTTCTGGTGGATGTAAGCAGAGACATCTTGTGGGATTTTCTGCAAACATTCATGGCCATAAAATGGACCACTGTTTCCTGTTTTGCATGAACCACGTGGTTGTATTTTTCTGAATTTTATTCAAGATTACAAGGGCTTACATTTAGATAAGTAGAGTTTAGAATAAGAATAAGTATAATATAAGGCAGGGGATACTACATAAGTATCTTCTTGCTGCAAGTGAAAATCTAAATTCTTTATTTAGCTGTTTGTAAACACACAACCAGCTAACTCTCTTCTCACTATTATAATTTATTGTAGTTGTAAAGAATGTACATTAGGTGAACCAGATTTTCATTAAATTATTATTAATTGGTATAAAGTTATTCTAATTGCTGGCTGTCGCTATCATAGAAAGGCACAGATGAAACCATACATTTTTAAAACTACTTTTAAAGGCTTTACTTCCCAACTCTATAATAGGAGATGCTGAAACTGGTTACTGTCGTTCATATGCACCTCTTTAGGAAACTATCCATTACTCGCCATAGTTCACGTTAAGAAATGCTGTAAATTTCCTAGCAGATATTTTAATTCTCCCAGGGTGTGCAGATTTGTCATGTACTATTTATGTTTTAAGTTACCCCAGAGATAGAAATCGCTTATTGGAGCTCTGAGAACCCTTCTCTGCTAATGGCGCACCATACACCAATCGCATGGAGATAGCTCAGGGGGGCCGAGGTGTCCACAATCCTCAATTATTCTGTTGCCATACCCACTTCGCAGTTTATGCATAGAATTACCAGCAATGTGTGTTATAGCTGAAACCAGCCACACAGTCTTTCATTTCTTGTTAGTTGTGGAAAAAATATTAAAATATAAGTTACATAAATGTATGAATCAACTTTTCTGTCATCATTTGCAGATATTATCTTATTACTAATTTTTGTAGACACAAGGGAAATATGGAAACAATACCCACATCTTTTAAAGCTGGTGCCTATGTGATGGTTTTAAAATTCTGTTCTCTTTGCATGGTCAAGAGATAATAAACTGGATAACCACTTCTCATTTGAGAAAAGTATAGGTTTTTGGAAAATTTAGACAAATAACAAGGAATATCTCCAAAATGGTTCATCCCACAACAAAATGTATCTAACATATATTGTGTGCTGTAATGTAATGTACATTTTTGTGTAGTAAGATTTTGGCTATCTCTTACACTTACCAGTTAGGGAAAAGTCATTTAGAATGAAGAGGACTTTTGAGATTATTCTTAGAAAATTCAAGATAAACATTTCATTTGTCATGAAGATATCTTCAACTAATGGGATTTCAATCAAAATTATAAGGGTCATTACTGATAAACTCAGTTTTTGAAAAATGTTCCATATAACGGCTAGTCTGGGGTGGGGGGACATTCCTGAAAATCTTTGTGTCACATTTTTGGAAGGTGCTGAACTTCAACACCAAGTTTAGTAATTAACCAACTTTTAATTTTTGAGTAACACTGTTTACAGACACACATACTCTCATAACTCTCCTGGTGAGGTCGGTGAGACCCGTAAACCAACGACATGTGTGGTCCTCCAGACATTCTGGGGGTTGTGAGAGAGCGATGTGACCGCCAAAACATAAAAATATGGTGCTCTCTAAAAAGCGGTTACATTTACTGCTATTGCTCTCTTCAATATCATCAGTGAAAAACATTGGAGAGCAAGAGGATTAATGACTTCATTGTCAGAAATCCAGCATTAGCTAACAACAACAACTTTTCTGTCATAAATATGAAACTGATAATTCTATGCATGTGAGCAACTTCATGAATAATATGGGGATTTTCAGTAGCAGAATATCAATTTTATTGTTCCAAGTAGAAACTGACCTTGAAGATAAAAGTACGCTTCATTAGTGAAGAATGTGTCCATGTTGTCATAAAACCAAATTAACCCTACTTACAGGATCTTGTGGTTGTAAAGTATGAACTCTGAAGTTTCAGAAGTTTCGTTGCCACAAAAGCTGATGTCATGGAAATGTTAACCTCTTGTGCTAAACGTCTCAGCAATTCTTTATGGAGAACGTTAAAGAATAAAGTGTATGCATCAAATCCACACACACACGTTAAAAGAATAGAGAAAATACAGGCAATCACTGAACATGAACTTTTGAAAGTAAGCCCCATCATTTCTACCTGTGCTGGGGGCAGGCACTGAGTCATGGGCTCTTGGACAACAAGCTACCCCATGCAGTAGAAAGTTGTATTTATACAGTTTCATGTGATTGATGTACATATTTGTGTGTTTCAGTGAAGTTTTCAAAGCACGAGACAAAAAGAACAGCAAGAAGTTTGTTGCCATGAAGAAGGTTTTAATGGATAACGAGAAGGAAGGGGTAAGTAGAGAGAGTGAGTAAAGTTTGTAGTACAGTTGACTGAGTGAGTGCAACACACTGATGTCATGTTGGTGTGTTACAGTTCCCCATCACGGCCTTGAGAGAGATACGGATACTGCAGTTACTCAAACATGAAAATGTAGTCAATCTCATAGAAATCTGCAGGACTAAAGGTAACTCACTTTGTTCATGTTTGTAGAGCAAGTGTCTATCCATAAGTCCTAGCAACTATGGAATAGCACTCGATAACACGCAGTGTATTGCACCGTGAAGACAATGTGGATATAGGGCACAAGAGTTAATGAAGCAGGTTACGGTGCATGAGTACAAACAGAACAAACATCAATCAATTATAGGGTTACCAGATGTCCAGAAATTCCTGGACATGCCCATTTGTCCAGCACTTGGAGGAAATTTTTGAAAAGTCTCCGACATCCTACATTTTCAGAAACAAGCAGTGATCATTAGAAAATTAACTGATAATTACAAAAACAGAAATGTTAATTGGTTATTAGCCGCAACTGACAGCATCCTTAAACAACAACATAATGTTTAATTTAATTTCAAAATCTGTATGTACAGTGAAATGTCGGCATTGAGTTTTTGAGCAGAATGCAATACTTTCCTTACTTACAGTCGTCTAAATGTAAACTTAGGACTTCAGTTATTATTTTCAAGTGTAGGTGAGTGAGGTGTTTGTTTTGTTTTCAGCCACACAACACAACAGATATCGCTCGACGTTCTACCTCGTGTTTGACTTCTGTGAGCATGACTTGGCTGGACTCCTGTCCAACGTGAACGTCAAGTTCAGTTTAGGAGAAATAAAGAAAGTGATGCAACAGTTGCTGAATGGCTTGTATTACATTCACAGTAACAAGGTAAGGTACATGCGCCTAGTGTGCAAGATGTCGCTCGTTGTGCACACAAGCCACTCACAGCACTCGTGTTGTTTCAGATCCTACACAGAGACATGAAGGCTGCAAATGTTCTTATAACAAAGAATGGTATTCTCAAACTGGCTGACTTTGGTCTGGCCCGAGCATTTAGTGCCAACAAGAATGGCCAGGCCAATAGGTATGCACTAAATAACCCACATCAAAAAGTAATGCACAGTAATTTTTTACAAAATAAGCTTAGTAGTTAAAAAAACAAATCACAAATGAACTTACATCTTTTGCCTACTTTTTAACATGTGATGCAACTTTGTGCCACTGTGGTACCAGTTTGAACATGCCGTGTTTGGTTGGAGTACGGCTATCTGCAGACTGCTGATTTGACTTCCACATTTGTCGCAAAGCATTGGCCGGCCAGGAATTTCTTCATGGGACCAAACAGATGAAAGTCTTACACTGCAAGATCCAGACTTTATGGTGTATGCTGGAGCACCTCTCTACCAAATTTGCTGATATTCTGACGAACAAGAGCAGCAGCCTGGAGTGTGATGAACCACTAAGGTTCACACGGCCCTCTTGGAAGAATGCGCGTCACCTGGAGACATTGCTATGGTCCATAAACGCCATGCATGTCCCATAAAAACTGAACTACACCTCTCTGCTCTTAACACGCGGACAACAGTAACATGCACATCCTCTTTGTTGCGTAGTCAGCATTTCAGCTGCAATACCAAGGCAGGATAAAATTACTGTGCATTACTTTTCGATCCTTACATATAAAATAGGTTTTTGTCAACTAAACACTTGTGAGGTTTCACTTAGCATATACATTAACTGCAGGAGAGTCGACTAAAATTTAATATTGTTGATGTAAACGGCTGCAAGGAAAGTTACTTTATGAGATAGGGTTGGAGATTGAGTTGAGGTTGGATGTTTCAGGTATACAAACCGTGTGGTGACGCTATGGTATCGCCCGCCAGAACTACTGCTGGGTGACAGGAACTATGGACCTCCGGTTGACCTGTGGGGTGCAGGCTGCATCATGGCCGAGATGTGGACCAGGAGTCCTATCATGCAGGGCAACACAGAACAGCAACAGCTGACGTTCATCTCACAACTTTGTGGCTCCGTTACTCCAGATGTTTGGCCTGGGGTGGAGTCCCTTGAATTGTATAACAAAATGGAGTTGCCTCGAGGACAGAAAAGGAAGGTATTGCCCATGAAATTAACATGAGCTAAGAAGTGATTCTGAGTATCAGTCAAAACTTTTCACTTCTCTGGCACACAGAAACATGTTCCAAACATGTAGTGCAATTTTCAAGATGATTTTGTCACCCTTAACTATTCTTTACACAAAATATTTTTCAAAATTTTTGATATTGTCAAAAATGACTATTTATATTAAAATACTACGTACTTAAGACATTTACATGTCCAATGAAATGTTTGTCTAGAATTTTATGGGAGGTCCTCATCCTCATCAGGAATTTTGCAGAACTAGTAAAGTTTAACCAATAGACGAAAATGTACTGCATTAAAACTACACATCTCTAACTCTGAGGACAGAATTATCTTGCCAGATGATACTCTTCCTGTATTTAATAAACTGGTTTTCATATCCCATTGACAAACACAACAACCAAAGTGGTTCAAATGACCGTGGTCATCAGTTCCAATGTGTCTGTGGTAAAGGATGGGCAGGGCCCAAGTAAAATATCTGGTGTAATGGCATGTTTGAGAAGCTGATGTGGTTACATTTGACTGCAGTTACATGGATTTTGCTTCTTATTCTTAAAAAAAAAAGGTTTTGAAACAGGTTTATAAATGATTTTATAGCACTGTTGATTTAACCACACGTTGAGGAGGCAACATTTAAATTGGGTTTTATAAATGATTTTATAAATGTATTGTTTTACTACACCTTCATATTTGTGTTGATATTGACCTGCGAGTGACACAATTTATAGCAGAGTTGTCCTTTGAAGGCCTTGGCGTAAATAATCGTCAAACTAAGACTACTTGCTATTTGATCTTTAAAGAGTTGGTTGTGATGGCAGATTGATGTGAAGTTTATTGATTACATTGTTGTTGTTAGCTAATGCTGGATTTCTGACAATGAAGTCATTAATCCTCTTGCTCTCCAATATTTTTCACTGATGGATGGGGCACTAGAAGTGGCCGGGCATATTTGAAGGTGGTCTCGATCCATTTCCTCTTGCAGATCACATAGAGGACAGAGTGGTGAAGAATATATCCCAATTCTGTTTAAATGTTTTGCCAGACAATCGTGTCCTGTAATCAACTTGAAGGTTGCAACTGCTGTTTTTTGAGGATACTCTGGAATTACTGTTTGAATGTTTGGTAGTTCCCATCTTTTATTTTTTGATTTTTCATAGTAATATTTTGCAACAATTTTTTTGAATTAAGAGTTGACTAATCTTTTAGCTGCATAAAATGGTAGATTAACTATAGATTTCTGCACATTGCCGGTACCCTTTTTTGCAAGAAAATCAGCTTTCTCATTACCACTCAGTCCACAGTGAGCTGGTATCCATTGGAAGACTAGGTGTTTTTGAAGTGCTGTTAGATGGCTAAGCATCTTCCAACATTATATAATTGTTTGGTTTTTTGCTGACAACTTGGAATTGCTATAATTGCTGCCCTAGAATCTGAGAGAATAACTGCTTGATGAAAATGTGAAATTCTATACAAAAGATTTTGTAGGGCCATTCGAATTGCTTCAATTTCTCCATCAAAGTTTGTAGTTCCATAACTTAAAGATTTGTAATAGGAAAAGAGGTGACATGTGTAATGTTTGTGTTGGATTGACTTTAGATATGAAGTTTTCCTTTGAATTAGGAAGGTATACATTCTTCTTGATGTCTTGAATTTTGGAAAGAAAGCTCTCCTGAGTCTTTAGTGTATGTGTAAAATTTCTCTTGTGCCATGTATTGAATGGGAGTCTGATCAACTTTTCGTGTTGAATAAGAGCCGAAAAGTTGATCAGACTCCCATTCAACACATTCAATTACATCGTAACAACCTTTATTTAAATTAATTAAAGAAATTGAAGCTATTAACAGTGGAACAACAAGATTCTAAAGTAAGAACAAATTAGAAACTAAAAACTTCACTTATCTTAGTAATTTTGCAAGTTTTTTTTTGCAAATTGCTGACTAAAGTTTCGAGTTGACTCCAACTCATTCTCAAAGCTATACAAACAAATTTGTTTGCACGAAAAACTTGCAACATTACTAAGATAAGTGAAGTTTTTAGTTTCTAATTTGTTCTTACTTTAGAACCTTTATTTCCTCATAACACTTCACACATAATACTCGAGACGAAGTGGTTGCTGTTTATATAACATCTGAAGCACAACTTCTCAATGCCTCTACTTTACAATTCATCATGAGGGCTTAGAAAAGAAGCTGCCTCAGTTTTATTGCAAAAATTTAAAAATTTTTTTTTTTTTTTTGCATTATAAAACAGCTCTAAATACTTGTATTTTATTGCTGAATTGGAATATACAGCAAGAAATTAGAAAAAATGCCAGCCAAGCAATCCCAAAACTCAGCAAAACACAATAGTTTCAAATATGTGACACCTGACCATATACGGTTAAAATATGTAACTTATTTTGCGGTATCAGCCATTTTCAAGATATCCATTATCTAGTTGACATTGAACCAAAAAGGTGAGTCAATTATAACACTACATAGCACTTACCAAACATGTTTCATAGGTTTGACTTTCCTTCATTATCAGCCACACAATGGCTTGGCAGAAAATAACAATCTGTATCTATAATGAAATATGTGATACAGCTATTCCTGTAAGCATTTATCATCCCAATTAAAATGATGTAGATAGAAATTCATGAAATTCAGAACATACATTCTATTTGCCATGTAAATACACATGGTATTTTAATCAAAATTGTTTGACACTAAGAAAATAAATATTGAAAAATGTTTGTGTCACTCTTTGAAAAAAACTGAACCTGTCATTTATCTAATTTTTAGTTTTTGGGTTATGCTCTTCAGACACAATCCTGGGCTCTTTTCTAAAATTGCCTTTTTAGGATTCAGGACGCCCCAAAACCTAGTTTGGGTGGAATACAGTATTTGTTGTTGCAGGTTAAGGAACGCTTGAAGCCATATGTGAAGGATCCCTACGCCTGTGACCTTCTCGACAAACTCCTGGTGCTGGACCCCAGCAAACGTTACGACTCAGATTCTGCTCTGAATCATGACTTCTTCTGGACTGACCCTATGCCATGCGATCTCTCCAAGATGTTGGCACAACATACACAGAGCATGTTCGAGTATCTTGCACCACCACGCAGACCTGGACACATGCGGCCACACCATCACCATCAAGGTGGCGCAGGAGCAGCTGGTGCAGCCACCAAACCTTCCTCGTCGATGGACAGTGGATACCAAGACCGGGTTTTTTAAAACATGTTCCTCATTTTTTCATTTCTGTCGTATTTATTGGAACAATTGTGTTCTTATCCGAGCATTTTCCGTTTATCACAACAGTGTACAGATACAAATGTTATTTTAAGTATCAAAACAAATGTATTCTTCTCTTTTGTAAATATACAAATTTCCTTTTTATAAAGGTGTTTTATCTTTCTACAGACATCCAATAAATTGACTGTCAACCTGAGGAGGAGATGCACCTTTTTCCTTTCCCTACTCTAGTTGAAAATGGCAAGGGATCACACGCATCTGCCATCTCCTCAAAGATATGAGCATTTTTTAAAAACTCGATAGAGCACAAATTTTTAAAAAATGAGTTATTCTGGGATTCGGTATGTTTTCGATGCCACTAATCAGTCTGTGAAATCAGATTTTGCATATAGATATTTGCCTTGTGTATAGCATGGTGAATCGTGAGCATTTTTTCATAACTCGATACAGCACAATCTAAATGAAAAGATTTGTCACCTGTCAAGACCCATCACTTACCTGATAATAATTTGCAATATTCCGTTTGTCCAATCTTGCTTTCCTGGAGTTAAATGCTATACAAAAAACGTATTATTTCAAAGCCTTCCTGCAGCTTAATAATATAGAGAGTGATTCATTTGGTATTATCGCCACGCTTCTCTGATTCTAAGGGAAGAGAATGACAATACTACCTGGCATGTGGTTTATATCAACAACAAACTCTTTCAGAACCTTTTATCAACATTGCTCTCAAAGTGGCATTACAAAGACCTAACAATAAAAAGTGTTCCACACTCAGGATAGCGCAGCATTACTGCAACTTAGGCCGCTGTTTAAAACCATTGTTTATCACACAGTAACGAGCATTACATTTTCTGAATCACTTCTACGACTGTGTCAGTAGGGTTATGTACATAGATTGAATCAGTATTTGCAAGCACAAGCTAAGTCATGGATGAAAGTACAGGGCTTGATTCTCCAGTGACTGAATCTGATGGTGACTGGAAAAATAGAAGAAAATGTCTTGTTCAAGCTACAAAACCTAATAATAAAGAACCGTCCATAAAATGTAATTATGGAATTCAAGATTATCCATCAAAGTACAAGATCTGACACATGAAGACATTAATGATTTCCATAGTAAAGTAAAACATCTAAATAAAGTGGACCAAGACAAATTCCTGCTTAAATATATGACAATTGATTCTGCAAAACAAAGGAAAGTGAAGGAGGAAAATTCTAAAAGAAAACAATCTGAGAGTATTAAATATAGCATTAGAAAGAAAAATGGAGATGTTTTACCAATTTGTGCAGGCATGTCTAAGGATAGACTGTCCCTCCTTGCAAGAAAACTTTATTCTACTGGGAATTCACCTAAAGAAAATCGAGGAGGGGATAGAACTGATGCAAAGGACAAGGAGCTTATCATTGCTGTAAAAAATGAGTTAACGAAAATCTTCAGGGAATTACTTACCATCAGAATTAAATATTTAAAAAATGTGGAAGATGTTTTGCGAAAAAAGAGAAAAGGAAAAACTATCCACATTATCTTTATCCAAATATAAGTTATTTTTTATACATGTTTTAATCTGTCATTCCAGACACCACACACTGATACATGCTCCACGTGCAAGATGGGACTAATTTCCATAAAGCAACAGACAGATTTGGAGAAGAAGAATGTATAGGACAAACTACAGACTGCATAAACTTCATGCAAAGAAGTTTCATACTATAATGAAAGAAGAAAATCCTGCTGTAATCAAAATCTGTTTCAATATGCAGCAAAATCAGTCACTACGTAAATTATCAGTAGGTGAAGTGTATTATTCCAGGAAAGTTTGGTTCTATAATCTTTGCATTATGATTCACTCTAAACCACAAATGAAAGAGAATATACATTTCTACACCTGGTTGGAAACCGAGTCATCTAAGGGATGTAATCAAGTGGCATCTGCTTTGTTGAATTTTCTGTTAGATCTAGAAAAAAAAATGAAGTGTCCTTCCATTATTCATCTTTTCTCAGATTCATACCCAGGTCAAAATAAGAACAGTGTAGTAATGACCATGCTCATTGCCTTTTTGGAAAGAAGTACAAAATTTACGCCTATACGTCATTTCTTTCCCACATGATGACAGAGTCATATGGCTCCTGATCGTGTATTTGGTAGGGTTGAAAAGGAGTACAGAAGAAAGGAAGATATTATGTCACACAATGAATACTACCGAATTCTGCAATCCCATGGAGTTACCAAAGTTCTCAACAGGGACTGGCTAATCGAAACACTGAAGGAGACTACTCAGAACATTGTGAAAGCAAAGCTGCCATTTAACATAAGAATGCAACGTGTCATATCGTACAAAGAGTCTTCTACAAACGCATGTAAGTTTCTGTAACTGTGCAGAACACTTACACTGCGTCACCCGTGGACATTTCTATTTTCAAATCTGGAATTAAAACATGCCACAAAGAAATGCTGAGGTCCTCACGTCTACAGAAGATGAGCATGGTGTCCAGTGACAAGAAGAAAGATGTAAAAAAACTCGTGCAATTTTTTGAAATTCCAGAAGAAGCAAAAGGATTTTATGAAGATGTTCCCAGCGACTGTTAAGATGAATGAATGAATGAATGAATGAATTTTATTTGTACCAATTCTTTTACATAACTTTTACAATTATCCTACTCTAACCTAAACTACATACAAATTTTACATAACCTTATTGCTACCTTGGTTTGCATGGCACCCAGGCCATTTGCCTCCCAGGTAGCTCTGATCAATTTATTCCATCTTATATTAATTAATTGTCCCTCTCCCCCACTCTGCCTTCTTCATTTACACTCTTTACTTTTCTTGCCCATTTTTCTCTTACTTTCTTCAAAAACTCACCTATACTTCTAACCTTCCTTTCCTCTTTCATTGTTAACATTTTTATGGCTACCATTTTCCCCTCTATTTTTTCCCATTTTTTCTCCCAAACCTTTTTCCTCCATAATGCTAATTCCTTACATTCTGTCAAATAATGTTCTATACTTTCTTTCTCACCGCACATTTCACATATTCCTATTTTACCGCTTCTTGTCCCTCTTAAAAATATTGCTCCTGTTCTCATCCGCGCTAGTCCTTCTTTTTCCTGTCTGTTACAATAATCCACATATGGTTCTCGCCCCCATCCTCTTTTTATTTGCTTGTAGAATTGTAATGATTTCTTGTTTTCTAAACTTCCCCATATCTCTTGCCTTTCTATGTCTTCTACCCTACACTTTACTAGTTTATCTACATTACTTTCATTTCTTTCTTCAAGTTTCCATATATCTCCCATTCCTATTTTCTCCATAATTTTTCCAACCCCTGCCCACCAACTGTTTTCATTCTCTAGATTTTTTTGTTGCTTCATACACAATTTTAAAATTTCTCCATCTTCTTTAACCAAACATCTATACCAAAATTTTATTATTCTCTCCATTATTATTCCTTTCCTTCTTGTTTTCCCAAGCTCTACCAAGGCCACTTCTCTTGGCGCCGATCTCGGTAGTCCCAATAATTCTTTGCAGAACATTCTATACATATGATCTACCTTCTTGTTTATATCTGTGGCCCCCCAGATCTCTACTGCATAAAGCATTTTTGATTCCACTACTGCCTCATACATCCTTTCCAGCCACTTGGTTGTCATCTCTAACTTGTATTTGCAAATTCTGACTCCTGACATTGCAGCTCTCCCTTTTGCTTCTATCTTTCTTCCATGTGCCTCCCACTCTCCTCTGTTATTTAGCCTCACTCCCAAGTATTCAAAATCTTTGACCACTTCTAATCTTTTCCCATTTAATACCCACCTCTCCTCTTTTCTCAATTTAAATCCCTTTTTGAAAACCATGACCTTGGACTTGTTTATATTTATCTTTATTCCCCATTCCTCACAAAATTTTTGCACCTCATTTATTGCCCTTTGTAATCCTACAATTGTTATAGATCCTACCATTAAATCATCAGCATATAGCAATCCTGGTATTTCCTTATTCGCTATTACAGGACAGTGTTTGTTCGCTTTTTGGGACTGTTAAGATATCAAAATAAGCATACACATTATTACTTACTAGTTTAATCAGTTTGTATTCTTAAATTTCTGTATTTATTAATTTAATAATTTTGTAACCTTATATAAATGTCTATTATTTTATTAAGATAACAATGTTGATTTAACCATTTATTAAATTTGTATACTGTACATAAAAGTAAATTATGAAGAAATGAAAATCAAATCAAATCAGTAATAAAAACAATAAAACTAGTAGCAAATTAAGGTTCAGTCAAATTTGCTTGTTTCACAGTCCAAGTCTTCTATCGAGTCTTGAAAAGACAAGCAATTTTTACCTGGCCAATACTATGAAAAATACGGTATTCATCTAGGAGTTTCACTGTTGTCTGAAATTTTCCCATGATAATGTTTAGTTTTGGCAAAAATAAAGTTTGTGTAATGAAAGGTTATGTACTATATAGCGTTTCACTCTTAGAAGACAGTATGGAGTTAAATGGGACATCTCTGTCTCTATCTAGCGCATACAAGTTGCCATTAGCCGCGTCCTTTTCTACCCTCGCTCTGTTGCCACATTCCTAATAGCATGGTATAAATATTCATTTGTTATAAATTTCAGGTTTGAACACATTATCCTATGCAGAATTTTTTTCTCTATCAGATTATATCCTTTTCAGAGTCATTATACATTTCTATAGGTCCAAATTTCTTCAGAAAACGTTTTTTTCAATAGAAGTCCGATATTTGCTGTTTCTACACTCATCACGCACTAACTAACAAACTAACTGCTAGAATGCATCTATATTTTTTTCTTAGGTAGAGTAAACTATAGTGCTACTACCTGCCTACTTTGAATTCTCTATGTTTACCCAGTTAAGGGTTATAATTTTTTAAATTAAATGTTTTCGGAAAATTTTATATCTGTGCACTGCAAAAGTTACGCAGTGTGAAACTTTTTTGTTATTGAGTTTACATCAGGGAACCAGCGAGAACAAATGTTGAGGAAGGTTGGAGAAAGTTTTTAAAATAAACCAAAAGGCAGTAACCTCTTTCTTTTATCCAATAAGGCAAACAAAAGGTATTCATTTATTCAGCGTCAGGCCTGACACAGAAGATAGTATAAGGAGCAGCACTAACATTAGTTCGAAAGAAGCCGTGTGTGTAACTGTGAGCTGTTATTGCGTTATTTGTTTAATATTTTTGTAAATATTTGTAGTTATGGAGGGGGAAGCTAGGAAGAGACGATATGTTGGTAAATTAAGAAGTAAGGAACACCAAATAATTATGAATGTGTTAGATTATTTTTGAAGCAAAATGCTTGGCAGTAAAGGCAGTAAAAGAAACAGCTAAGGCTATCGGGTGTTCAGAAGCAGTAGTGTGTATGATTAAAAAGGAACTAATGGAAGGACCTCTAAGAACGCCATCGAAAAAGAAAGCAAAAGGGGCGGGACTACACAAAACGCTAGGTTAACGCAATATGATTGAATAGTGCAAGGTGGAGTGTGGCGAATTGTTCATTCTTTACAGTTTGCAAATATTCCACCCATGCTGAATATAATTTTGTCACAGTTCAACAGTGATGAGACCCTACCAAATTTCTCAAGGGCCACTCTGATTTGGGGTTCGAATATGAAAGAAAGGGTAACAAGTGCATATTAATAGAAAGAGACGATATCGATATCATCAGATGGCGACATAAATATCTAAAAGACGTAAAAGGTTTAGGGACCAGGGGAAATCAATTATTTATACAGACGAGTCATTTGTAAATTTAGGTCATACAGTAACAAAGGCGTTGAGGGATACCAAAGTTAAAAGTGTCCGTCTCGTCAAGCAGCAATTGAAGTACTAAGTACAGGACTCAGGCCACGTCGAGTCGCTCGCGGAGAGAGATTCGCAACTAGTATATGTTGCAACACTGCGCTCCATTTAACGTGTACTGTCTTTTAAGGGTGAGATGCGCTTTAGAATAAAAAAAATGTGATTTCTGCAAGAACATCTTTTTGTCCTCTTATCGAGTTTTGAAAAAACGCTCCGCTCCTCATAGATATACATGCAATACATAGTTGCTACCTACTGAGTGTTGAATATACTCCAACGAACAAACTTTTCTCCTTTTTGTCCTCTTGTCGAGTTTTGAAAAAACGCTACGCTCCTCATAGATATACATGTAATACATAGTTGCTACCTACTGAGTGTTGAATATACTCCAACTGGAACCACTTTTTCTCCTTTTTGTCCTCTTGTCGAGTTTTGAAAAAACGCTACGCTCCTCATAGATATACATGTAATACATAGTTGCTACCTACTGAGTGTTGAATATACTCCAACTGGAACAACCTTTTCTCCTTTTTGTCCTCTTATCGAGTTTTGTAAAAACGCTCCGCTCTGCTCCTCATAGATATACATGTAATACATAGTTGCTACCTACTGAGTGTTGAATATACTCCAACTGGAACAACCTTTTCTCCTTTTTGTCCTCTTATCGAGTTTTGTAAAAACGCTCCGCTCTGCTCCTCATAGATATACATGTAATACATAGTTGCTACCTACTGAGTGTTGAATATACTCCAACTGGAACAACCTTTTCTCCTTTTTGTCCTCTTGTCGAGTTTTGTAAAAATGCTCCGCTCTGCTCCTCATAGATATACATGTAATACATAGTTGCTACCTACTGAGTGTTGAATATACTCCAACTGGAACAACCTTTTCTCCTTTTTGTCCTCTTGTCGAGTTTTGTAAAAATGCTCCGCTCTGCTCCTCATAGATATACATGTAATACATAGTTGCTACCTACTGAGTGTTGAATATACTCCAACTGGAACAACCTTTTCTCCTTTTTGTCCTCTTATCGAGTTTTGTAAAAATGCTCCGCTCTGCTCCTCATAGATATACATGTTGTTGTTGTTAGCTAATGCTGGATTTCTGACAATGAAGTCATTAACCCTCTTGCTCTCCAATATTTTTCACTGATGCTATTGAAGAGAGCAATAGCAGTAATAGTAACCGCTTTTTAGAGAGCACCATATTTTTATGTTTTGGCGGTCACATCGCTCTCTCACAACCCCCAGAATGTCTGGAGGACCACACCTGTCGTTGGTTTACGGGTCTCACCGACCTGACCGGGAGAATTATCAAAATAAATTCACCGACCATATCCTCTGATTACCAATCAGAGGACGTATTACATGCCATGACAGGTCAGCATGTTAGGGGTTAAGATTTTATAGAGAAATGGAGAGGTTGGAAAAATAAAGACTCCCTAGCCCTCAGGAACCCTAATAGCATCGGGGTCGGAAGAGAACAAGAGATGACCAAGGTAAGGTCAGATAGAAAAGTTACAGTGAGGAGCAAAACACCAGTAAGTTTTACATTTAACATGTCAGATGTTCACACATATAATACCAGGAATAATCAATTACTAAATCTCTCCAGAACCAGATTACATTTAATCAGAGAGGGTCCCTAGTTATATGAGAGTGAAGTTTTATAATGCTTTGCCTGAACATCTAAAATCATATGAAAATTATAATACCTTTAAAAATAGGACAAATTATTATTTAATAACCAAAGCTTTTTACAGTATTAAAGAATACCTAAACTTATAGGTAGATCTTTTCTATGATGTGTTTGATTATAAGATATACATGTAATACATAGTTGCTACCTACTGAGTGTTGAATATACTCCAACTGGAACAACCGTTTCTCCTTTTTGTCCTCTTATCGAGTTTTGTAAAAACGCTCCGCTCTGCTCCTCATAGATATACATGTAATACATAGTTGCTACCTACTGAGTGTTGAATATACTCCAACTGGAACAACCGTTTCTCCTTTTTGTCCTCTTATCGAGTTTTGTAAAAACGCTCTGCTCCTCATAGATATACATGTAATACATAGTTGCTACCTACTGAGTGTTGAATATACTCCAACTGGAACAACCTTTTCTCCTTTTTGTCCTCTTATCGAGTTTTGTAAAAACGCTCCGCTCTGCTCCTCATAGATATACATGTAATACATAGTTGCTACCTACTGAGTGTTGAATATACTCCAACTGGAACAACCTTTTCTCCTTTTTGTCCTCTTATCGAGTTTTGTAAAAACGCTCTGCTCCTCATAGATATACATGTAATACATAGTTGCTACCTACTGAGTGTTGAATATACTCCAACTGGAACAACCTTTTCTCCTTTTTGTCCTCTTATCGAGTTTTGTAAAAACGTTCTGCTCTGCTCCTCATAGATATACATGTAATACATAGTTGCTACCTACTGAGTGTTGAATATACTCCAACTGGAACAACCTTTTCTCCTTTTTGTCCTCTTATCGAGTTTTGTAAAAACGCTCTGCTCCTCATAGATATACATGTAATACATAGTTGCTACCTACTGAGTGTTGAATATACTCCAACTGGAACAACCTTTTCTCCTTTTTGTCCTCTTGTCGAGTTTTGTAAAAACGCTCCGCTCTGCTCCTCATAGATATACATGTAATACATAGTTGCTACCTACTGAGTGTTGAATATACTCCAACTGGAACAACCTTTTCTCCTTTTTGTCCTCTTATCGAGTTTTGTAAAAACGCTCTGCTCCTCATAGATATACATGTAATACATAGTTGCTACCTACTGAGTGTTGAATATACTCCAACTGGAACAACCTTTTCTCCTTTTTGTCCTCTTGTCGAGTTTTGTAAAAATGCTCCGCTCTGCTCCTCATAGATATACATGTAATACATAGTTGCTACCTACTGAGTGTTGAATATACTCCAACTGGAACAACCTTTTCTCCTTTTTGTCCTCTTGTCGAGTTTTGTAAAAACGCTCCGCTCTGCTCCTCATAGATATACATGTAATACATAGTTGCTACCTACTGAGTGTTGAATATACTCCAACTGGAACAACCTTTTCTCCTTTTTGTCCTCTTATCGAGTTTTGTAAAAACGCTCCGCTCTGCTCCTCATAGATATACATGTAATACATAGTTGCTACCTACTGAGTGTTGAATATACTCCAACTGGAACAACCTTTTCTCCTTTTTGTCCTCTTGTCGAGTTTTGTAAAAACGCTCCGCTCTGCTCCTCATAGATATACATGTAATACATAGTTGCTACCTACTGAGTGTTGAATATACTCCAACTGGAACAACCTTTTCTCCTTTTTGTCCTCTTATCGAGTTTTGTAAAAATGCTCCGCTCCGCTCCTCATAGATATACATGTAATACATAGTTGCTACCTACTGAGTGTTGAATATACTCCAACTGGAACAACCTTTTCTCCTTTTTGTCCTCTTATCGAGTTTTGTAAAAACGCTCCGCTCTGCTCCTCATAGATATACATGTAATACATAGTTGCTACCTACTGAGTGTTGAATATACTCCAACTGGAACAACCGTTTCTCCTTTTTGTCCTCTTATCGAGTTTTGTAAAAACGCTCCGCTCTGCTCCTCATAGATATACATGTAATACATAGTTGCTACCTACTGAGTGTTGAATATACTCCAACTGGAACAACCTTTTCTCCTTTTTGTCCTCTTATCGAGTTTTGTAAAAACGCTCCGCTCTGCTCCTCATAGATATACATGTAATACATAGTTGCTACCTACTGAGTGTTGAATATACTCCAACTGGAACAACCTTTTCTCCTTTTTGTCCTCTTGTCGAGTTTTGTAAAAACGCTCCGCTCTGCTCCTCATAGATATACATGTAATACATAGTTGCTACCTACTGAGTGTTGAATATACTCCAACTGGAACAACCTTTTCTCCTTTATGTGCACATCTACATCAGCACTAAATCATTTTGAACCACGCATAATTAATTTTCTTCATTGTGTTTCCACAAGATAATTGAACTGCTCTGTGTCACTCTGATAACACTGGTCAACAATGAAAATGTTAAATAAATAATTTCTTAAGGAAATTGAAGCTATTAACAGTGAAGGAACAAGATTCTAAAGTAAGAACAAATTAGAAACTAAAAATTTCTTTTATCTTAGTAATGTTGCAAATTATTTTCTCAAAGCTATACAAATTTGTTACCAATTTGTTATGAATTTCTTTGTATAGCTTTGAGAATGAGTTGGAGTCAACTTGAAACTCGAGTCAGTGTTTGAAAAAATAACTTGCAACATTACTAAGATAAGTGAAGTTTTTAGTTTCTAATTTGTTCTTACTTTAGAAATAATTTCTGCTGATTCTTACGAATTTGTATGTGCCAAATCCAAAAATCAAGTTAGAAATGCTACTTCACCCACCAATTTTTTTGTAATATTAAAAAAACTGTTATCATGATTATTAGCATAGGGCGGTAAATGTGCTGATTAAAAGGAAGTAGTTTTGTGTTATTAGTACAACAAATACGGCAACAAATGACTTATTTGCTTTAGGTGATTGTTGTCTGTGACTTCAGGAATGACAATGTCCAACAATGAGCCTCTCCAAAACTATGCTTTTACCGTCCACGTGAATGTTTACTCCAACAGCAGACAAGGAAGGTTTGTTGCAGATACAAACTGTCCTGCATAGTTGCCAAAGGAGTAGAAGCTAATCCTGTGTGTTCTCAGTTGTAAATTAACAAGTGTAGTGTTTCTAATAGTGTGTTTTCTTAAGCATTAGGAATTAGGAGGATAATGTCTCGCAAATGTGTAAATGATAAAAACAATTTTTGTTACATTTGTGGTGAGCTCACTTTAAAAGAACAGAGGCCAAATTTGACTTCTCGAATTAAAAGAGCTTAGGAGTATTATTTTGAGAATAAAATTGATGAGAATATCTTTTGGGCTCCAGAAATCTGTTGTGCCAAATGTACGACACTATTAACCGGCTGGTTAAAAGGGAACTGTCATATGCCTTTTGCAGTTCGTATGATATGGCGGGAACCTAAGGATCAGATAACAAACTGCTACTTTTACTTGACAAATATATCTGGAATAAGCTACAAATCCAAACACACTGTTAAATATCCATCTATGGAATCAGCAATTTGACCTCATGGACCAGGCCTTCCCGTACCAACTCCACCAGACGGCAGTAATGTCACTGAAGATCTTGAAAGTGTTGATGATATTAGTGAATTACTACAAAGTGACCCAGATTTTGTGGAAGGAGTTACCGTAAAAGAGCAGCACTTCTTAACCAAGGAGGATCTAAATGATTTGGTTCGTGATCTCAGGTTATCTAAAAGTAAGGCAGAGTTACTTGCTTCAAGATTGAAAGGCAGGATGGCACCAAAATAACTTCTTTTCGTTGACGCCAAAACGAATTGGAGGACTTATTTTCTAAACAGGAGGACCTAGTGATCTGTAATGATGTTGATTCTCTGGGTGTTCAACACAAGCCAGAAGATTGGCGCTTGTTCACCGACTCTTTGAAAACAAGCTTGAAAGGAGTCTTGCTACATAATGGAAACAAGTTTCCATCCATTCCTATAGCCCATGCAGTTGGTATGAAGGAGAGTTATGTGAACATGCAACTCTTGCTATGCAGTATCCACTATGACGACTACTCAAGGCAGATATGTGCAGATTTTAAAGTGATAGCTATCTTACTTGTGAGACAGAATATTGACTAATAGAAAATTGTTCATGTAAATATTTTTGTAAGAGTGTGTAAATTTTTAATTCTTTTAATTTGGGTGTATTAGGGACCTATTTCTTTTTGATATTCAAGATCCAATGTCTTCTCGTCACTTTGAGTTCAACCAATGAGAACTGTTGTGCGGATGAATACATAAGAATGGCGGTGTTGCGTCATAGGACGCTCGGACTAGTTTATGATTAGCGTCGGTGGACTCAAAGTGGAAGGACGTATAATTGCTGATGACGTGTGAACATGTAAATTACACCCAAACTCTTAACCAGCATAGACGCTATCGAATTTTAAAAGTTGTTAACTAATTGAAATTGTGATAAGAAGTGTAAATAACGAATAAATGTGTTTGTGATAAAAGAACGTTGGCTTTTGCATTCCATTCTTCGACCGTCGACCCTGCAGATAAGAGTGGCGTCTGCTATAACAAACTTTCCACCTTTTAGTAAAAACAATATTCACGCTGTTATGTGTTGACTATCTTTTATAATAAAACCCCGCCTCAAATGGCTTGCCCAACGTGGAGCTCGAATTTAGAATGGAATGCAAAATTACGAGAACAAAGTGTTAACATCGAATGACGCTATCTCATCGTGCAGGAGAAAGACGCCATTAGACCATCGTCTGATATCAACAAAACATCGATACACGGAGAATCAACGTGGGAAAAACACCGGAGATCATCTAGCGAAGCCAACTACCCAGGAGACGTAAATAACTGGACGAAGAACCAACAGAAAAGAAAGTAGGATCAAAATTTTTTGTTTCTTTATACATTTTATTTCCATTGTACATGTTTTTGAGAAGTGGAAAAATATTGGGACTTTCAACATTAAGTGAATTAGATAAAGGAATTAAAATGTCGCGAAAAGAGATAGAAACAGGAGTGGGGGAAGGGGCAGATAGGCCTAGTTATCAGGAAGGATTAGAAGGTGAACAGGCGGAAATAAGCAAAGACCAAAGGTTAATGATGATGATGTTTGAAAGACTAGAACAGAATATGAAGGAAATAGGTCAGAAACTGGAACAAAACAAGGTAGAATTAGGTCAGAAAATGGAGCAAAATAATGCAGAATTAAAACAGGATATAGAACAAAGTTTAGGTCAGAGTATAGGTCAGAAAATAGAGGGAGTGAGAGAGGACTTGGAAAATAATAAAAAAGAAATAGAACAGAAAATGGAGGAAGTGAGAAAAGACTTAGAACAGAAAATGGAATTAGGTAGACAGAACTTAGAACAGCAAATGGAATTAGGTAGACAGAACCTAGAACAGAAAATAGAATTAGGAAGACAGGAGTGTAAAGAAAATATGAAAGTAATGGAAACTAATTTAAAATTAGTACATAAAAACTTAAATGAAACAAAGGAAGCCTTAGAAGCTAGGATAGAAATTGTAGGAGATAGGATGGGAAAGATAGAATCAGAGATGAGGGAGAATAAAATTGTGTTAGAAGGAGAAATTGCTAGATGTAGGGATGAAATAACAGAATGTAATACAAGTGTAGACTGTAAGATAACAAATGTAAAAGCAGAAATAACTGAGGAATTAAGGAAAGAGATTGAGGTAGTAAAGAAAGACATTATTAATGAAACTGTAGAACAAATTGTAATTCCTAAAATTAAGACAATGAATGATGTGATGCTTTCACAACAGGATGCTATAAATGATATGAAACAAAGCCACTTAGAAATAAAGAATGATTTAAAATCAATTTGTGAAGAAATGAAAAAAGGGAAAGAAAATTTGGCTAATGTAAATGATGTTGTGAAGGCATTACAAAGACAAGATGATTTAGATGTAAGTAATGTACAAGATGAGAGTTATTTGAGTAATGTACAAAATGTTGACTCACCATACAGAGAAAGAGGTTCACAACCAAACAATGACACAACACATAACACATGTTACACCAACAGCATATTACATGAAATCACACCACCTACATTTGACGAGGAGAAGGGAGACGATCCAAAACTCTTTGTTAAAGAGATGGAAGAATACTTTAAAGTGAAAAGGATACCAAATGAGCTTAGGATGATGATAGTTAAGAAAAGCTTAAAAAACAAGGCATTAGAATGGCTCAGGTTAACACTAGCTGGTCATGAGTCTTATAGCTCATTCAGAAATTTATTCCTATCAAGGTATTGGGGCCCAGCTAAACAAAACCAAACTAGGGTAGAGCTAGCGACAGGTAGATACGATCCAACCAAAGGGTTGTCGTTAGTCGATTATTTTATGAAAGTAGCCAACAAAGGAAAGCTATTAGACCCCAACTTATCGGAGGCAGAACTAATTGCCAGCATAACGAGACATTTCCCAGACACAGTGAGAACAGGATTAATTGTTGCGAGGCCAGTAGATTTTGCAGATATGATAGAACTGCTGACAGCCTTCGAAACACAAAATGGTCGGCCTAATGAGCATAGACATAGGAACGGTCACCCAAACTCACCCATCCTAAACCGGAACATGGCTACGAACAACCAGAGTGAGGGAGAACATAGAAATACTAGGAGTACCCATGAAAGGGGGAGAGGGGCACACCATTTCCCACAACCACATAATCATGGCGAGAGGATGGAGAACACAAGACAGCGGTACCATGACACGATACCGAGGGGTGAATCAAGATACAGAACGCATAGATATGATCGTGGAAGACCAGGAGACCGTACCCATCAAGTGAATCATATACGATTCTGTAGGGAATACATGAACAGCCATAGGCCGTCGTACAATAGGGGTTCACGTCAAAGGGGCAGAAACCAAGGGAACATCGACAACATAAGACAACAGGAACAGAATGAAAATGTGCCGGATAGGACCGATACTGCACAGAATACAGAAACTACGATCACCTCCAACGTCCAGGAAAACTAAGTACAAGTCAACTTTGTGTCCCGGAAGTTGACCTGTGTGGCAGTAGGGGCGATATTGACCAATGTAATGTAGGTACCTTGAGAAGACAGGCGAGTGAAAGAAAGGAAATAACCAATCCACCAATGATTAGGCTGAAGGTATGGGGTATCGAATTGCCAGCGATGATTGATACAGGAGCCAGCACATCAGTATGTGACGAACAGCTGTTCCAGGAACTGATAACTAAAAGAAATGCTGAATTCTTGCCTGTGTGTGGAGTATATTGCAGCACAGCAATTGGCAAGAAGAAGGAACATGTTAAATACCAGGTAAGGCTGGTAATTGAAATCGGAAGTTGGAAGTTCGATTTTATTGCCCTAGTAATACCTAGACTAACAGCTACCCTAATCATTGGCAGTGATTTGCTTAACCTTTGGAGGTCGGTAATTAACTATGACCTACATGAATTTATCATTAAGGAAGGAGCCACAGAATGCACTGCGAAGTTCCTGGAGGAAGAAACATGCCAGGAGGAACCAGACCAGACAGGGATCCATCCGGATGAACAATTCTTTGTGGAGAACATCAATGTCCACGAGAATAGATTGGTAGACCTAAGGGTAAATAAGAAGAAAACAGGTTGGACGAGCGATGAAGAAACTAACGTTTGCAGCCATTGGATCTGCACAGAAGACGAATATGTTACCTGGGATAACTACCAACCTGAACCACTACCAACAGATGGAGAAGAATCGATGTTACAGCTAATCGATGAGAAGGTCTGGGGGGCACATGGCATCTCTGAAGAGGAAAGAAGCCAACTTAGGAAAATATTGGTTAAAAACAGGAAAGTTTTCGATAAAAAGCCAGGTACGTGTAACAAGTACGTACATACCTTTACAGTAACAAATATTAGCCCCTATTCACACAAATCCAGGCCCATCCCCAACTCCATCAGGGAGGAAGCTGACAGAGTAATCCAGAAAATGTTAGCGGACGGAATAATTGAGCCGTCGGACTCATGTTATGTGAATCCAGTAGTATGGGTCCATAACAAAGGGGGAAAATTGAGGATGACCATCGACGCAAGGAAGATAAATGCACATACCTTGCCGGATCACTACAGGCCTGAGGGGGTAGACCAACTAATATCGAAATTGAAGGGAGGTCAACATTTCACAAGTCTCGACTTGACAGCATCGTTCTGGCAAATTCCTCTTCATCCAGATGTCAGGAAATATACCTGTTTCTTGCACAAAGGAAAGGTATACCATTTTTCAAAATGTGCCTTTGGACTATCGACCAGTAGCAGTGCACTACTGAGGGCTCCAGACAAAGTTTTTGGAGATACCATCGAGACTTTTGTGACGCAATATGTAGACGACTTTTTAATATACAGTGAGAATCCCGAGTCACACTTACATCACATAGATTATGTATTATCCAGGTTCCAGGAAAGCAACATGACCCTAAATTTAGAAAAGTGTGAATTTTTCGTCAAAGAGGCTGAATTTCTGGGCCACATCATAACACCTGATGGTATACAACCTAATCCGGAGAGGGTCAAGGCCATAGAGCATATACCACCCCCACGTAACTTAAAACAGTTGAGGAGGTTTCTGGGCATTTTACAGTACCAGTCGAAATTCGTGGTCAACTACGCTAAGGAATTGGTACCCCTTAGAGCACTGTTGAAAAAAGATACTAAGTGGGAATGGAATGCTGAACACCAGGTGGCCTTTGAGAATATCAAAGAACTTTTCAAGCACAGTATTCTCCTGGAACGACCGGATCCAAATTCACCTTTTCTAGTATACACTGATGCTAGTGCGCACTCATATGGAGCAATATTAGCACAAGAAGATGCAGATGGCAACAAACATGTGATTGCCACAGCTTCTAGATTTTTAAACAAAATAGAAGCCAATGCCTGCATAACCGAACTGGAAATAGGTGCAATCCATTTTGCGTTGCAAAAGTTCAGACAATATATATATCTTTATAAAATAATTATATATACAGATCACGTAAGCCTGTCCTTCATTCAAAAATGCAAGCTGACCAACTCCAAAATCTCAAGGTACATACATGAGATAATGTCATACGACATAGAGGTCAAACATATCCCGGGGAAGGAGAACATCTTCAGTGACTTATTGTCAAGATTGAGGTCGGAGAGTCACATACCCGAGACGATATACAGTCCGCACCATGAGATCAAAATTATGCAGATAAATAGCAAAGAAAACAACGAGATCTTGCAAGACTTCAAGAACATAGCAAAGCTACAACAAGAAGACCCTGAATTGAAGAGGCTATTCGACAAGGCTCCAGACATAATACCAAGATTGGATGCCAAGATAGGCAAATTTAGGAACATCCTATTTAAATTGCATGGTCGCGACGTAAGGAAATGGAAAATGATGGTACCAAATTCCTTACAGGACAGGGTCATTTTAGCATTCCACCACTCGATGCTTCACTCCGGTACTGAGAGGACAATGCTTGCCATCGAGGAGGTATTGTACATTAAACATCTTGGCAAGAAGGTCAGGAAGTTAATTTCCTCATGCGACCTATGCCAAAAGGCCAAGCCAATTAATGTAAAGTACGATGTCATCCCACAATCCATTGTGAGGAACGAGAAAAATGCATTGGTGTGTATTGACGAGCATGGAGAATTACCAAGGGGTAAAGATGGAAACAGATACATCTTTGTCATGTTTGATGTTTTTACAAAATTCACCAAAATATACCCCATTAAGAACATCAAAAGCAGAACATGCCTAGATAAAATCGTCAAGGACTACATCCCAAAATATGGGAGAATAAAATGTATTCTATCGGACAATGCAACCATGCATAAGAGCAAGTTGTTTCAGAACACCTTAGAAACATTAGGAATAAAATTGTACTATTCCTCAGCATATTATCCCCAGGGAAACCCGACTGAGAGAATCATGAGGGATATAAGTATTTATTTTCGTTTACTCTGCCACAGAGACCACACTTCCTGGACGGAAAAATGCGGATATATAGAGGAGGTGATTAACCATTCGGTGAACCCCACGACCAAGTTCGCACCAATCGAGCTGATGACCAACATGAAACCAAGAAAATTAGCAATTGACATTGACACTACGATGGCTGCCCAGAGAGAATTATCAGAGAAGGAAAAATGTCAATTGGCATTCAGAAGATTACAACAGAAGGCTGAAAAAGGGAGGAACAAGGTGAAAAGATTCGTCAGGAAATGGTCCCCACAAATTGGAGAAAAGGTGCTCTTAAAAAGCCACAAAGCATCCAAGGCATCTGAAAAAAGATCTGGAAAGATGGAGCTATTGTATACTGGACCACTGGTCATAACAAAACAGCTGGGTGACCACACGTATGAGCTACAGAATACAAATGGCAAGTTGGTAGGAAGATACCATAAAAATAAATTGAAGCCATACAAAGAAAGGACCAAATAGTCTTTTGCTAACTCATGTGTAAGGCAGGAGTAGTAGAGATGAAAGAAGATAACAATTTTTAATGGGTTACTTATAGAAAATTATGTTCAGAATAGGATTACAACAAGGAAGGAAATCAACATAGTCATTGGCTATATCGACCACAAAGAGCATTGTCAACAAAAACAGACGAGGACACTGATTGTCATTAAATAAATGAATCATAGCGACGGAAGATAATATGTTTTTGACATAAGGATGTCAGGGACAAAAATAAAAATGAATCAATTATGATGAAAAAGATATAATATTTCGACACAAAGATGTCGAGGGTAAATCGAGAGGAAAAATAATACAATTACAGAATAATTGTAAGTATAGAAGTTTTCTCTTATAGAAATAAGAGACAAAGAAATGACAATTAGTGAAATGAGGAAAACCATAACCAGAAAAACAATGCCCATGAATTGAGATGAATATAGCCAATGTTAAGCTCGAAGAAATGTTGAACCAAACAACAATGAATAATAACCCAATCAAGAAAATTAGTACCATTAGTAACATCAGAGTTTAAGAACCAACTCAATAACCTGTCTATACATAAGCTCATAAGACAAAGAAGGCAAAGAACTGAATAAAACATTGCCATAAACATGATTATAATCATTAGCTCAAAATTTGTATCCTGTTTTTCTCTCCTCATAGCAATGAATACAAGTCAAAAACCACATGATAAACCATGATACATTTAAATTATATTTGTGTCAATGTCAAATGTACAATAACTGAGTATGTGTTGTATAAGAACTGAATATGTGTTGTACAATAACTGAATATATATGGTATGATAACTGGATATATTGTGTAATAACTGAATATGTTGAGTAATAACTAAATATGTTATGCAAAAACTGAATATGTATTGTGTAATAACTGAATATGCATTGCATAATAACAGAACACATATGTGTTATGATAGCAGGGTATATTGTACAATAACTGAACATGTATTGTGTAATAATTGGACATGTTGTGTAGTAATCAAATGTGTTGTACAATAACTGAATATGTATTGTATAATGACTGAAGGTGTATTGTATAATAACAACATATGTGATATGATAACTGGGTATATTGTACAATGACTGAATATGTATTGTGTAATAATTGGACATATTGTGTAATAACTAAATGTGTTGTACAATAACTGGATATGTATTGTATAATAACCGAATGCATTGTGTAGTAACCGAATATGTGAAACTTATAAAGACATGTTGTATTATGTCAAAACAAAGGACAAAGACAAACAGTGAAGAAGACTGTAAAAAAAAAAAAAAAAAAAAAAAAAAAAATATTGTACAAAGTGATTGAATCATAGGAGTAGGGAGAAGTATTGTATTGTGTTTCAAGATTGTAAATAAGGTGACAACTTGAAAAACAAAACAAGGGGCATATGAGACAGAATATTGACTAATAGAAAATTGTTCATGTAAATATTTTTGTAAGAGTGTGTAAATTTTTAATTCTTTTAATTTGGGTGTATTAGGGACCTATTTCTTTTTGATATTCAAGATCCAATGTCTTCTCGTCACTTTGAGTTCAACCAATGAGAACTGTTGTGCGGATGAATACATAAGAATGGCGGTGTTGCGTCATAGGACGCTCGGACTAGTTTATGATTAGCGTCGGTGGACTCAAAGTGGAAGGACGTATAATTGCTGATGACGTGTGAACATGTAAATTACACCCAAACTCTTAACCAGCATAGACGCTATCGAATTTTAAAAGTTGTTAACTAATTGAAATTGTGATAAGAAGTGTAAATAACGAATAAATGTGTTTGTGATAAAAGAACGTTGGCTTTTGCATTCCATTCTTCGACCGTCGACCCTGCAGATAAGAGTGGCGTCTGCTATAACAAACTTTCCACCTTTTAGTAAAAACAATATTCACGCTGTTATGTGTTGACTATCTTTTATAATAAAACCCCGCATCACTTGTATTACAACTTGGTTATACAAAATTTTGCTGTTTCTTAGGCATGTGCGACAGTAGAGACAAAAGCAATCATTATGTTAAAAACGTTGGCCAAAGAGAGAGTCATTCAACCCAGGATAGGCAAATGTTGTTCACCAACCACTTGTAAGTGCTGACAAAATCTTATTACCTCCATTACACATCAAAATAGGTTTGTTTAAGAACTTTGTGAAAGCAACGGATCGTGATGGGAGTGCATTTCTGTTCCTGAAAACTAAGTTTCCAAAGATCGGTGAAGCAAAAATAAAAGAGGGAATATTTGTTGGCCCTCAAATTAGACAACTTATGAACGATTCACAGTTTGAAAGCCTTTTAAATACGCAAGAACGAGCTGCATGGTTCTCTTTCAAAAGCATTGTCATAAACTTTCTTGGAAACCACAGGTCTGAACATTACGCAGAACTTGTCAGTGAGCTGATTGATCCTTGAAAATACACATGTTGGACTCCTATCTTGACTTCTTTCCTGAGAACCTTGGCGCTGTCAGCGACAAACATGGCGAGTGTTTTCATCAGGACATTGCTGAAATGGAAAGACGCTACCAGGGAAAATGAACTCCAAATATGTTGTTGGACTACTGCTGGACACTCAAGAGAGAGGTTCCTCAAGTTAAAGTACAGTCGAAAGCTACTTCACATATTACATTTTTGGTATGTAAAAGGTACTCAAGTTAAGGTGTTACACATATTAACTGTATAGTTACAAGAAATCTTGTTAATGCAATTACTCAAAAACTATGGGTGATGGAAAAGTTCTGCAAAAAGATTTGTAATCAGCACACAAAATTCAGTAAGAACCACCCTTTATACTTTGTTTAACATTAAACAACTTAAATTTTGTTGACCAGTGTAATAAGAATTCTTTTTTCATAACTGATATCATCTTTAATAGATGTTTTTTCCTGGCATTTGTATTTTTAAATTTTGAAGTGCAGCTACCAGCACTGCTTCCCCATTTTTCCAAATTTAATTGTGTTGAACACCAACTGGGAGTTTTGTTATTTTGAAAATTCTTTTCAGAATTAGAATAGTGGCATCTCCAAATTGTTTATTGTGCTCCAAGGAAGAAGAAATGAACATGGAACATTTATTGTGAAGGTTTTTAGTTGCTTTTATATATTCAGGTAGACAATCACTTACTTTAAGAGGTAGAACTGGAACTTAAAAATTCAATGCCACAACTGGGATTTGAACCACAGACCTTCCGCTACCTCTTAAACTTTGCCCACACACGGCTTGTGTGTTTAAAAACACCAACAGTAAGTTTGTTGGCATAAATAAATAATAATCACTTACTTGTAGTTGTAGATAAACAGGGGCCCTTTCGTGGAGGTTACGTCCAAGTAAGTGATTGTCTACTTGAATATATAAAAGCAACTAAAAACCTTCACAATGATCAGGACATCACTATATATAATGCTTCTCCTTTTAATCTAAAATAATATGGAACATTTAAATAATTGTGAATCCCTTATGGCTTTTGGAACTCTTAACATCAAAATATTGGGAAGGAAAGAGGAGAATGCTCGTACCTGATGTTGCTTCAATAAGCTACTGTGTATTTAAACCCCTCAATGCTTCAATCTCTAAAAGTCTCTCAAGCTGGAACTTGGGTCACTGGGTACCTTCACTAAGCTGCCCCTCCAGTCATGGAAGACACCCAGCAATAGACATGCTAAGTGACGTTAACAAATGCCACATCTGTTCTGGTTGGCTTCTATTGCAAGTTCACTGATAACATAAAACATGTGCAATTCAACAAGCACTGATGAGAGTGTAACGTGTAATCACACATTCATTTGTCTATGAGTGTTCCACGAACTCTGTTCCTCTTGGCATCTAGCTCGGCCTGTGTCTGTTGAACGGCCATCTTGCGTTTGTTCATGCCTTTCCTCTCCAGCTGTTTCTCTATAATCCTTGCATTGTTTGCGTACGAGTCTGCAACTTCTCGCTGTAACAACAAATGTTTACAACAACTTCATTCATAATGTACAACTATACAAGCAGTTATTTACCACAGTCACTTGTTCACTTACTAACTTTCCATTACATCTTTGAAGTTGCAAGGTTCTACTATAAAATTAATTTCAAAACTAGAACTGCCATTATTAGGCCAAAAACTTTTTAAAAAGGAAAATAGACTTAGCTCTGGCATATATATATATACAGTATGTGCCAAAATATACAGTACTGGTTTTCATGCAGCCCTAATGCACATGCCTATGCATCTACATGTGGTTGTATTGCCATAATGTATTCTTAATTGTGTAATGAATGTTGTGGTTGGAAGTGACAATGGGTCTCGTGATGAAGGGAATAATGTTCATAGTGGAGTGTTATTTTCACTCGTACAGAAATGGTTATCAAGTGGACCGAGTTTAAGAATAGTGGTGGAACAATATCACAAAACCTTCAATAAGCAACACAGTTAAGCTGTCTATCGTTACAAAAGTTTGTTATACGAGTGATGTATTATGTCAACGGAAGGGAAGGTCTGGTAGGCCAGTACCTGTGTCCACAATAAGGTGTTGCAGTCACCAAGGTGAAGTCTCTGATCAACAGTCCTGAAATTAAACATCAGCAATACGTCTCTTTGACAATTGTTTAAAGAAGTAGGTGTATTTCGTATCCAAGTTGGACAACGTTTGGCGAAGCATGATGGACATCTCAGGATTGTGCACAGTTTTTGACTATGGTGTAAGAGAATCTAGATTTCTTGCTCAACGTGTGGTTCTCCAATGAAAGTCACATTCACACCAAACACCTCGCTTTCTTGGTTTCGAGAGATCAGACGTTATCGTCCAGTGTGTGTGAGGATACTAGGCCTGTATTTCATTGCACCTCTTATTCTTAACCAGCTGCCAAAGTCCACCCCAAACTGTGCCTGCATTACATCAGAACATCGTCATGTTCTTGAGGAGTCTGAACCAATCCAAGCTCTAGAATATGTTTCAAAATCTGCATGATCATTATGAACACTGTCAACAGTGCAATGGAGCACATTTTGAACATTTACGTTATCATCGCAATAACTAAATAATAACAATAACATAACATAACTGAATGCTAATGGCTTCATTGCCAGATGCAAGGCACTAGAAAACAACATAACATAACTTTCCAGTACTGTATTTTGTGGCACATGCTATACAAGACACAATTACAGTTTGTGGAGGTCTCTGGTGTAGATCATATGAACTTAAAACAAATACAGCATATAAAATTCACTTTGCACCTCTTAAAAACACAATCTGTCACAAAAGATCAGGTACACATAAATTAAGGTTAATATTGTGCATTTACCAAAATGCTGCTTTCAACATTAGTGAATGTTGACTATATGCATAAACAATGTGAGTATAGTTCCCACAAAAGTTGGTTTTCCAGTTGCTTACAAAGTGACCTTTTTTTGCCCCTGATGAAAATGGGTAAATATTGCCTCCTAACATGTAGAGACCATGGCAAGATGTTTCATCTTGTGCAACAAACACGTGGATCTAAGTGAATTCCATCCAGAACCGCGTGAAATACCTTGTTCTTCATCCTCTGCTATAAACGAATGCTTGAATGCAAATGAGCTCCAACTGCAGCACAGTGAGATGCCTTGTTCTGTATGAAGTAAGTAAAAGAAATCGACCGCACGACTTACAAACAATCGTAGAGTTTGGTTCAAAATGTGTATGAATACATGTGCAAGAAAAAGTTAAGCAAGGGACCTGTATCAGAAACTGCAAAAATATTAAAATTAAGCACACCTGCCATTAGGACAATTAAGAGTGGCCCAAAAACTACAGAAACCTGGAAATAAACAAAAACAGTTCTTGAAAATCAATGACTTTGACTGTCACATTATTCATAATGAAATTTACAAATGCTTTAAGAAAGGGCAGCCATCAACAGTCACAGAACTATTGAATATTCTCAAAACCTTAACTGACTTTCCCTTTCATTTTCGCACATTAAATTCTAGGCGCGTAATAATGAACTGCCAAGAATTGCTCCTTGGAGATACAATTACCTACAAAGGCCATACCAGTTGCGTTCAGATGGTCATCGCATCATTTATTTGGACAAAACTTGGTATGATACACACAACACGGTTAAAAAGGGTTGGGATGATGGATCATGTTCATGTGCATTAAGAACTCCTGTATCAAGAGGCAAGCGCATCATGTTTCTCCATGCCGGAAGCTCTGAGGTTTGGGTACCAAACTCTTTCTAGCTGTCAGCAAAGAATATTGTTTATGCCAAAGCTGACAGCCATGATGAAATGAATGCTGGTTTCAGAGCTCACTTCTACCAAATCTTCCCCAAAACAAAAAGTGTGCAATGATTTGAGATAACGTCAGTTATCACTCCAGGTTACTAGTCCGGTGCCCCAATAGAAACTTTACCAAAGAAAGCATAGTACAGTTCATGAGAGACCATAACTTACCTATACCGGACCCCATTCCTATAAAGTTAATTCTTTTGCAGCAAGTAAAAGCTGCAAACATCAAGAAAAAATACGCAATAGATGTGCTTGCCAGGAGATGTGGGCACAAAGACTCCCACCATATCATTGTGTGCTTAACACCATAGAACTAATTTGGGCACAGTGAGGAAACAATGTAACCCCATCTCTTAGTGCTAGTGTTAGTGTGCATCTAAGATCAATAGTCATTATTGGGCAAGATGTGTGCAGCACATTATTAAAAAGGAGAGAAGATATCTAACTTGTTTTGTGGAGGATGATGAACGCTTCATAATAAATGTTGCACAAGACAGCGAGCAACGAAGAAAGCTAAGGTATGCCTAGCAATAAAAATAGTCATGTGTAATTTTATATACATATATGTTGTTGTTAGCTAATGCTGGATTTCTGACAATGAAGTCATTAATCCTCTTGCTCTCTAATATTTTTCACAATGATATTGAAGAGAGCAATAGCAGTAATAGTAACCGTTTTTTAGAGAGCACCATATTATATACATATATGAGAGTTACCAAACATTCAAACAGTAATTCCTGAGTATCCTCGAAAAACAGCAGTTGAAACCTTCAGGTTGATTACAGGACATGATTGTCTGGCAAAACATTTAAACAGAATTGGGATATATTCTTCACCACTCTGTCCTCTATGTGATCTGCAAGAGGAAATGGATCGAGACCACCTTCAAATATGCCCGGCCACTTCTAGTGCCCCATCCATCAGTGAAAAATATTGGAGAGCAAGAGGATTAATGACTTCATTGTCAGAAATCCAGCATTAGCTAACAACAACAATTTGATATACTGGAAGTTGGTCATTATTTTTGGTTAAACTTTCTCCTTAGGCAATCATTATCAAAATTAAATGAAACTGTCGTGGCTGAAACCTTTGTTAAATATGAGTGTATGTGTATATATACCTATATATCCACTGGATATGTTTGTTTTATATTTTTGATCCATTATGCTCCACTCTCCTGGATAAAGCATTAGGATTTATATAGTTATTAATTTTGTCTTTAGTTTTCAAGTTCCATTAGGAAGTGCCTCCTACATTTACTTCCTTATGTACAGACAGACGAAAGGTATTTCCTCTCTAATTGCTCATTGAATGTTGTGAGACTGTCAACGTAAAATATGGTTTAGCTTTAAAACAGCTTCAGTCTTATTTATATGCTACAAGTGTAGAACGAGAATAACTAAATAATTATCTTCCTTTCATAGAAGTTTGAAAACAGTGTTGTTGTAATTAATTTAATTTAATTTTAATTTAATTGATAATGGAGGAAAATTAACCTTCGAAACACGTTCCGGAAAATTATGTTGTAAGTGTTGTTCAGTGTTATTAATTGACTCACCTTTTAAATTAAACTAAATAATTACTTGCATGAAAATGCTTTCGAGATTTAGACAGCCAAACTATTATTATTACTACTATTACTACTACTATTATTATATTACCATTATTATTATATTATAATAATATTATCACTATATTATTATTATTATTATTATTATTATTATTACTACTACTACTACTACTACTACTACTTTTATTATGAGAGTACTCTACAGGCACAACTTCTGTGGTGGGTCCCTAATAGGTGCAGGCAGTTCTTCAGCCTGGCTGATCAATCATTCCATGGCCAGCCGAACACAGCACATCCACTCAGCTAACCACTGTTACAGGGTGCAAGCATCCTAGAGGCAACCCTGCTGACACAATTTGGTAGAGAGAGAATGAAACGAAAGACGGTGATTCAGGAGGGTCAGCTGCAGGCCACAGAAGTTACCGCTAGGCTACTTAGAGACTTAGGAAGCTGTGAGTGCCTCACTTCCTAGCGGCAGCAGATGCCCTGTATGCACTACCAGTGCAGTAATAGATAACATATTTCCCAAACTCGCAACAGCCTGACAACAATGGTAAGGAATGAGCTGCCTCGGCTTGCACTGTTACCTTTGATTGCTGAAATATCTACACCTTACCTCAATTAAGTGCATTTTACACACACACAAACACCATTATCGTTCATACAGGTGTATTTTTAATACTTGTACAATAAATCAGTGTAATGTAGTGTTAAAAGTGCACGAAGTTCAATGTGAAGTATTTTGGCAAATATACAATATGAACCTAAATTAACTGATAAGTATACATAACCAAAACAAATAGAAACCTCAAAACTACATTGAAAGAACACCTCAATTGCATAAAATACACACAAATTGATTAATTATGCGCAGCAGAACATTTTGGAACAAATACCATGACATTCTGGAAGCCAGCCTGCTTAGAGCTACCAGTTACCCAACTCAGTTCTTAGTATGGGAAATTAATTATGAACTTATATCACCAACACCACCAGGGAACACGAGATGATCAACTATAACTGTAACTTTGCACCTAACAGCTAGCCGTTAAGTTGGTACAGTCGTAGAATAACAGCCACCCGTAAGACTTCCTGAACCAATCACAAGGCAGCTTTCTGGTAGGTTGGTCACAAAGCAGAAATGGAAACGGTAGAGCAAGAAGCTCTGTTGCCAGATCACTGCTTCCAAACACATGCTTTAGTTTATCATTTCACGTGAATCTAGTTGTTCTTCGCAAGTTGTGCTTCTTTATTATATTTGTTACTTTTATTGTTATTGTTGATAGTGTTGTTGACATTTGTTTATCTATATTTATTCTTTATTTTACACAATATTTATATAAAGTCTTTGTATTATAAACACAAAATTTAAAGTGCAAGACGATGCCTCAGAATTGCTGAGTGATTCACAAAGTGAAATCCTTTACATCGAGGTGTGCAAATGAATAGCCAAACATTGGGACTATTAAGAAGAATGAGGGAATTTTATGAACAAGAGAAGGAATACGTGGATATCCCTCTATTCCTGCTGATAAAGTTATAGAGCGGAGTACACTTGGATTAAGCAGAAGAACCATAATCAGCTAAGGAGTAATACTTCAAGAGAAGAGAGACAACGTTTCTGGACAGTTGGGAACACAGCAGGTATTTCTGTCAACTCCAGGGAAGAAAGGAACCGCATTCAGTCAGTCACAGATATTGATGTATTTGGAATAGATGCCATTCGAAGGCATATTTACACCTACTATTCCCTTTACCTATATTGCAGCATTACTTTCAATCATTAGTAATAGAAAGTAGTTTCTTCTTCTTCTACGTTCAAAGCTTACTCTTTATGTGGTTTTGTGACGCAATAAGAGAGCTATGCCGTCTGCAACTGTAGCAATTTTGCAAGCACAGAACAGCCAACTTCACAAAAGCTGTCACGTGCAATGTTACAACTAGTTGGTTGTAAGCTCAAGAAGGGGAAAAAGTTTCAAGAAATGTCCAATTTCTACAGGTAAGTGAGGTATAGCATACACCTAATTGTTGCTGAAATCCAATATTGCTCATGAAGTGGGAATTGGCTATGTGTTTTTGATCAGATGACAGCAGTGGTTCCAAACATTATGGATACTACCTTATATACCTTTATTTATTTTGTTAATGATCTCTGCAATATGTTCACTCCAATTTAAGTTTGTTTGCATAACTTGCTGTGATATGTAATAGAAGGGTACAATTACTTACAGCTTCAATCTCATCCTCTTCCTCGTCGATGGTGGAGACAGTCACGGAACTGAACTTGCCCATGTTCTTGGTGTGTTTTGTTACCATAATCTTCTTTGGCTTCTCGACAGCAACTTGATTGTATATTGTTGTCAGTGGACCTTCGCCTGAGCTCTTTATCACTGCTCCATTTACAACAAAGTTGACGTTACTCTTGGGATCATGTTTATAGTACAGGAACAGCCCACATCTGCAACACATTCACTCTGATTACTATAGGAGTGAGGATGTTTTATTTATGTTCATGGTCTGCTGGTTTGCAAAAAGGGGGCCTTCTGAGCAAATGAGAACTCCAACATGAAAAATAACTTTTGTATTAATTATTACAGAAGCAAAATTATCATCACATGTGTCAACTTTTGAAGTAATATGCTTATATGGGTTCATATTTCACAAGTTATGTAAGCTTTTCATAATATAAATGTTTACATTTATAACCAAAATAAAAAAAAAAAAAAAGAAAGAAAGAAAAAGAAAGTCAAGGCCTTGGTATAGATGTGCTTGGCGTGCATTAAAACGCAATAGATAGGCTTCTGTTTCTGTATCTATGTACAGTTAAACTTCTAGAAATACTATATTCTTGTAAAGATATAATTCATAAATGGACTTTAAGGTGCATTAATATGAAGTGGAAATTTAATATTGTTAGGAAAGTCTGTGTTATAATTAATTATAGTTGTGTCACCAGAACAAAAATAAAGTTATTAATCATTTGGGGTTCTATTTGCTCAGAAAGCCCCTTTTCACAAACAGATAAGACCTGCAGGCACCAATATACTCTAACTACAGCAAGATTAATACAGGGTGTTCCTTTCCAAGCTCACATATTTTAATTAATCATTGCTAACAACGTTTGCAAAATGATGAAATGAGAATCTATAAATGTAATAATAAGTGAGAGATTACAAGCTTCACTTAATTATTGGAGTATCTACTGCAAGTTGTTGAAATCAAAGGCAGATGGCAGTTTCTTGAATATTCATTCCTATCATCGGTGCCACATTTGTTTATACTGGTCACTATCGTAACCAACACAAAACTATGGAATTATTTCTATGTGCTACCAATCACTGAACAAACATTTGTTAACAGAATCAATGGTGGTATTTCAAAATTTGTTATGCAGTCCTTATTTTTCAAAATGAATAACTTTTCCCAAACCATTAAATCTATCTGTCCATTTAACTGTTTTAATAATTTAACCTCTGGATTTATTTCATGATTGAATGACTGAAAATGATCTGTCACAGCTGATTTATCAAGCTGTTTATATTTAATATTTCTAAAATGCTCCATTCTGGTTTCCAAATGACACTTAGTTTTACCAATGTAAACCTTGTCACCTTATACAAACAGCTAAATAGATAAATGTCAGATTTTTTTGTAATTTTGAATTATATTCTTTTTAGAAAAATTCAGCAAATTTTTTATATTACATTTATATGTGTCCTGTGTAACGATCCAGCAGAAATGAATGAAGAACACTTGAAGACCTGTGAAGCATTAAGATCAGAAGAAACTACAGTTCAAAAGTATTGGAAAGCACGAATGCTAATGGCTTCATTGCCAGATGCAAGGCACTAGAAAACAACAACACATTTATTTTGAGGAACCAAAGTTATAACACGTTCTTTAAACATTTTTTATTAGCCCAAGAATAGTAGGAAAACTTTTTAAAATTGCAATCATCTACATTTATAGGTTTATGTTGCTTCACTGTTAATAGTTTCCATTTTTACATTATTATGAAATGAAAATGCGTACTAAGAGAAAGAAAAAGTCAAAGAATTTTTGTTTCATTAGTTAGAAGTTGGCTGTTGTGCAACAATTGTTGGTAACTCTGCAGCAACGGAAAGAAATTATCATAGAGAATATGGAGAAAATGCATCTGAATGGTAAACCACTAAGGCATGTTGTGAGAGACAAACTCATTTCTGTGGACTTCTCTTAAATCCTGTTTAATTTCTTCAATCTTTTCTTCTGAAACATGTTAACGAGAAGTTCAGATTGTTTTTTAACGGTTTCAATTGCCAGAAAGCTTTCACAGCAAGCTTTAGATTGTTTGAGAGGTAGTATTGGAACGGAAAAATTAAATGCCACAGCTGGGATTTGAACACAGACCCTCCGCTTACCAGGCAAGTGCTCTAACCATTTAACTACTGTGACAACCTGCCAGAATGACATTCAACCAATCCATATTTCCAGTCTCACATTAGAGATAATTACCACAATGGTGACTTACTATCTTAAATACTTTATGTCCTGGGATTAAATAACCTTCTGATGGTAATTATTATTTATTTATGCCAACAAACTTACTGTTGGTGTTTTTAAACACACAAGCCGTGTGTGGCAATGTTTGAGAGGTTGAATTGAAATTGAAAAATTCAACTTGTTGGTATAAATAAATAATAGTTTAGATTGTTTTCCCATTAGATGATTTTTCCTGCACGTTCTCCCTGGTAGGGGCTCGGGTTCAATCCCAGGGACCCGCATGTGGTATTCGTGGTGGACAAACTGGCATCTGGGCAGGTTTTCTCGTCTCCCCCACCTCTCATTCCACCAACTGCTCTATTATCACCCTTCCATTCATAGATTTTGCCTGCATTTCATATAAATCCTCTTCCTCACTATCACACTTGGTGCTGCTTCCAGATCTTCACAGTCTGGTCTGTAGGTTCCTGTGCTCCCCGACAGTCCTACATAAAGGGAGGGGAATCAGGAAAAGAATACTTTGCACTACAATTATTGATTTCATCTCTGCACACCAGAAAATTGTTTGTGTGATTATTATGCAATGTAGTGATGAACAGCCAAATCCTCACTACTGAAACAAAATTTTGTTGGCTTTCTCTTTCTTTTAGTAATGCATTAAGTACATCATTTTGTGTGCTTTGTTAGCAATAATTGATTAAAATGTGAAAGTTTTGAAAGGAACACCCTGTATAAAGAAAAAGTAATGAGGTGTTCCTGTAAAGTTGCTAATTTAGAACAAATTTTCAATCAGTGTATACATTAATGCTTGTAACGTGGCTACCAAGATGTAGAACCACAATAATACAGACACAGATCACTAGTTAGGGCGTCAAACACAAGACATCTCTAATCTCTCACAGCAGATGTTGCTTTTACTGCAGGGATTCTTTTCTCATTTGCAGATATATTACAAACTGTATACTTACTTTTTACACTTCATTCTATACTGCCTCTCGATGCCTTCTGGTCGTTTCAGATAAAATGTTTCATCTTGGTCACACGTAAGTTTATGAGCATGCTTACTGCCATCTATCACACGTGCTCCATCTCTCTTGCGCAAGGGCAGCTTCTCAATTGCACAGTCTGCAAACAATATCGTTAACTGAGCACGTCCAACAAATTCAATATTCCATTACATTGCATTGTTAATTATTATTACTATTTGCTGCATAAGAAACCTAGGGGCCATACCGAGTGACTATCACAAACAAATTATAAAGGCAGTGTTAAAAATGATAAAAAATGTAAATCTTACAATACTAATGTAAATACATAGACTAATCTAAACCTACTAATAATGATGCAATATGTTCATAGATCGGCTGGAATGGACTGAGTGAGGACTGGCATGCCCTCAGTCAGAGTTACCTGTAAACTGCCGGCAAGTCATGAGTACAGAACACTAACTTACATTACACTTAGCTGCAGCACAACACATGTTCAAATTAATCACCTATTACTTGCAAAAGTTGAAGTTGGCCAACCCTCTGTATTTCTCTCATGACTTTGTCCAATTCTTGTAACGTGTGCAAAATGTTCCCCATAAATAAAAATCAGATGGAGGTGGATAAGGGGGACGAGGCAGCTACATTCCTTGACCAATTATTGTCACCATGCACAGTTGCCAATTCATGCATGAAATTCACAGTAGTATGTGCTACAGCTGGGGATGAGGCAGCCACAGTAGTATGTGCTATAGCTGAGGACGAGGCAGCCACATTCCTTGACCAATTATTGTCACCATGCACAGTTGCCAATTCATGCATGAAATTCACAGTAGTATGCTATAGGTGGGGACGAGGCGGTCACATCCCTTGGCCAATTATTGTCACCATGCACAGTTCCCAATTCATGCATGAAATTCACAGTAGTACGTGCTACAGCTGGGGACGAGGCAGCCACATCCCTTGACCAGTTATTGTCACCATGCACAGTTGCCAATTCATGCATGAAATTCACAGTAGTATGTGCTATAGGTGGGATGAGGCGGTCACAGTAGTATGTGCTACAGCTGGGGACGAGGCAGCCACATCCCCTGACCAGTTTTTGTCACCATGCACTGTTCCCAATTCATGCATGAAATTCACAGTAGTACGTGCTACAGCTGGGGACGAGGCGGCCACATCCCTTGACCAGTTATTGTCACCATGCACAGTTCCCAATTCATGCATGAAATTCACAGTAGTATGTGCTATAGGTGGGGACGAGGCGATCACATCCCTTGACCAGTTATTGTCACCATGCACAGTTCCCAATTCATGCATGAAATTCACAGTAGTATGTGCTATAGGTGGGGACGAGGTGACCACATCCCTTAGCCAGTTATTGTCACCATGCACAGTTCCCAATTCATGCATGAAATTCACAGTAGTATGTGCTACAGCTGGGGATGAGGCGGTCACATCCCTTGACCAGTTATTGTCACCATGCACTGTTCCCAATTCATGCATGAAATTCACAGTAGTATGTGCTACAGCTGGGGATGAGGCGGTCACATCCACTGAGCAGTTATTGTCACCATGCACAGTTCCCAATTCATGCATGAAATTCACAGTAGTATGTGCTACAGCTGGGGACGAGGCAGCCACATCCCCTGACCAGTTATTGTCACCATGCACAGTTCCCAATTCATGCATGAAATTCACAGTAGTATGTGCTACAGCTGGGGACGAGGCGGTCACATCCCTTGACCAGTTATTGTCACCATGCACAGTTCCCAATTCATGCATGAAATTCACAGTAGTATGTGCTACAGCTGGGGACGAGGCGGTCACAGTAGTATGTGCTACAGCTGGGGACAAGGCAGCCACATCCCCTGACCAGTTTTTGTCACCATGCACTGTTCCCAATTCATGCATGAAATTCACAGTAGTACGTGCTACAGCTGGGGACGAGGCGGCCACATCCCTTGACCAGTTATTGTCACCATGCACAGTTCCCAATTCATGCATGAAATTCACAGTAGTATGTGCTACAGCTGGGGACGAGGCGGCCACAGTAGTATGTGCTATAGATGAACCCTGCTGCATAATCTTTCATTTCTTGTTAGTTGTGGAAAACAACATACAAAGTAATTCTATAACATAAATGTGTAAAGCAACTTTTATATTGTAAAATATGGAACAGATAATTCTATGTGTTCCCTGACACACGTCTGACTCTACACACTGGCTTGTAAGTCCTCACTCTCATACTTGCAGGTGTTCACTCTGTCTGGTACATAGGTTCCTGTGTTCCCTGACAGACGTCTGACTCTAGACACTGACTTGTAAGTCCCCACTCTCATACTTGCAGGTGTTCACTCTGTCTGGTACATAGGTTCCTGTGTTCCCTGACAGACGTCTGACTCTAGACACTGGCTTGTAAGTCCTCACTCTCATACTTGCATGTGTTCACTCTGTCTGGTACATAGGTTCCTGTGTTCCCTGACAGACGTCTGACCCTAGACACTGGCTTGTAAGTCCCCACTTTCATACTTGCAGGTGTTCACTGTGTCTGGTACATAGGTTCCTGTGTTCCCTGACAGACGTCTGACTCTAGACACTGGCTTGTAAGTCCCCACTCTCATACTTGCAGGTGTTCACTCTGTCTGGTACATAGGTTCCTGTGTTCCCTGACAGACGTCTGACTCTAGACACTGACTTGTAAGTCCTCACTCTCATACTTGCAGGTGTTCACTCTGTCTGGTACATAGGTTCCTGTGTTCCCTGACAGACGTCTGACCCTAGACACTGACTTGTAAGTCCTCACTCTCATACTTGCAGGTGTTCACTGTGTCTGGTACATAGGTTCCTGTGTTCCCTGACAGACGTCTGACTCTAGACACTGGCTTGTAAGTCCCCACTCTCATACTTGCAGGTGTTCACTCTGTCTGGTACATAGGTTCCTGTGTTCCCTGACAGACGTCTGACTCTAGACACTGACTTGTAAGTCCTCACTCTCATACTTGCAGGTGTTCACTCTGTCTGGTACATAGGTTCCTGTGTTCCCTGACAGACGTCTGACTCTAGGCACTGGCGTGTAAGTCCTCACTCTCATACTTGCAGGTGTTCACTCTGTCTGGTACATAGGTTCCTGTGTTACCTGACAGACGTCTGACTCTAGACACTGACTTGTAAATCCTCACTCTCATACTTGCAGGTATTCACTCTGTCTGGTACATAGGTTCCTGTGTTCCCTGACAGACGTCTGACTCTAGACACTGGCTTGTAAGTCCCCACTCTCATACTTGCAGGTGTTCACTCTGTCTGGTACATAGGTTCCTGTGTTACCTGACAGATGTCTGACTCTAGACACTGACTTGTAAGTCCTCACTCTCATACTTGCAGGTGTTCACTCTGTCTGGTACATAGGTTCCTGTGTTCCCTGACAGACGTCTGACTTTAGACACTGGCTTGTAAGTCCTCACTCTCATACTTGCAGGTGTTCACTCTGTCTGGTACATAGGTTCCTGTGTTCCCTGACAGACGTCTGATTCTAGACACTGGCTTGTAAGTCCTCACTCTCATACTTGCAGGTGTTCACTCTGTCTGGTACATAGGTTCCTGTGTTCCCTGACAGACATCTGACTCTAGACACTGGCTTGTAAGTCCTCACTCTCATACTTGCAGGTGTTCACTGTGTCTGGTACATAGGTTCCTGTGTTCCCTGACAGACGTCTGACTCTAGACACTGGCTTGTAAGTCCTCACTCTCATACTTGCAGGTGTTCACTGTGTCTGGTACATAGGTTCCTGTGTTCCCTGACAGACATCTGACTCTAGACACTGGCTTGTAAGTCCTCACTCTCATACTTGCAGGTGTTCACTGTGTCTGGTACATAGGTTCCTGTGTTCCCTGACAGACGTCTGACTCTAGACACTGGCTTGTAAGTCCTCACTCTCATACTTGCAGGTGTTCACTGTGTCTGGTACATAGGTTCCTGTGTTCCCTGACAGACGTCTGACTCTAGACACTGTCTTGTAAGTCCTACATAAGGGGAGGGTAATCACTTCCTCACTCTCATACTTGCAGGTGTTCACTCTGTCTGGTATAGGTCGCGCGTTACTTCTAGACGAATGAAAATTTTATATGAAAGGTTGAATGCGAGTCTCTACTCAGCTTTTGCGGGAACGAGAGAGAGGAGGTACAGTCTGCAGTGAGATGACGCGCATGCTTCTGAGCTGAAGTAGTACAACACTACAAATCAATTTATGACACTTGCAGTAATATCAGCCACACATATTATACACTATACCTCTATAACTGTTTCCACTTAACTTTCTTGCATTTATTCTATTCCCGACATCTCTCCCTCGTCTGAATTGCTATTTTCGTTGCATGCATACATACATCCGTACCGCACAAAACTTCTGCAGTCGACTGTATACACAAACGCGACAGAGGAAAACAGAGGTGTCTGTTATCGTAGCATAAACATTTGCTGACCTGTTTATTAAGGGTAGGCTCACTCATTGGATTTCTGCTCAAGGTCATTCATCAAGAACGAACGCGCAACCTATACATAGGTTCCTGTGCTCCCCGACAGGCGTCCGACTCTAGACACTGGCTTGTAAGTCCTCACTCTCATACTTGCAGGTGTTCACTCAGTCTGGTACATAGGTTCCTGTGCTCCCCGACAGACGTCTGACTCTAGACACTGGCTCGTAAGCCCTACACAAGGGGAGGGTAATCAGGTAAAACAGTCCTTAATGTTATTTAAAGGCTGTACCTATATTAAAAGTATTGATTGAAGTTGTTGTGCAGCACCATAATACTAGGCATGCAAATGTGAGTAAATAGTTTAAAACTACTCCAAAATAGATGTTACTGGTCCACAATAAAAGTTCATGTTTTTTAAAGCTTGGGAGATAGAATCGGAACTGAAAAATTCTACCTCTCAAATATTGCCCACACATGGCTTGTGTGTTTAAAAACACTATCAGTAAGTTTGTTGGCATAAATAACAATTGCTTTTAAAACTGTTGTGCAAACCAGTTAACCAATTTATGCTCTTTTGTCAGGGATCTTATTGGTGACAGTTTCTCGGACTAACAGCCAGTTCAAATTTAGGTAATTGCTCAAAGATAATGGCACAGTGAGCCGTTACCCAGATTTGACCTGGCTTTTAGCCCAAGAAACTATCATCAATAATCAATGTTGGGAAAGCTTCAAATCACTAATTACAGAAACACTTACATTACCTGATCCTGAATATGTGCAAAGTTATCCCGAAATAATAAGCAGTGATTTAAGAACATGTTGCCTCGTTAGTCATTGGGGCCACCCAGCCTTCCCTTTAAGCGACTTCTCTTCTATCACATGATTTCAAGTATATACATCTATAACTACATATACTAGATATTCATATCTTGAGATTGAATGATCGTTAATTACGTGTATTACAAGTTGTGCAATTAAGGAATGAAATATGATATATGTGCACAATGAGCGATGTGAAAGGTCTTAGCAAATATGCAATCTTAACTACAAAACCTAACAAGCTTAAAATGTTTGAAAAAGAATAAACTCATTCTTATACATTCATTCCCCCTAAAATCTGGAGGAATATTTAAACGGGAAATTACAGCTACAGGTTACATTAGAAACATATGCCACAAATATAGGTGGTGCTTACAACTTACTCCCAATTTTCTGTTTTACCTAATGCTTGAGGTAAAAAAGAAATTATGGGTGTCTGTTTAATTGCATGCATTTCATATAGTGTATAATCAGGGCCATATTTACGTAAGGGCAAACCGGGTAACTGCCCAGGGCAGCACATTTTAGGGGGCGGCAAAATTACTGGAAAGGTGCAACAAACAAACAAAAAAACAAAAACAAAAAAAAAAGCATAGACATGAAACATCAAGCCCAGGGGCGTCAGAGGTCCTAAATTCGGGCCTGTGTATAATGATGCATGACCGTTTCTCAAACTGGACTTAACTAACAAACGTAATTTAACCCTCCAGTTCATCCTATGTATTGTTGTTTACGTGTAATATAAAACTCCGCTCTAAATATGAATAAATTACTCCCGCAAAAAACAACTTTCAAATCCAATGGAAACACAAACCTAAAATTAATGTCATTTGTCCACAAAGACAATAATAAATGTGTAATGGTTTTTCTTCACTATATTCTTCTTGATCTTTGGTGTCTGAACAAACAATACTACGAGATACCACCTTCGGCATCTTGTTCCTTTAAATTATAAATCTCAATTAAACTAAAGAGCTAGAAAACACCAATAAACATAACCTAAACACTTCTCTTCTACGCCATACGATTGTCAACTTTATTAGTATTACAGCAGGTTCGCCATGGTCGCCACTATTACAACATTGAAGTACAAGTACTGCCTGCGTACTCAAAGTGATAGCAATCAACCATGCCAACTTTATGTACCGCCACAAAATCAAGAAAATAAAATTTCACCCTAAAGGTTCAATGTAAAAAGCATTCATTTAATTTACATTGTGTAAGTAGGAAACCACCCTTAGAGCCTTCAAGAGGTAACAAACGTATTCATCAATTACCGGTTAGCAATGTTGCTCTTGGAGGTTATATAGCTTTGTTTAATGTAGTTAAAAAGGGAAAAAATCCTCCATTCTATGTTAATCGTAATTTCTTTCCTAGTAAACTCATAACGCAATTTTAGAAATTATAGTACTCTTTTGGAGTTATCTGTAGAATAGCGGCCTGACCCTAATCCACGTAAAAATTATGAATACACAGAATTCAATATTTCCAGAGCGAGGAAATATAAATCCGTCCTTAAAGTTAGCGATGCAAATTCTAATGGTAAGGGGCGTAACCCATTTTGACAATAGTTTTTTTTTTTTTTTTTTTGTTCACTTTCAGACAAAACGACTGCGTACTTAAAGTCAAATCTGCTGAGGGGCACTGTGCAGTCTGATGGACAATGGCATTAAGTGTGAAGCGCAAGGAAATATACAGATACGAAGCACCATGGCCCCTTTACAGTATGAACTGGTCTGCGCGTCCTGACAAGCCCTTCAGGTAGGTAGGTGGGTTGTTCTCCCAGCACTTACTTGACTGGATGTTGAGCAAGGAGCTTTGAGTTGATGTCCGTTTGTTTCACAGACTTGCTGTGGGCAGCTTTGTCGAAGACTGTAACAAGATACAAGTGGTCTCCCTGGATGACCACAGCTCACAGATGACAGCCAAAAGCACTTGTGATAACGCATATCCATGTACCAAGATAATGTGGATACCAGACTCTGTGAGTGTGAATAATAGTTTATTGATTTTTACACATTTACATTAGGTATAGGTTTACAATATGTTTTCTGTTGGAGTGCTTGTTATTTTTGAAACCTATACAAACCATTTTCTGGTTGTTGTGTACAATGTATGTTGTAATTTTATTAAAAGTGAACATTAATAGTTGGTATTTCCTAAAGTGGATCAGTTTTCTGTTGCTGTTTCCCTGCTTTCCTTATTATTTTAGCTTAAATTTTGCTTTATCTTAGTAATTGCCTTCACACTTTTATAATACTTTCCCTATATAGTTGTCAAATTGTTCAAAAAATTCCATTCTACTCATTGCAATATTTTGTGATGCCAAAGTTTCTCTATGTAAATTATCACAGTTTTTTACCCACATTTTAGTTTTTGAACTATTTGTTACACAGTGAAAATCTGTATCTGTATTTTCACATGCTTGTTTGTTGATTGCACCATGGCTGAGTGGTTAGTCCTCCACCTGTCATCAAAGTGGTCCAGGTTCCATTCCAGGTGGCCACTGTGGGATTTGTACTGGACAGTTCTCTGGTTTTCCCTGCCATCTCGCTCCACTGGTGCTCCATCTTCATTCCATGTATCACCAGTGCCACTGCTTGCGGTGCTGCATGTAAAAGCAGACCGTGTTAAACACTAAACAAACAAAAGTAAAAGAACATGACACATATTCTTGTCTTATTTGATAGAGATTTCTGTCATTTGTGTGGATCTACGTGAGCTGTGGACTTGTGTTACATGTATTGTTTTAGATCCAGTTCATTAGGGTTACAACCCTTATTAAGAAGTAGAGTCTTAGAACTGGTATAATGTGAAATTCTTTTGGTTCTAAGAACATTTTCCCAAAAGAAATGTATCTCCTGTAAGCCGAGGTGCCACAAGAGCAGATAATTTGCTGGGCTGTTTCACAATCTGCAATTATGACAGACAAATTATATTTGGGAAAGGAAACATTCCAGACCTGAGTTGAGGGGGCTTCCCTGGCACTTGAGTAATGGAGGATGGTCCTGGTGAGATTTGAATCACATATCAACTCCTCAGCCAGTCCTATTACCTTATTCTGTAATGTTGTGCATTAAATATCTGCTAATGGCTTCATTGCCAGATGCAAGGCACTAGAAAACAACAACAATATCTGCTCCACTCCAAATGACTCTGTAAGGAAACGCTGACAGTTATTGTGATTGTGTTACAGAAGGGAGTACTTCCTGATCTCTTGGCTACAAGTCACACATATCTGCTCCACTCTGTAAGGAAACGCTGACAGTTGTTGTGATTGTGTTACAGAAGGGAGTACTTCCTGATCTCTTGGCTACAAGTCACACATATCTGCTCCACTCTCTAAGGAAACGCTGACAGTTGTTATGATTGTGTTACAGAAGGGGGTACTTCCTGATCTCTTGGCTACAAGTCACACATATCTGCTCCACTGTGTAAGGAAACGCTGACAGTTGTTATGATTGTGTTACAGAAGGGGGTACTTCCTGATCTCTTGGCTACAAGTCACACATATCTGCTCCACTCTGTAAGGAAACGCTGACAGTTGTTATGATTGTGTTACAGAAGGGAGTACTTCCTGATCTCTTGGCTACAAGTCACACATATCTGCTCCACTCTGTAAGGAAACGCTGACAGTTGTTATGATTGTGTTACAGAAGGGAGTACTTCCTGATCTCTTGGCTACAAGTCACACATATCTGCTCCACTCTGTACGCTGACAGTTGTTATGATTGTGTTACAGAAGGGAGTACTTCTTGATCTCTTGGCTACAAGTCACACATATCTGCTCCACTCTGTAAGGAAACGCTGACAGTTGTTATGATTGTGTTACAGAAGGGAGTACTTCCTGATCTCGGCTACAAGTCACACATATCTGCTCCACTCTGTAAGGAAACACTGACAGTTGTTATGATTGTGTTACAGAAGGGAGTACTTCCTGATCTCGGCTACAAGTCACACATATCTGCTCCACTCTGTAAGGAAACGCTGACAGTTGTTATGATTGTGTTACAGAAGGGAGTACTTCCTGATCTCGGCTACAAGTCACACATATCTGCTCCACTCTGTAAGGAAACACTGACAGTTGTTATGATTGTGTTACAGAAGGGAGTACTTCCTGATCTCGGCTACAAGTCACACATATCTGCTCCACTCTGTAAGGAAACGCTGACAGTTGTTATGATTGTGTTACAGAAGGGAGTACTTCCTGATCTCTTGGCTACAAGTCACACATATCTGCTCCACTCTGTAAGGAAACGCTGACAGTTGTTATGATTGTGTTACAGAAGGGAGTACTTCCTGATCTCTTGGCTACAAGTCACACATATCTGCTCCACTCTGTAAGGAAACGCTGACAGTTGTTATGATTGTGTTACAGAAGGGAGTACTTCCTGATCTCTTGGCTACAAGTCACACATATCTGCTCCACTGTGTAAGGAAACGCTGACAGTTGTTATGATTGTGTTACAGAAGGGAGTACTTCCTGATCTCTTGGCTATAAGTCACACATATCTGCTCCACTCTGTAAGGAAACACTGACAGTTGTTATGATTGTGTTACAGAAGGGAGTACTTCCTGATCTCGGCTACAAGTCACACATATCTGCTCCACTCTGTAAGGAAACGCTGACAGTTGTTATGATTGTGTTACAGAAGGGAGTACTTCCTGATCTCGGCTACAAGTCACACATATCTGCTCCACTCTGTAAGGAAACACTGACAGTTGTTATGATTGTGTTACAGAAGGGAGTACTTCCTGATCTCGGCTACAAGTCACACATATCTGCTCCACTCTGTAAGGAAACGCTGACAGTTGTTATGATTGTGTTACAGAAGGGGGTACTTCCTGATCTCTTGGCTACAAGTCACACATATCTGCTCCACTCTGTAAGGAAACGCTGACAGTTGTTATGATTGTGTTACAGAAGGGAGTACTTCCTGATCTCGGCTACAAGTCACACATATCTGCTCCACTCTGTAAGGAAACGCTGACAGTTGTTATGATTGTGTTACAGAAGGGAGTACTTCCTGATCTCTTGGCTACAAGTCACACATATCTGCTCCACTCTGTAAGGAAACGCTGACAGTTGTTATGATTGTGTTACAGAAGGGGGTACTTCCTGATCTCTTGGCTACAAGTCACACATATCTGCTCCACTCTGTAAGGAAACGCTGACAGTTGTTATGATTGTGTTACAGAAGGGAGTACTTCCTGATCTCTTGGCTACAAGTCACACATATCTGCTCCACTCTGTAAGGAAACGCTGACAGTTGTTATGATTGTGTTACAGAAGGGAGTACTTCCTGATCTCTTGGCTACAAGTCACACATATCTGCTCCACTCTGTAAGGAAACGCTGACAGTTGTTATGATTGTGTTACAGAAGGGAGTACTTCCTGATCTCTTGGCTACAAGTGACACATATCTGCTCCACTCTGTAAGGAAACGCTGACAGTTGTTATGATTGTGTTACAGAAGGGAGTACTTCCTGATCTCTTGGCTACAAGTCACACATATCTGCTCCACTCCAAATGACTCTGTAAGGAAACGCTGACAGTTGTTGTGATTGTGTTACAGAAGGGAGTACTTCCTGATCTCTTGGCTACAAGTCACACATATCTGCTCCACTCCAAATGACTCTGTAAGGAAACGCTGACAGTTGTTGTGATTGTGTTACAGAAGGGAGTACTTCCTGATCTCTTGGCTACAAGTCACACATATCTGCTCCACTGTGTAAGGAAACGCTGACAGTTGTTATGATTGTGTTACAGAAGGGAGTACTTCCTGATCTCTTGGCTACAAGTCACACATATCTGCTCCACTCTGTAAGGAAACACTGACAGTTGTTGTGATTGTGTTACAGAAGGGAGTACTTCCTGATCTCTTGGCTACAAGTCACACATATCTGCTCCACTGTGTAAGGAAACGCTGACAGTTGTTGTGATTGTGTTACAGAAGGGAGTACTTCCTGATCTCTTGGCTACAAGTCACACATATCTGCTCCACTGTGTAAGGAAACGCTGACAGTTGTTATGATTGTGTTACAGAAGGGAGTACTTCCTGATCTCTTGGCTACAAGTCACACATATCTTCTCCACTGTGTAAGGAAACGCTGACAGTTGTTGTGATTGTGTTACAGAAGGGAGTACTTCCTGATCTCTTGGCTATAAGTCACACATATCTGCTCCACTCTGTAAGGAAACGCTGACAGTTGTTATGATTGTGTTACAGAAGGGAGTACTTCCTGATCTCTTGGCTACAAGTCACACATATCTGCTCCACTGTGTAAGGAAACGCTGACAGTTGTTATGATTGTGTTACAGAAGGGAGTACTTCCTGATCTCTTGGCTACAAGTCACACATATCTTCTCCACTGTGTAAGGAAACGCTGACAGTTGTTGTGATTGTGTTACAGAAGGGAGTACTTCCTGATCTCTTGGCTATAAGTCACACATATCTGCTCCACTCTGTAAGGAAACGCTGACAGTTGTTATGATTGTGTTACAGAAGGGAGTACTTCCTGATCTCGGCTACAAGTCACACATATCTGCTCCACTGTGTAAGGAAACGCTGACAGTTGTTGTGATTGTGTTACAGAAGGGAGTACTTCCTGATCTCTTGGCTACAAGTCACACATATCTGCTCCACTCTGTAAGGAAACGCTGACAGTTGTTGTGATTGTGTTACAGAAGGGAGTACTTCCTGATCTCTTGGCTACAAGTCACACATATCTGCTCCACTCTGTAAGGAAACGCTGACAGTTGTTATGATTGTGTTACAGAAGGGAGTACTTCCTGATCTCTTGGCTACAAGTCACACATATCTGCTCCACTCTGTAAGGAAACGCTGACAGTTGTTATGATTGTGTTACAGAAGGGAGTACTTCCTGATCTCTTGGCTACAAGTCACACATATCTGCTCCACTCTGTAAGGAAACGCTGACAGTTGTTATGATTGTGTTACAGAAGGGAGTACTTCCTGATCTCTTGGCTATAAGTCACACATATCTGCTCCACTGTGTAAGGAAACGCTGACAGTTGTTGTGATTGTGTTACAGAAGGGAGTACTTCCTGATCTCTTGGCTACAAGTCACACATATCTGCTCCACTGTGTAAGGAAACGCTGACAGTTGTTATGATTGTGTTACAGAAGGGAGTACTTCCTGATCTCTTGGCTACAAGTGACACATATCTGCTCCACTCTGTAAGGAAACACTGACAGTTGTTGTGATTGTGTTACAGAAGGGAGTACTTCCTGATCTCTTGGCTACAAGTGACGCGTATCTGCTCCACTCTGTAAGGAAACGCTGACAGTTGTTATGATTGTGTTACAGAAGGGAGTACTTCCTGATCTCGGCTACAAGTCACACATATCTGCTCCACTCTGTAAGGAAACGCTGACAGTTGTTATGATTGTGTTACAGAAGGGAGTACTTCCTGATCTCTTGGCTACAAGTCACACATATCTGCTCCACTCTGTAAGGAAACGCTGACAGTTGTTATGATTGTGTTACAGAAGGGAGTACTTCCTGATCTCTTGGCTACAAGTGACGCGTATCTGCTCCACTCTGTAAGGAAACGCTGACAGTTGTTATGATTGTGTTACAGAAGGGAGTACTTCCTGATCTCGGCTACAAGTCACACATATCTGCTCCACTCTGTAAGGAAACGCTGACAGTTGTTATGATTGTGTTACAGAAGGGAGTACTTCCTGATCTCTTGGCTACAAGTCACACATATCTGCTCCACTCTGTAAGGAAACGCTGACAGTTGTTATGATTGTGTTACAGAAGGGAGTACTTCCTGATCTCTTGGCTACAAGTCACACATATCTGCTCCACTCTGTAAGGAAACGCTGACAGTTGTTATGATTGTGTTACAGAAGGGAGTACTTCCTGATCTCTTGGCTACAAGTCACACATATCTGCTCCACTCTGTAAGGAAACGCTGACAGTTGTTATGATTGTGTTACAGAAGGGAGTACTTCCTGATCTCTTGGCTACAAGTCACACATATCTGCTCCACTCTGTAAGGAAACGCTGACAGTTGTTATGATTGTGTTACAGAAGGGAGTACTTCCTGATCTCGGCTACAAGTCACACATATCTGCTCCACTCTGTAAGGAAACGCTGACAGTTGTTATGATTGTGTTACAGAAGGGAGTACTTCCTGATCTCTTGGCTATAAGTCACACATATCTGCTCCACTGTGTAAGGAAACGCTGACAGTTGTTATGATTGTGTTACAGAAGGGAGTACTTCCTGATCTCTTGGCTACAAGTCACACATATCTGCTCCACTCTGTAAGGAAACGCTGACAGTTGTTATGATTGTGTTACAGAAGGGAGTACTTCCTGATCTCTTGGCTACAAGTGACACATATCTGCTCCACTCTGTAAGGAAACACTGACAGTTGTTGTGATTGTGTTACAGAAGGGAGTACTTCCTGATCTCTTGGCTACAAGTGACGCGTATCTGCTCCACTCTGTAAGGAAACGCTGACAGTTGTTATGATTGTGTTACAGAAGGGAGTACTTCCTGATCTCGGCTACAAGTCACACATATCTGCTCCACTCTGTAAGGAAACGCTGACAGTTGTTATGATTGTGTTACAGAAGGGAGTACTTCCTGATCTCTTGGCTATAAGTCACACATATCTGCTCCACTGTGTAAGGAAACGCTGACAGTTGTTATGATTGTGTTACAGAAGGGAGTACTTCCTGATCTCTTGGCTACAAGTCACACATATCTGCTCCACTCTGTAAGGAAACGCTGACAGTTGTTATGATTGTGTTACAGAAGGGAGTACTTCTTGATCTCTTGGCTACAAGTCACACATATCTGCTCCACTCTGTAAGGAAACGCTGACAGTTGTTGTGATTGTGTTACAGAAGGGAGTACTTCCTGATCTCTTGGCTACAAGTGACGCGTATCTGCACATATGGCGTGTCGGGGGATCCAAGACAAGATTAGAATGCATACTTAATAATGTAAGTATATAATTAGTATATTAAACTGAAATTGTTGTTTAAGCCAACCATAGAACATGTTAACACCAGCTTACTGCTCTAGTATAACATAAGGTGAAAGTTTTTGAGAAGCAACAGAATAAAAATTTAGCTGCTGTACTACATCCATATAACTTTCCCCAATCAGTCTTGTACCGAGTATCCTTATAAAATTCATTTTTGCATCTGCTTCTTGTTAATACAGATAAACCTTGTTAGTCATTTATATACTTTCTTTAATGTATAAGAAGAATACAGTAAACTAATTCGATAGTGGGTTGTTTTCAATGCCAGTGACTGCAAAATGTCTTTCAAATTTTGTTCTCCTTGGATAAAGAAAAGAAAATGAAGTATAATGATTTTTAACTCAGAGAAGCGTAAAGTATTTCAAAATTCAAACTAATAACAAGAATATTTAAAAAATTGTTAACACCACAAAACATTTTATGTGACATAAATTATGTACTTTGAAGATATCTACCTTTCTGCCTAGAAATATTTTGTGTATCCCTTACAGTTTACTAGTAATACAAAAGTTATTCAGAGTTACAGAGAACTTCAGAGAATATTCACGGAAAATTCCTTTATCATGGTATTTGGATCAAAATCATTTGAGGCATTTCTGGGAAAATGAAATTGAAACATTTTCTATATAAAGGGTACTTTGTGTGTGTGTGCGTGCGTGCGTGTGTGTGCCTCTGTCTCGTGTGTGGGCAATGTTCGCGGGGTAGAATCAGGACTGAGAAGTTCACTGTCTAGTGCCAGTTCCTCCTCTCACAGTCGTGTGTGGGCAATGTTTGGGGGGAAGAATCAGGACTGAGAAGTTCACTGTCTAGTTGCAGTTCTTCCTCTCACAGTCGTGTGTGGGCAATGTTTGGGGGGAAGAATCAGGACTGAGAAGTTCACTGTCTAGTTGCAGTTCTTCCTCTCACAGTCGTGTGTGGGCAATGTTTGGGGGGAAGAATCAGGACTGAGAAGTTCACTGTCTAGTTGCAGTTCCTCCTCTCACAGTCGTGTGTGGGTAATGTTTGGGGGGAAGAATCAGGACTGAGAAGTTCACTGTCTAGTGCCAGTTCTTCCTCTCACAGTCGTGTGTGGGCAATGTTTGGGGGAAGAATCAGGACTGAGAAGTTCACTGTCTAGTTGCAGTTCTTCCTCTCACAGTCGTGTGTGGGCAATGTTTGGGGGGAAGAATCAGGACTGAGAAGTTCACTGTCTAGTGCCAGTTCTTCCTCTCACAGTCGTGTGTGGGCAATGTTTGGGGGAAGAATCAGGAGTGAGAAGTTCACTGTCTAGTTGCAGTTCTTCCTCTCACAGTCGTGTGTGGGCAATGTTTGGGGGGAAGAATCAGGAGTGAGAAGTTCACTGTCTAGTGCCAGTTCCTCCTCTCACAGTCGTGTGTGGGCAATGTTTGGGGGGAAGAATCAGGAGTGAGAAGTTCACTGTCTAGTGCCAGTTCTTCCTCTCACAGTCGTGTGTGGGCAATGTTTGGGGGGAAGAATCAGGACTGAGAAGTTCACTGTCTAGTGCCAGTTCTTCCTCTCACAGTCGTGTGTGGGCAATGTTTGGGGGGAAGAATCAGGAGTGAGAAGTTCACTGTCTAGTGCCAGTTCCTCCTCTCACAGTCGTGTGTGGGCAATGTTTGGGGGGAAGAATCAGGAGTGAGAAGTTCACTGTCTAGTGCCAGTTCCTCGTCTCACAGTCGTGTGTGGGCAATGTTTGGGGGGAAGAATCAGGAGTGAGAAGTTCACTGTCTAGTGCCAGTTCTTCCTCTCACAGTCGTGTGTGGGCAATGTTTGGGGGGAAGAATCAGGACTGACAAGTTCACTGTCTAGTGCCAGTTCCTCCTCTCACAGTCGTGTGTGGGCAATGTTTGGGGGGAAGAATCAGGACTGAGAAGTTCACTGTCTAGTGCCAGTTCTTCCTCTCACAGTCGTGTGTGGGCAATGTTTGGGGGGAAGAATCAGGACTGACAAGTTCACTGTCTAGTTGCAGTTCCTCCTCTCACAGTCGTGTGTGGGCAATGTTTGGGGGGAAGAATCAGGACTGAGAAGTTCACTGTCTAGTTGCAGTTCTTCCTCTCACAGTCGTGTGTGGGCAATGTTTGGGGGAAGAATCAGGACTGAGAAGTTCACTGTCTAGTTGCAGTTCCTCCTCTCACAGTCATGTGTGGGCAATGTTTGGGGGAAGAATCAGGAGTGAGAAGTTCACTGTCTAGTGCCAGTTCCTCCTCTCACAGTCGTGTGTGGGCAATGTTTGGGGGAAGAATCAGGAGTGAGAAGTTCACTGTCTAGTTGCAGTTCTTCCTCTCACAGTCGTGTGTGGGCAATGTTTGGGGGGAAGAATCAGGACTGAGAAGTTCACTGTCTAGTTGTAGTTCTTCCTCTCACAGTCGTGTGTGGGCAATGTTTGGGGGAAGAATCAGGAGTGAGAAGTTCACTGTCTAGTTGTAGTTCTTCCTCTCACAGTCGTGTGTGGGCAATGTTTGGGGGGAAGAATCAGGAGTGAGAAGTTCACTGTCTAGTTGCAGTTCTTCCTCTCACAGTCGTGTGTGGGCAATGTTTGGGGGGAAGAATCAGGAGTGAGAAGTTCACTGTCTAGTTGCAGTTCTTCCTCTCACAGTCGTGTGTGGGCAATGTTTGGGGGAAGAATCAGGAGTGAGAAGTTCACTGTCTAGTTGTAGTTCTTCCTCTCACAGTCGTGTGTGGGCAATGTTTGGGGGGAAGAATCAGGACTGAGAAGTTCACTGTCTAGTGCCAGTTCTTCCTCTCACAGTCGTGTGTGGGCAATGTTTGGGGGGAAGAATCAGGACTGAGAAGTTCACTGTCTAGTGCCAGTTCTTCCTCTCACAGTCGTGTGTGGGCAATGTTTGGGGGAAGAATCAGGAGTGAGAAGTTCACTGTCTAGTTGCAGTTCTTCCTCTCACAGTCGTGTGTGGGCAATGTTTGGGGGAAGAATCAGGACTGAGAAGTTCACTGTCTAGTGCCAGTTCTTCCTCTCACAGTCGTGTGTGGGCAATGTTTGGGGGGAAGAATCAGGACTGAGAAGTTCACTGTCTAGTTGTAGTTCTTCCTCTCACAGTCGTGTGTGGGCAATGTTTGGGGTGAAGAATCAGGACTGAGAAGTTCACTGTCTAGTGCCAGTTCTTCCTCTCACAGTCGTGTGTGGGCAATGTTTGGGGGGAAGAATCAGGACTGAGAAGTTCACTGTCTAGTGCCAGTTCTTCCTCTCACAGTCGTGTGTGGGCAATGTTTGGGGGGAAGAATCAGGAGTGAGAAGTTCACTGTCTAGTTGCAGTTCTTCCTCTCACAGTCGTGTGTGGGCAATGTTTGGGGGGAAGAATCAGGAGTGAGAAGTTCACTGTCTAGTTGCAGTTGTGCCTCTCACAGTCGTGTGTGGGCAATGTTTGGGGGGAAGAATCAGGAGTGAGAAGTTCACTGTCTAGTTGCAGTTCCTCCTCTCACAGTTGTGTGTGGGCAATGTTTGGGGGGAAGAATCAGGACTGAGAAGTTCACTGTCTAGTTGCAGTTCCTCCTCTCACAGTCGTGTGTGGGCAATGTTTGGGGGGAAGAATCAGGACTGAGAAGTTCACTGTCTAGTTGTAGTTCTTCCTCTCACAGTCGTGTGTGGGCAATGTTTGGGGGAAGAATCAGGACTGACAAGTTCACTGTCTAGTTGTAGTTCTTCCTCTCACAGTCGTGTGTGGGCAATGTTTGGGGGAAGAATCAGGACTGACAAGTTCACTGTCTAGTTGCAGTTCTTCCTCTCACAGTCCTGTGTGGGCAATGTTTGGGGGGAAGAATCAGGAGTGAGAAGTTCACTGTCTAGTTGCAGTTCTTCCTCTCACAGTCGTGTGTGGACAATGTTTGGGGGGAAGAATCAGGACTGAGAAGTTCACTGTCTAGTGCCAGTTCTTCCTCTCAAACTTTGCCTACACACGACTTGTGTGTTTAAAAGCACCAGCAGTAAGTTGATTCGCATAAATAAATAATAATTACCATCTGAATGTTTGGTGCAGTTTTTAATGAAGGAGAATGCTTCGTGGCTGCAAAGACTCTTATACTTTCTCTGGTCGTGGTACACAAGGCATATTATTGGACTCCACTTTTAAATTTGTTGAAGTATTTATTTGTACTTTAGTAAAGTAACACAATTATTGTGTCACAATGAATCTCAATACTTCTCTTTCACTGCTTTGTACACTTTAGCACATCTGAAATTATATATCATATTATTTAACGGAATCTCACTAAACACAGTATCTAACTTGTTATAACATGTCAATTTAAGAGTGTTGTACTATATAATGCAACATGTACTTTAGTTTCTCTGAGTATTGCTAACAAATAACATCTTCCTCATATAGACGCTTTGGTCCGAGAGTATTAAACCTTTTAATCACTGAGAAAAGAATCTGCCTTCCTCGAAACCTTAGATCCAAGAAGAATGGAAATTGATTGGTTGCTATGACAATAGCATTCAGATATTGTCTTGCTTTACGACGCTTTCTCACGATGTCATCTGATGACATCATATTTTGCGTATTACAATTAATCTCGGTTATGCCAAGAAAACAGTGCCTATTTATATTTTCAGCATTCCTAATGTGATATTTATACAAATAATCGTTGATTATGCAAACACAATTAATATAGAAAAGGTAATAATCATATCAACATGACAATATCCCACACAACAAAGAATTAAGGGTGAATAAACACAGTCAAGTTCATGTTTGTTTTAAATACTTTTGGATAACTGTCTCACTCTGTCTAATCCTGGGACATAAATTACTTATGATTGTAAGTCGCCCTTGGGATATTTATCTGCATCCTAGTCTACTGGCAAAATATGTATCGCTTGGAGAATTCATCATCATACCATAGTAGCTCAGTGGTTAGAACAACCGTGCCTAAAGCGGAAGGTCTGTGGTTCAAATACCAGATGTGGCATTGAATTCTACCTCTCAGTCAAGTCCACATTTAACCAAGTTTTAATTTTAGAGTTATCTATTCACACATACACACACACACATTGTGGTAATGAATTCATTTTGAGTATTTAATATGCTAAAAAAGAAACTCAGTAGATTTTTACAAAAGAGAAGAGATTTCTTTACTGCTCTAGATGTTTTGGAACAATTCTAGTTCACCTTTGCAGTGTGGGAGTGTGGAGTCATAGGCTTGTTGGTGTACCTTCTTTTCTTAGAAGTTTGAAAACAGTGTTGTTATAATTAATTTAATTTAAAAGGTGAGTCAATTACCAGAAGAAACATCAGAAGAAGCATCGCCATCCGCACCATGAAACATCGTAGAAATCCAGTTATTTCCGGTTGATAATGGAGGAACGTTAACCTTCGAAACGCGTTCCGAAAAATTATGTTGTAAGTGTTGTTTAGTGTTATTGACTCACCTTTTAAATTAAATTGTTGGTGCATGTTAGAGCTCTTGCATATTATGTGGACCTTGTCGTTATTTGAGCACTTGCTTCATTCATCATCTACTGTGGCCTAGACTAGATTTTGTATGTGATGTGTTACAGAACAAGCACTCTGAGTTTTGTGCCCCTCTCACTTCGTTTGACTGGAACGATGTAGACCCCAACTTGATTGGTACGTCCAGCATTGACACCACATGCACTGTGTGGAACTTGGAGACAGGCCAGGTACGCTCTAATTTCAATAATCACTGATGCTGCTGCTTTAGTTCATAGTTACTGGGTAGGTAACAAAAGCTATACTATATTTTCTAACAAAACACTGTAATAGCATAACGATCATCTGTGTCTTATTTTTGTTGATAATAATATTCATTAAAACAAAACTTTTCTCCCCTAATCCATAATTACTATAATATTACAAGCATTAAAATGTGTAGTACTTTAATTAAGGAAATTGAAGCTATTAACAGTGAAGCAACAAGATTCTAAAGTAAGAACAAATTAGAGCTATAGCTTTGAGAATGAGTTGGAGTCAACTCGAAACTTGGGTCAGTTTTGCAAAAAGAACTTGCAACATTACTAAGATAAGTGAAGTTTTTAGTTTCTAATTTGTTCTTATTTGTAGTACTTATTGGAGGCACATTTTTGAATAACTACATAAATAAACTTTCCTTGACCTTTTTGCAAGTATATTAATAATTGATCTTGAAACACTTTTAAAAGTTTTGCTGATGAACAGTGAAAATCATGTTCACTCATTTTTATTTTAAATTCACATATGAAACTAACATCCAAAATTATAGAATGTAACAGCAATGACAGAATATAACAGAAGACTATAAACTGTGTTAGCAACAAGAAGGAAGTTGTGCATTTGTACTAAATTTGGAGGAAAATAAAGTGATAGAAAAATAAACACACTTCGTATTTTGCACGATTTTGATTCAGTATGATGTTTTTGTTATTATTATTGTCATCATCGTCGTCGTCACCACCACCACTGCCGCCACCGTGGCGATTATTATGGTTATTATTGTTATTGTTGTTATTATTATTGTTCTTGTTATTACTCCTGTTATTACTAATTACTATTGCTATTATTACTATGGCTGAAGGCTATTCGGCAGTCAGTTCCTGACAGTCAGAATGGTAAATTTAGAAGCTCCATGCTTGTTGAGTGTAAACATTAGTGAGTGTGTTTCTGGTGCGATGAGAAGTGTTATTCTGTTTGAGACTGCTTGCTGTTAATCCAAGAGATTTAAAACATCTTGTGCTGCGTTGTATACATGTGTCACTGAACTAGGTCATTAACTGACAGTGAAAAGTGATTGAAGTGACTGTTAAAAATACTGCATAAAGTCACAATGTGGTATTTTAATTTAAACCACTACAGCAGGGCCTCTCTTGGCTTAAAACCCACTTGGTGCAATCCAAAGTGCAGAGGTTCCTTCACTGTGGATTGTGACTTGGTTCAGTTTGACTCAACTTGCACAGTACAGAGCAAAGTGCAGAGGTTCCTTCACTGTGGATTGTGACTTGGTTCAGTTTGACTCAACTTGCACAGTACAGAGCAAAGTGCAGAGGTTCTTTGCACCATGGATTGTGACGACTTGGCTAAGTTTGGCTCAAGTTGCACAGTACAGAGCAAAGTGCAGAGGTTCTTTGCACCGTGGATTGTGATGACTTGGCTAAGTTTGGCTCAAGTTGCACAGTACAGAGCAAAGTGCAGAGGTTCTTTGCACCGTGGATTGTGACGACTTGGTTAAGTTTGGCTCAAGTTGCACAGTACAGAGCAAAGTGCAGAGGTTCTTTGCACTGTGGATTGTGATGACTTGGTTAAGTTTGGCTCAAGTTGCACAGTACAGAGCAAAGTGCAGAGGTTCTTTGCACTGTGGATTGTGATGACTTGGTTAAGTTTGGCTCAAGTTGCACAGTACAGAGCAAAGTGCAGAGGTTCTTTGCACCGTGGATTGTGATGACTTGGTTAAGTTTGGCTCAAGTTGCACAGTACAGAGCAAAGTGCAGAGGTTCTTTGCACTGTGGATTGTGATGACTTGGTTAAGTTTGGCTCAAGTTGCACAGTACAGAGCAAAGTGCAGAGGTTCTTTGCACTGTGGATTGTGACGACTTGGCTAAGTTTGACTCAAGTTGCACAGTACAGAGCAAAGTGCAGAGGTTCTTTGCACTGTGGATTGTGATGACTTGGTTAAGTTTGGCTCAAGTTGCAAAGTGAAGAGGTTCCTTGCACCGTGCATTGTGACGAGTTGGTTAAGTTTGACTCAAGTTGCAAAGTGAAGAGGTTCCTTGCACCGTGCATTGTGACGACTTGGTTCAGTTTGACTCAACTTGCACAGTACAGAGCAAAGTGCAGAGGTTCCTTGCACCGTACATTGTGACGACTTGGTTCAGTTTGACTCAACTTGCACAGTACAGAGCAAAGTGCAGTGGTTCCTTGCACCGTGCATTGTGACGACTTGGTTAAGTTTGACTCAAGTTGCAAAGTGAAGAGGTTCCTTGCACCGTGCATTGTGACGACTTGGTTCAGTTTGACTCAACTTGCACAGTACAGAGCAAAGTGCAGAGGTTCCTTGCACCGTACATTGTGACGACTTGGTTCAGTTTGACTCAACTTGCACAGTACAGAGCAAAGTGCAGTGGTTCCTTGCACCGTGCATTGTGACGACTTGGTTAAGTTTGACTTAACTCGCACGCTACAGAGCAAAGAATTGAGGAAGTGTGTGTTGATAGATAACTTGCTTAACAGTGAAATAGATACATGTAATATAAATACCTAATTATGAAGCAACTTGCTACAAAGAAAGTAACAAATACCAAAAATCAATTTAAATGACACTAGGAACTTTGTTATTTTTTGAAAGTCATAACCACAGAGCGAAATATCTCATCTGCAATCCAATAGTTACTTGTGAGAAAATGTGTTGATTGACACTATGCCTGAATACATGCAGAAACATCGGTTATATCACAGCGTAAGGAACCATAGAGGGGAAGAATTAAAGAGATTTTCTTATCTTGCACAAGAGCATTGTTTATTAGAAAGTTAGGTTTGTGCCAGTACTTTCTAGATTATTGAAACAAAGACTAATTTGGTATTAAAAACAAATTAACCAGTATTAACAATGTGCACTGCATGTAAACGTTATGCAGTGAGAATGAAAGAGCTGTGAAAGTGAGGAAGAGGAAGACAGCAAAGCAGGCAAGAGACAGAAAAGTGATTAAAGAGGGAATGAATGTTTGCAATGAGATCAACTTTTGTAGTTGTATTTTGCACCATGTGCCGTACAACACTTAGTCTTGAAGACCACATAACTCGCTAGGAGGACTTAGGGTGTTGACCACATCCCACCTCTGGTACTCTGTACCCCATTCATGATGCCAGTGGTGGGGGCGGCTGTGCCATGGAGTTAAGGGGTTACCGTGCAATGCAGTGGTGCATGCTCACTGTGAGGCACTGCTGTAGAGCTATCTTACACAAAATATGGACCTTTTTCTGAAAGTAGTTTTTTTTTTCATTTAGGGGGCCTCAAAACAGCAATTCTGTGAAATGTTGACACTGAATTTCTGAGGCATAGTAGGTAGGCGGTAGAAAAGTAAAAAGGTGTAGTCCCACAGAAAGTTAACTGCATCACCACTTTACTAATTGTGTGTTGGCAGGAACTGGGCAGTGTGAATGTTGTAACTGGTCACGTGAAGACACAGCTGATAGCTCATGATAAGGAAGTGTATGACATTGCATTCAGTCGAGCTGGAGGAGGGCGAGATATGTTCGCTTCTGTAGGTAAGTGCTGTATATCCATCCAGTACAGGAAGGTTCCCACACAGCTGATAGCACGTGATAAGGAAGTGTATGTCAGACAGTCGAGCTGGAGGTAAGTGCTGTATATACATCCAGTACAGGAAGGTTCCCACACAGCTGATAGCATGTGATAAGGAAGTGTATGTCAGACAGTCGAGCTGGAGGTAAGTGCTGTATATACATCCAGTACAGGAAGGTTCCCACACAGCTGATAGCATGTGATAAGGAAGTGTATGTCAGACAGTCGAGATGGAGGTAAGTGCTGTATATCCATCCAGTACAGGAAGGTTCAGCTGATAGCATGTGATAAGGAAGTGTATGTCAGACAGTCGAGCTGGAGGTAAGTGCTGTATATCCATCCAGTACAGGAAGGTTCAGCTGATAGCATGTGATAAGGAAGTGTATGTCAGACAGTCGAGCTGGAGGTAAGTGCTGTATATCCATCCAGTACAGGAAGGTTCAGCTGATAGCATGTGATAAGGAAGTGTATGTCAGACAGTCGAGATGGAGGTAAGTGCTGTATATCCATCCAGTACAGGAAGGTTCAGCTGATAGCATGTGATAAGGAAGTGTATGTCAGACAGTCGAGCTGGAGGTAAGTGCTGTATATACATCCAGTACAGGAAGGTTCAGCTGATAGCATGTGATAAGGAAGTGTATGTCAGACAGTCGAGCTGGAGGTAAGTGCTGTATATCCATCCAGTACAGGAAGGTTCAGCTGATAGCATGTGATAAGGAAGTGTATGTCAGACAGTCGAGATGGAGGTAAGTGCTGTATATCCATCCAGTACAGGAAGGTTCAGCTGATAGCATGTGATAAGGAAGTGTATGTCAGACAGTTGAGCTGGAGGTAAGTGCTGTATATACATCCAGTACAGGAAGGTTCCCACACAGCTGATAGCATGTGATAAGGAAGTGTATGTCAGACAGTTGAGCTGGAGGTAAGTGCTGTATATACATCCAGTACAGGAAGGTTCCCACACAGCTGATAGCATGTGATAAGGAAGTGTATGTCAGACAGTCGAGATGGAGGTAAGTGCTGTATATACATCCAGTACAGGAAGGTTCCCACACAGCTGATAGCATGTGATAAGGAAGTGTATGTCAGACAGTCGAGATGGAGGTAAGTGCTGTATATACATCCAGTACAGGAAGGTTCCCACACAGCTGATAGCATGTGATAAGGAAGTGTATGTCAGACAGTCGAGATGGAGGTAAGTGCTGTATATACATCCAGTACAGGAAGGTTCCCACACAGCTGATAGCATGTGATAAGGAAGTGTATGTCAGACAGTCGAGATGGAGGTAAGTGCTATATATACATCCAGTACAGGAAGGTTCCCACACAGCTGATAGCATGTGATAAGGAAGTGTATGTCAGACAGTCGAGATGGAGGTAAGTGCTATATATACATCCAGTACAGGAAGGTTCCCACACAGCTGATAGCACGTGATAAGGAAGTGTATGTCAGACAGTCGAGATGGAGGTAAGTGCTATATATACATCCAGTACAGGAAGGTTCCCACACAGCTGATAGCATGTGATAAGGAAGTGTATGTCAGACAGTCGAGCTGGAGGTAAGTGCTGTATATACATCCAGTACAGGAAGGTTCCCACACAGCTGATAGCATGTGATAAGGAAGTGTATGTCAGACAGTCGAGATGGAGGTAAGTGCTGTATATCCATCCAGTACAGGAAGGTTCCCACACAGCTGATAGCATGTGATAAGGAAGTGTATATCAGACAGTCGAGATGGAGGTAAGTGCTGTATATACATCCAGTACAGGAAGGTTCCCACACAGCTGATAGCATGTGATAAGGAAGTGTATGTCAGACAGTCGAGATGGAGGTAAGTGCTGTATATACATCCAGTACAGGAAGGTTCCCACACAGCTGATAGCATGTGATAAGGAAGTGTATATCAGACAGTCGAGATGGAGGTAAGTGCTGTATATACATCCAGTACAGGAAGGTTCCCACACAGCTGATAGCATGTGATAAGGAAGTGTATGTCAGACAGTCGAGATGGAGGTAAGTGCTGTATATACATCCAGTACAGGAAGGTTCCCACACAGCTGATAGCACGTGATAAGGAAGTGTATGTCAGACAGTCGAGATGGAGGTAAGTGCTGTATATACATCTAGTACAGGAAGGTTCCCACACAGCTGATAGCACGTGATAAGGAAGTGTATGTCAGACAGTTGAGCTGGAGGTAAGTGCTGTATATCCATCCAGTACAGGAAGGTTCCCACACAGCTGATAGCACGTGATAAGGAAGTGTATGTCAGACAGTCGAGATGGAGGTAAGTGCTGTATATACATCCAGTACAGGAAGGTTCAGCTGATAGCATGTGATAAGGAAGTGTATGTCAGACAGTCGAGCTGGAGGTAAGTGCTGTATATACATCTAGTACAGGAAGGTTCCCACACAGCTGATAAAACATGATAAGGAAGTGTATGTCAGACAGTCGAGATGGAGGTAAGTGCTGTATATACATCCAGTACAGGAAGGTTCAGCTGATAGCATGTGATAAGGAAGTGTATGTCAGACAGTCGAGCTGGAGGTAAGTGCTGTATATACATCCAGTACAGGAAGGTTCCCACACAGCTGATAGCATGTGATAAGGAAGTGTATGTCAGACAGTCGAGATGGAGGTAAGTGCTGTATATCCATCCAGTACAGGAAGGTTCCCACACAGCTGATAGCATGTGATAAGGAAGTGTATGTCAGACAGTTGAGCTGGAGGTAAGTGCTGTATATACATCCAGTACAGGAAGGTACAGCTGATAGCACGTGATAAGGAAGTGTATGTCAGACAGTTGAGCTGGAGGTAAGTGCTGTATATACATCCAGTACAGGAAGGTACAGCTGATAGCATGTGATAAGGAAGTGTATGTCAGACAGTCGAGATGGAGGTAAGTGCTGTATATACATCCAGTACAGGAAGGTTCCCACACAGCTGATAGCATGTGATAAGGAAGTGTATATCAGACAGTCGAGATGGAGGTAAGTGCTGTATATACATCCAGTACAGGAAGGTTCCCACACAGCTGATAGCATGTGATAAGGAAGTGTATATCAGACAGTCGAGATGGAGGTAAGTGCTGTATATACATCCAGTACAGGAAGGTTCCCACACAGCTGATAGCATGTGATAAGGAAGTGTATGTCAGACAGTCGAGATGGAGGTAAGTGCTGTATATACATCCAGTACAGGAAGGTTCCCACACAGCTGATAGCATGTGATAAGGAAGTGTATATCAGACAGTCGAGCTGGAGGTAAGTGCTGTATATACATCCAGTACAGGAAGGTTCCCACACAGCTGATAGCATGTGATAAGGAAGTGTATGTCAGACAGTCGAGATGGAGGTAAGTGCTGTATATACATCCAGTACAGGAAGGTTCCCACACAGCTGATAGCACGTGATAAGGAAGTGTATGTCAGACAGTCGAGCTGGAGGTAAGTGCTGTATATACATCTAGTACAGGAAGGTTCCCACACAGCTGATAGCACGTGATAAGGAAGTGTATGTCAGACAGTCGAGATGGAGGTAAGTGCTGTATATACATCCAGTACAGGAAGGTTCAGCTGATAGCATGTGATAAGGAAGTGTATGTCAGACAGTCGAGCTGGAGGTAAGTGCTGTATATACATCTAGTACAGGAAGGTTCCCACACAGCTGATAGCACGTGATAAGGAAGTGTATGTCAGACAGTCGAGATGGAGGTAAGTGCTGTATATACATCCAGTACAGGAAGGTTCAGCTGATAGCATGTGATAAGGAAGTGTATGTCAGACAGTCGAGCTGGAGGTAAGTGCTGTATATACATCCAGTACAGGAAGGTTCCCACACAGCTGATAGCATGTGATAAGGAAGTGTATGTCAGACAGTCGAGATGGAGGTAAGTGCTGTATATACATCCAGTACAGGAAGGTTCCCACACAGCTGATAGCATGTGATAAGGAAGTGTATGTCAGACAGTCGAGATGGAGGTAAGTGCTGTATATACATCCAGTACAGGAAGGTTCCCACACAGCTGATAGCATGTGATAAGGAAGTGTATGTCAGACAGTCGAGATGGAGGTAAGTGCTGTATACCCATCCAACTGAGCCACCCAGACCGACAACATAGCCCCACACACGGCTGATGTACAGGTGAGGAATGTGCGCAAGACCAATAGTTGTGAATGAAGGAGTACAACTGCTGGGTGTAGCTATCTACATATCTGAGATATTATCAAAGGAGACAGAATTGATAATTCTGCATCCATCCAATGTCAGCAAAGGATTACTTATGGGAGAAGTTCATACATCACACAAGGATTTATCTGAGCATCCTGAAAAGTTTTCGACTATTGTTGTATGTCTGAAAGCTCATTCGACAAACTGCTATGTATACTGGGGATAGAAATATCATGTATCTATACTTGAATGATTAGCCCACCTGTATCAATATCCATTGTTAACACAGCACATCAGCAGACCATGTCCGTTGAACTGACAGTCATTTAAATCCATATGTTTCATGTTTGACATGTAGAATCATGACTGAAAAATTCAATGCCATAGCCATCAATAAGATGGTTGACATAAAATAACAATTACCATCTAAAGGTTGTTTAAACCCAGGACAAAAGGTACTTAGGTTGTAAGTTATCCTTCAGGTAGTTATCTCAGATGTGAGACTTCCTTTGTGCTATACTGGGAAAATAAAAGAATTTAACGTCATACTGGCAAGTTGACCATGGTAGCTTAGTGCTTAGAGCAGCTGGAGTTGAAATGAAAGATCTGTGATTCAAATCCTGGCTATGGTATTGTACTTTTCAGTCCTGATTCTACTTCTCAAACATTGCCCAAACATAGCTTGTGTGTTGAAAAACAACCATCAGTAAGTTGATTGGTAAATTAACAATTAGTGTCTCATCTTTTTTGTCAGCCAGACTATTTTGTAGGTGATGTGCTGGCATTTACCAGAGTGCAACTTGTTATTACGTGTGCCACGTTAATGTACCTCTAGATTCCTTCGCTGTTCTTGACAGGAAGTAGTAATTGCTTTATGTATTAGCAAGGTACACTCAATATACTCAGCTTGTGGTAATATTCCCTGCTACTTTTTGTTTCTTGTACTCCTGATTTAGAAATTGAAGTTACAAGCTGACTGTTGAAAAAAGCAATGCTTTAATAAAATTGGTAAAGGTATCAGTAATATTGGTATAATAATAATTTGAATGACACAGGTTCAGATGGGTCTGTGCGAATGTTTGATCTGCGCCATCTGGAACACTCCACCATCATCTACGAAGACCCACAGCGTACTCCGTTGCTGAGACTTGCGTGGAACAAGCAGGACCCCAATTACCTGGCGACGATAGCCATGGACGCCTGCGAGGTGAGTGACGTCAGTAAGTTAGTCCCTGTATAGTGTGATACTTGTATGGAACAAGCATGACCCCAACTACCTGGCGACGATAGCCATGGTGAGTGACGTCGGTAAGTTAGTCCCTGTATAGTGTGATACTTGTATGGAACAAGCAGGACCCCAACTACCTGGCGACGATAGCCATGGTGAGTGACGTCAGTAAGTTAGCCCCTGTATAGTGTGAGACTTGTATGGAACAAGCAGGACCCCAACTACCTGGCGACGATAGCCATAGTGAGTGACGTCGGTAAGTTAGTCCCTGTATAGTGTGATACTTGCATGGAACAAGCAGGACCCCAACTACCTGGCGACGATAGCCATAGTGAGTGACGTCGGTAAGTTAGTCCCTGTATAGTGTGATACTTGTATGGAACAAGCAGGACCCCAACTACCTGGCGACGATAGCCATGGTGAGTGACGTCGGTAAGTTAGCCCCTGTATAGTGTGAGACTTGTGTGGAACAAGCAGGACCCCAACTACCGGACAACGATAGCCATGGTGAGTGACGTCAGTAAGTTAGCCCCTGTATAGTGTGAGACTTGTGTGGAACAAGCAGGACCCCAACTACCTGGCGACGATAGCCATGGTGAGTGACATCAGTAAGTTAGCCCCTGTATAGTGTGAGACTTGTGTGGAACAAGCAGGACCCCAACTACCGGACAACGATAGCCATGGTGAGTGACGTCAGTAAGTTAGCCCCTGTATAGTGTGAGACTTGTGTGGAACAAGCAGGACCCCAACTACCTGGCAACGATAGCCATGGACGCCTGCGAGGTGAGTGACGTTAGTAAGTTAGCCCCTGTATAGTGTGATACTTGCATGGAACAAGCAGGACCCCAACTACCTGGCGACGATAGCCATGGTGAGTGACGTCAGTAAGTTAGCCCCTGTATAGTGTGAGACTTGTGTGGAACAAGCAGGACCCCAACTACCTGGCGACGATAGCCATGGTGAGTGACGTCAGTAAGTTAGCCCCTGTATAGTGTGAGACTTGTGTGGAACAAGCAGGACCCCAACTACCTGGCGACGATAGCCATGGTGAGTGACGTCAGTAAGTTAGCCCCTGTATAGTGTGATGCAGTTATTACAGATGTGTATCTGTCGGTGTGTGCAGGTAGTTATCCTGGACGTGAGGATGCCTTGTACGCCTGTTGTACGCCTAGCTAACCATCGTGCCTGTGTCAACGGCATAGCCTGGGCACCACACTCCTCTTGTCATATCTGTACCGCAGGTGAGTGAGTACCAACTTAAGTCATCCCATGTCAACTTTAATACTTTGAAAGGAAAATATTACAAAAAGAAACATTTTCAGGCATTATTGTACAAGGGATGTCAAGAAACATTTCAAATGTCGACATAGTTTTTTCATTTTTACTCTCTGTATTAGGTGTATTAAATAGGAGAAGTATTACATTCTATCCAAACATCTGATACCAAGATTTTACATTTGGAGGCCTCTAATTGTATTATCTGTACCAAACAAGAAAGGGATTGACAGTTGACGGTGAAAAAGAGACAACGTTGCCACTTATCAGCCCCATGTGGAGAGCACATTAGGATTACATGTAAGAAGATGGTTGGATTGTGTTTGGAATGTAGAGTAGATATAATTTATATTCGTATTTGAAGACCAGTAAAACAGTGAATCTACATGCAAAGGATAGAACATGCAAGTATATGTCAACTTTAAGATTTATGTTAACAAAAGAGATATACCTGTGAAATATTGTAATGGAAAAATGCTGCTGATATCCAACTTGCTTGTATCATTGCTTCCTGGAATTACCCATGGAAATGACACTGTTGTATCCTTTCTTCTAAAACTCCATTTTCCCATGTTGTACTCATTACACCCTTTGTATCAGTAACCACTTGTTCACAGTTTTCAGCTTTTTATCAATGTAGCTGTCATCAACATAACTGTTTACTTCAGCCCAAATTAATTAAATTGGATTACACTAGGAAAGGGGGAAACCAAGCAATTTTGTGACCATATTCTACAGCAATACCATCGACTGCATTATCAACTGGGATATGTGCCAAACACAATTTTATTCAATTTAGTTTAAAAGGTGAGTCAATTAATAACACTAAACAACATTTACATTTATAATTTTCTGGAATGCGTTTCGGAGGTTAACTTTCCTCCATTATCAACAGGACAATAACTGGGTTTCCATGGTGCGGATGGCGATGCTTCTTCTGATGTTTCTTCTGGTAACGGTTCAAGGAACTTGCATCGCCATCTGCACCATGGAAACCCAGTTATTGATAATGGAGGAAAGTTAACCTCCGAAACGCGTTCCGGAAAATTATAAATGTAAGTGTTATTTAGTGTTATTAATTGACTTACCTTTTAAATTAAATTGATTATAACAACATTGTTTACAAACTTCTAAGAAAGGAAGACAATTTTAATTGCTTCCTGAGTGCATAAAGTTTTTTGTTTGGCTACACTGTTTTTGTCAATATTTTTGGACATAAAATGAAATATTCATTAAAAGAGTGAGACAATTGTAAATGCTCACAAGATACGCACAGGCACAGATTCAGACACATGCAAGTAACCACATAAATAGAATGATGCAAACGAACTTGTCAGCACAGAGGCAACCTCCAACTGATGCAAGCTGGAGCTGGAGAGATGCATTGTATATATTACAGGGAAAACAGAAGATAAGATGCACAGTTTATGTTACTGCTGAATTGCAGATCAGGCATATGCTAATCACGTGTTGAATATTGACAACACTGGTTTATCATTGCTATGGAAACGTCTTAATTGGTTCCCCTTTTCATTGCTATGACAATCGCAATGACGCATCCATCCCTTCCTGTTCATTTAGACCTTTCCACCACGTGCGTAGCAACTGTCAATCCCCTTCTTGTTGGTGCCGAGTACAAAAGAAGCAGTTTTAGAAAAGGTCCATCTGTCCAGAGACCATATAGCTGCTGGAACTGTCTGAGTGTCATGGAGGGAATTCTGGCTTATTGTACGTCAGACGGTGCAAGGAAGGATGATATGAGAGTACCCTACAGGCAGCTAGAACACATCACAGGGGAACTACTATGGTGAGTGTCTAACAGGTGCAGGCAGTTCAGAGTTCCAGGGCCACCACCAGCCAGTTCCAGCTGAGCAAGCCGTCCCCCTGGCATGGCGGCCAGCCAACCACAGTACCTCCCCTCAGCTGGACACTATTTCCAGAGCATAAGCTCCAGCATAGTGCAGCATCGCTGCCAAATCCACTCTTACAACCTGGAAATACCAGATAGAGAGAATGAAATGAAAGGGAATTATTCAGGGAATGCAAGGTGAATATATATACTTCCCAGAATTTGCTTGAGCAACCTAGGAAAACCCTGAAAAATTCAAGGTCAGAAGCTTGGCTGCAGGAATCAAACCCACAACCTCCCAAAGGTGAGCTACAGACATTACCATCTGAAGAGAAAAAGCCTTTCAGTCCAAAGTTATATTAATTTACTTATCGTCACCCTGGATGTGAAAGCCTCTATTTATTACTGTTGGTTAGGGGCTGACTTAGCGATCCCAAGGTTGTAGGCTCAAACAGCCCATATCGCTGGTTTTTAAGTTTACTTAAAAGCAATATCCCCATGTTAGTAGATTTACTGACATGTAAAAGAACTCCTGTAAGATGAAATTCCAGTACAGTGGTGGTGCTGATATGGTCTTGGCAATAGACAACATCATTAACAAACAAAACATTTCTTAGTGCTAGTTGTACTGCCGCAAATGAGGATATGCAAAAGGCAAGGCAGTGAATCTAACTCATGGTTGTTTGTGTGTGTGTTTGCAGGAGACGACCACCAGGCCCTGATCTGGGACATTCAGCACATGTCGAGGACTATAGAGGACCCCATCTTGGCTTACACGGCAGCTCAAGGAGAGATCAATCAGATACAGTGGGGCGCTTTACAGCCTGACTGGATCGCTATTTGTTATAACAATGCTCTCGAGATACTGCGAGTGTGAGCAACACAATCACTGCTGCAAAACAACTCAACTTCTTTTATTCAAAGTTTGAAATGTTGCACTATGGTTTAGCAAGTACTGCAGTTTTTTCAGAAGTTTTGCTTTGCATAGTGCCAAGTTATTTGTTATACCCTAACCTGACATTAGTGAAGATAACTATTACAAATATGGAAGCAATAATTGCTCACAATTGCTCTGCATTACATGTCAAAAATTATTGCAGACATATCTTCAAAACATTTATCTTATATTTTTTAAAAAATAATAAAAATTGGTAGTATTAATTTTTAAAAAGTATCGCTCTGTCTTGAGGGTAAGGACTATTTAAATTTATGTATAGAAATAAACGTGTGCAGGAAATCTTTCAGCATTAAGTGATGAAGAATTGTGGGAAATTTCCTGTTTGCCAAAGGTAAAAAAATGTAAATTTCAGAAAACGAGTCCCAAAATTTACAAACACATGTCACGTGCTAATACTCGTTTCAGTTTTAAAGCAGCCAAACAAGCCATGCTTGCCAATTAAAACAACGTTGGTATACCTGCTACAGTGTTTCAATACAAGGGGATATTGTAAAGTTTTAATTTATCACTTTTAAAACAAAAATTGACAAACTTTGTTTTAATTTATATTGGTAACTCTTCTCCACATAGTCACCATTCAGATTTACATATTTGTTCCAGCGCTTCTTGATGCTCTGAATACCGTTACTGTAAAAGTCAGTACATTGTGACATAAACCAGTCTTCCATGTAATAAACGTCATCTATTAAATACAAAATGATTATCTGGACTTGTAGGGCATGGTGTAGTGGAAAATCTCCTTCCAGGCATTTTGTTCAAAGCTGTGTTGAACATGCTCAGTGGTGTGACCGTAGTACTCTGCTAGTCTGAGCGACAACTGATACGGAGATGTTGGGTTTCACAGGTTTTATACACTTAGCATGTGTGGGCATATGACGGTTGGTTCGGTCTTTGTTTATTGGTTTGGCTGCTGCATGGGCTTGGCATTTACCTGGCTGAGACTATAGACAACCACTCTTCTATTCCAGGTTTGTGTGGCTCTGTGTATGTAGGGACCACTCAATGTATGGTACACTCGCACTACAGGACACAAAAGGTGCTGCTGCATGGGCTTGGCATTTACCTGGCTGAGGCTATAGACAACCACTCTTCTATTCCAGGTTTGTGTGGCTCTGTGTATGTAGGGACCACTCATACACTCGCACTACAGGACACAAAAGGTGCTGCTGCATGGGCTTGGCATTTACCTGGCTGAGGCTATAGACAACCACTCTTCTATTCCAGGTTTGTGTGGCTCTGTGTATGTAGGGACCACTCAATGTATGGTACACTCGCATTACAGGACACAAAAGGTGCTGCCGTTTGGGACAAACAGAAAAGTGTGCAGTCGCAGAACATGCATTACTAGTGCCAAGGGAACATATACAGTATTTGGACACAGCTATCCTGTCTTCCACGGTTCATCATTATGCCCGTTTGTTACAAAGCCATACAGATTTTTAAACGTAAAGGTAGCTTCAATAGGAAGGAAGAAACAAAATGCTTAAATTAAGTTTGGCATCCAGCATTATACAGAGCACGCAAGAAACCCGACCAGAGATAAATCCAAGATCATATGCCATCAACAGGTCTGCCACAGTAAATGCCAGTCCATCGACAATAATCATAGACAATGGAAGCAGCCCCCACTTTAGCCCAACCCATGCAGCAGCTGAACCAATAAACAGAGATAGGACCAATCATCAATTGCCCACACATGCTAGGCGTGTAAAACCTGTGAAACCAAACAGCTTCGTATCAGTCATCGCCAAGACTAGCAGAGTACTACAGACTCACCACTGAGGAGTTTGACGCAGCTTCAAACGAAACATCTGGAAGGAGGTTTTCCACTACACCACGCCCACAAGCCCAGTTAATCATTTTCTACTTAATGATACCAGCCATGAAATCTTGCACAATCTGACATCATCTTGTTGTCAAATTGATAGCGTGGTAACAGATTTTTGAGTTTTGCAAACACGAGAAAGTTGTTTGGTGCAAGATTGGGAGAATAAGTGGATGCTGCAAGACCACATGCGTTTTGTTTTGTCAGAGCAGATGAATGCCTCTGGAGAGCATCAACTTGTCCAGAACGTGCACCAGTTTCACCCTTTTCAAGATAATCTGTGAGAATGACTCCATGACAGTCTTCCCTGCTGACATTTGCACCTTGGCTTCTTTGGAGGAAGGGGAATCACATGCCTTCACTACTTGCTTGCAGTTTTCATCTCTGGACCGTATTCATAGATGATCCTCATCCTCAGCCAAAAGCAGCCGCAGTTGTCGAGGAGGATCACACCATGTGGACACACTGTGCCTCAGACATTTTAGACATGTGCACTTTGTCATGAATAATTTTCTACATTGAGCCCATGATGTGAGACCAATGTGATGATCAGATCTAAACACTCCAGTTTCTTCACTGTGGTCACAGATCTTGCTCGTCTGTAATGGGCATGTGACTACTGTGTCATAAGAGGGACAATCATTTCCATAAACTCAAATTATCTCATCTTAATCTGCAAGACGCAATCTTCTGATTTTCTCAGCATCATGCACTTAAATACCAACACTAACTGCAGCAACTTGTGGCTAATGTTTAGAACTTGAAGATACCCCCTCATACATAGACACGCCTTTCCTGCAGTTTGGATGCAATCAGGGAGGATACCCCCTCATACGTAGACACACCTTTCCTGCAGTTTGGATGCAATCAGGGAAGATACCCCCTCATACGTAGACACGCCTTTCCTGCAGTTTGGATGCAATCAGGGAGGATACCCCCTCATACGTAGACACGCCTTTCCTGCAGTTTGGATGCAATCAGGGAAGATACCCCCTCATACGTAGACACACCTTTCCTGCAGTTTGGATGCAATCAGGGAGGATACCCCCTCATACGTAGACACGCCTTTCCTGCAGTTTGGATGCAATTAGGGAAGATACCCCCTCATAGGTAGACACGCCTTTCCTGCAGTTTGGATGCAATCAGGGATATACCGACTGCCATACAAGTAAAATATTTAACCTTGTATTTAAATACTTTAAAAGTTGAATTATTGTGCTTATTTGACTTATTGAATGTATCAAATATCCAGCGTAGTAGGCAACTGTTTTCCATGGTACCAACAGTTGTGCTGCAGTGTAATTAATGTTGATTCATTCTGAGGCCAGATCAAGTTTAGATATCAACAGTGTCTCCCTCCAGTTGTCCTCAACATGACCTTGGAGCCCAAATGCATGGTTATCATTGGTGGGCTGGATCTTCCATTCATGGCCACCTTCCAACATTACTGAGTTTCAATGTGGAGTGAACATTGAAGCAACAGAATCTAAAATAAAATTGCGAAACAATTGTCTTGAGTTTTTAAGAACTTAGAGCATTACTAAGATAAGTTTTTCTTTTCCATTACTGAGTTTGTTTTGTAGCAGTGACAATGCTTGTTTCTATTTGTGTTTTCCCTGTTTAAGTACAAATTGCAGCGGAATGTTTGATTAACAATACTTCTTTGTACCTGAAACTTAAAATAATGAATAATGATTCTGAATCTACAACACAAAATAAAAAAGTAACATTTTTTTAAAATTTTGATAAAAAAACACTGAAAAGCTATAAAATCAGGATCATATTGTGATTTTGGCCAAACATGACATTTAAATGCACTTGCACAAATATGTACAAATACCACATGAATTTTGAAACTTCTGTTTTATTACATTTTTGCCACTTTAAAATGTTCCCATTGATTCAAGTTTTGTCAGTTTGTTTGAATGTTTCAGTGCCTGATGTCTGAGGTGGATGCAAAGAACTAGACTCTTTTCTGTTAGTTTACTATTGTTTTGTAATTTAATACATAAATATATTTAGACAAATTAAAAGTGTTAATGGCTTTAATGTCCCTTTTACAGGCACTTAAATGTAAGCTGTCATTGCCTAGGCAAGATGAAATTGACTGGCTGCCCTTTAAAAGCCAACATCACAAGTTCAAACAGAAAGTGACTGCAGTAAAATGTGTCTATGGTAAAGGATGGGGAGGGCCCACGTAAAATAATCAGTGTGATGATACATTTGTATATCAGGAGTTATATTTGACTGCAGTTACATGTATTTTGCTTTTTGTGTAAAACAAAATACTGTGCTATTGAAATTAATGAATCTACTTATGATGTAGGATAACTATAAGTACTCTATTATTTTATTTTTAAACATTAGTAAATTATAAAAATAACAACTACAAAAGTGCTAAAATATTTTAAAATTGCTCCAAAAATATTACCAAGAGAGTCAAAAAGTTCCAAACAGGCTGCACAATGTTTTGTCTATGTGCATGTTGCCGTCTGCTACTATCATAGAAAGGTGTAGATGAAACCATACCTCATTTTTAAAACTACTTTTAAAGGAACTTCTATGAACGGAAGATACTTTTAAAGGCTTTACTTACCAACTTTATGAAAGAAAATTCTGAAACTGGCCACCGTCATTATCATTACATTTTTGGCATATCTTTAGGAAACAATCCATTGCTCGCCGTAGTTCATGTTGAGCAATGTTGGCAATTTCCTGGCAGATATTTTGTTTTAATTCTTCCAGGATGTGTGGGTTTGTTTTGCAAAGCTACCCTAGAGATAGAAATGGTAGGGGGTTAGGTCAGAGGACCACTTATCTCTAGTAATAAAACTCACTTTCAATTGTTCTTATTGAAAGATTGGCTGTATGAGCTGTTGCAGAACCTTGTTGAAAAAAGGCAAAATCACATTCCCTGTCTGTTAATTCTCCACTAATGACGTACCATATACCAAGAAGAAGTATTTCATAATTAGGAAAAGAGGTTGATGCATGAGTTTACATTAATATAAACCGATAAAGTAAACATAGAAGTTTGCAAGCTCCAAGCTTTCGTGTTTATGTTGATGTCAAATGTAAAGAAGTAACAAATCAGAATGAAGATGATGCCATGAGTTGACTTTCTGTGTAACTTCTTCACAGACTAGGAATTACCGAGATACATATCTACAAGAATCAAATTGTGAGTTTTAACCAGATGTTTATGTATATGTGCAGACTGCTTCATGCTACCTTATGTTTCCATTTGTTATTGTGAATAACAACACACAATCTTTTCCTTTAGAGTTGGTATTTTAACATTGCAGGGTAAATTCTATGAAGAAGTGTAGCTGTTAACAGTGAAGGAATACAGTTCTTAAATATAACAGAGACTATAAGCTTCACTTGTCTTGGCACTGAAGATATCATGAATGCGTCATGAAAGTAGTAAGTGTTTAATTCCAAGAACTAGCAGCAAATACTAAGGTAAGTGAAGCTTATAGTCTCTATTATATTTGTTATATTTAAAGAGTTAAAGGATAACTTTTATGTGAACATGTTTGGAAGTTTGTTCACTTGATCATGTTTCCCAAAAGGGCTTGTGTTATGGACGTTGGCAGACATTATTCCAGGGGGCCGTATGTTGGAAGTTTGCAATAAAACAATATTAATTCATTATTCTGTTGTTAAAAATTATAGTGTTTGTTGCAGATAACTAAATTAATTTGTGCTAAATAAAAATTGTTGTTTATATCAAAATTGAAAGAGCAGTCTAATAGTCAGTAATTGATTACACATTAAATTCATTAATTTCCGAGAGGGGGCCATAGCCCCCTCTTCATGATGCCCATGGTTTGTATTATGGATTTCCAGAGGATTCTCTGTGACTGTAAATAAAAATTCATTATATTGTCTTGGGTTTTTAAAATGTGAATTTTCTACCAGTTATCTAATTCTGTTGCATATTGCGCAGATTTTACAAGTGTTGTGTCCTTTGATGGCTGTATTGTGAGCAATTGCAAATTTGTCTGTTTGTTTACATGCAACTCACTATGTTTCCATGGGGAATTCAAATTGATGTGAGCTCTCATTCTGGATTGAATACTGCATGGAAACACGGACTCAGTTCAACTCTTAGAAGTGGGATCAGATTGAAATTGTGTTGCATGGAAACACCTACCATATTGAAATTGATGTGAATCCATCAAAGATGCTAACTTGTACTGTACTCGTTGCAACACACTGCATGCTCGTAATTTCATTTTGTTAGTGAAAGTGACGTAATTAAACACAACAAAGTCACTTTTATTGTTTCTATAATCTCACAATATATTCTTCTAAGAAATATTCACCAACCTCAAAACCTATTTACAATACGCAGAAATCATATTTTTTACAGGTTCGGCAACATAAACCATGTGGCCAACATAAAAGCTTGAATTACTTCTGCTTGAGCCTTGTGTATCCAAATCGATCACATTCCGGATTGAATTCACCATGTAAACACAGATTGTAGTTGGAATGGGATTGAACTCAAATAGATTCCAATTCCCCATGGAAACATAGTTACTCTTTGGGTGCATAACATAAGCACTAATCCCTTTGAAAACCTCAGGGGAAGGCGACAATGGAACAGCCTTAAAATATGTTCAGATAAAAGTTAATGGCCTTCATTGTTACTATTACAGCTCAAAAAAAAAAAAAAAAAACCTAACTGAAACACATCCCAGTTTGCAACTTCTGTATTAAAATTATATATCATGTTAAGTTTATGTGTGTTTATCTGAAGGGAATTTTCACAGTGAATGGTCCTTTCCATAGTTATGTTTTAAATGACACATGCAATTAGTCTTTGATTGTGAAGAACTTATATCTAAGCATGTGTTATAAATTTGGATGTATAGAGCACAAAATTAATTTGTTATTGAACAAATGTCTCTAGTTTCTGAGGCTGCAGGTTCACACCCAGCAGAGGGTGACATAGTTTCACAGGGGTAGTGTTTACAAAGGACAGTTAATTATCTAGGCTTTTTTTAAACAGTGTCTGTTTTGATAAATCAATTTCATATTATAATTCTTGAAAATCTTGTTAAGTTATGAGCTGTTCACGCTTAAAGGCATATAAGAAGGGACAAGCACAGTTTAACACCATCTGTAGCTGTGAGAAGTACATCAGTTCTATCAGTTGAACATGACATCATATGTTTTACTAGAGAAACAGTTGCCTGGCACCTTGCAGCAGCCATTTGTAGCCCCAACATGACAAGAACCAAAACATTGCATCACAAATTTAGTTCATTATTTTTAATAATCTTATAGTATATAACATACAAGACTGAACCCAAAAGAAAAATCAGTATTACAAGGCAGGTATTAAATAATAAGATTACACAATTAATGCTGATGAAAAGAGTGGGTTGTAAGCTAAGAAGTTCTACGCACCTGCAATAATCATTATTGGGGCCTGGATTTTGATGATGTAAACAGCATTGGAAAATTATGTATAAAATCAGTCTAACACTGACATTTAGTAAATTTATTATAATTAGTGTACAGAAATATATAAAGTGATTTATAAATATGTATAATGGCTATATACTATACAAGTAGAAAAGTAAGCAGGTAGATGATTTAGGAAATAAAATATATATTGTCACAATTGACAAGTGTTCTGTTGTATTGCAACAAACACTGACCAACTGCACATTGCTCACTCTGACAAGTCTACTCCCTCACCAACTCACTAAAAACTGACTTCTCTGTCGGTGCTGACTTGCTTACATAGCCGAGTAAACCCGGAACATAAAGTACTTATGATTGTATGTCATCTTGGAGTACTTATCTCTGATGTGAGATTCCCTCGTGGTCTTCTGGGAAAATATGAATCAGTTGGGGAATTTAATGTCATACTGGTAAGTTGCCATGGTAACTCAGTGGTTAGAGTAGCCACATGTGAAGCAGAAGATCCGTAGTTCATATCCTGCCTATGGCATTGAATTTTTCACTCCTGATTCTACCCCACAAAATATAATATTTGTATCATATTTATTTTGTGAAATTAATGCAAAATTCTGTGGTATCTTTTGAAGAAAGTGGCAAAAATAGGAGGTAATGGGACTGATGCGTGTGACATGTCATGAGAACCTAGGCCCTGGTTATGTGCAATACTGTACCTAAGTACCTGAACTACAAGTGTGTAAACATGACCAACTTGCTCACCAACTTTTGTATGTCTATTGTTTCTGTAACAAGCTTCAACTTTTTACTACAACATTTATATTCAGGTACAAAATAAATAATAAAACATGTTTACAAAATGTTGTTTCATTGTTGCCTTACTTCTCATCTCTCGTGTACCTAACTCCCTGTGCAGGTGTGCTTTAAAGTTTAAAAATCTCATCTATTACACTCACAAGGTACCCAAGCTGAGCAGAACATTACTTCCACTTACTGGTGTCTAGGGGATATGTGAATAGCAACCACAAGGTACCCAAGCTGAGCAGAACATTACTTCCACTTACTGGTGTCTAGGGGATATGTGGATAGTGACCACAAGGTACCCAAGCTGAGCAGAACATTACTTCCACTTACTGGTGTCTAGGGGATATGTGGATAGTGACCACAAGGAACCCAAGCTGAGCAGAACATTACTTCCACTTACTGGTGTCTAGGGGATATGTGAATAGCAACCACAAGGTACCCAAGCTGAGCAGAACATTACTTCCACTTACTGGTGTCTAGGGGATATGTGGATAGTGACCACAAGGTACCCAAGCTGAGCAGAACATTACTTCCACTTACTGGTGTCTAGGGGATATGTGGATAGTGACCACAAGGTACCCAAGCTGAGCAGAACATTACTTCCACTTACTGGTGTCTAGGGGATATGTGGATAGTGACCACAAGGTACCCAAGCTGAGCAGAACATTACTTCCACTTACTGGTGTCTAGGGGATATGTGGATAGTGACCACAAGGTACCCAAGCTGAGCAGAACATTACTTCCACTTACTGGTGTCTAGGGGATATGTGAATGGCAACCACAAGGTACCCAAGCTGAGCAGAACATTACTTCCACTTACTGGTGTCTAGGGGATATGTGAATGGCAACCACAAGGTACCCAAGCTGAGCAGAACATTACTTCCACTTACTGGTGTCTAGGGGATATGTGAATGGCAACCACAAGGTACCCAGCTGAGCAGAACATTACTTCCACTTACTGGTGTCTAGGGGATATGTGGATAGCGACCACAAGGTACCCAAGCTGAGCAGAACATTACTTCCACTTACTGGTGTCTAGGGGATATGTGGATAGTGACTACAAGGTACCCAAGCTGAGCAGAACATTACTTCCACTTACTGGTGTCTAGGGGATATGTGGATAGTGACCACAAGGTACCCAAGCTGAGCAGAACATTACTTCCACTTACTGGTGTCTAGGGGATATGTGGATAGTGACCACAAGGTACCCAAGCTGAGCAGAGCATTACTTCCACTTACTGGTGTCTAGGGGATATGTGGATAGTGACCACAAGGTACCCAAGCTGAGCAGAACATTACTTCCACTTACTGGTGTCTAGAGGATATGTGGATAGTGACTACAAGGTACCCAAGCTGAGCAGAACATTACTTCCACTTACTGGTGTCTAGGGGATATGTGGATAGTGACCACAAGGTACCCAAGCTGAGCAGAACATTACTTCCACTTACTGGTGTCTAGGGGATATGTGGATAGCGACCACAAGGTACCCAAGCTGAGCAGAACATTACTTCCACTTACTGGTGTCTAGGGGATATGTGGATAGTGACTACAAGGTACCCAAGCTGAGCAGAACATTACTTCCACTTACTGGTGTCTAGGGGATATGTGGATAGTGACCACAAGGTACCCAAGCTTAGCAGAACATTACTTCCACTTACTGGTGTCTAGGGGATATGTGGATAGTGACCACAAGGTACCCAAGCTGAGCAGAACATTACTTCCACTTACTGGTGTCTAGGGGATATGTGGATAGTGACCACAAGGTACCCAAGCTTAGCAGAACATTACTTCCACTTACTGGTGTCTAGGGGATATGTGAATAGTGACCACAAGGTACCCAAGCTGAGCAGAGCATTACTTCCACTTACTGGTGTCTAGGGGATATGTGGATAGTGGCCACAAGGTACCCAAGCTGAGCAGAACATTACTTCCACTTACTGGTGTCTAGGGGATATGTGGATAGTGGCCACAAGGTACCCAAGCTGAGCAGAACATTACTTCCACTTACTGGTGTCTAGGGGATATGTGGATAGTGACCACAAGGTACCCAAGCTGAGCAGAACATTACTTCCACATACTGGTGTCTAGGGGATATGTGGATAGTGACCACAAGGTACCCAAGCTGAGTAGAACATTACTTCCACTTACTGGTGTCTAGGGGATATGTGAATGGCAACCACAAGGTACCCAAGCTGAGCAGAACATTACTTCCACTTACTGGTGTCTAGGGGATATGTGGATAGTGACCACAAGGTACCCAAGCTGAGCAGAACATTACTTCCACTTACTGGTGTCTAGGGGATATGTGGATAGTGACCACAAGGTACCCAAGCTGAGCAGAACATTACTTCCACTTACTGGTGTCTAGGGGGATATGTGAATAGTGACCACAAGGTACCCAAGCTGAGCAGAACATTACTTCCACTTACTGGTGTCTAGGGGATATGTGGATAGTGACCACAAGGTACCCAAGCTGAGCAGAACATTACTTCCACTTACTGGTGTCTAGGGGATATGTGGATGGTGACCACAAGGTACCCAAGCTGAGCAGAACATTACTTCCACTTACTGGTGTCTAGGGGATATGTGGATAGTGACCACAAGGTACCCAAGCTGAGTAGAACATTACTTCCACTTACTGGTGTCTAGGGGATATGTGGATAGTGACCACAAGGTACCCAAGCTGAGCAGAACATTACTTCCACTTACTGGTGTTTTGCTCCTCACTGTAACTTTTCTATCTGACCTTACCTTGGTCATCTCTTGTTCACTTCCGACCCCGATGCTGAGGGCTAGGGAGTCTTTATTTTTCCAACCTCTCCATTTCTCTATAAAACCTTAACCCCTAACATGCTGACCTGTCATGGCATGTAATACGTCCTCTGATTGGTAATCAGAGGATATGGTTGGTGAATTTATTTTGATCATTCTCCCGGTCAGGTCGGTGAGACCCGTAAACCAACGACAGGTGTGGTCCTCCAGACATTCTGGGGGTTGTGAGAGAGCGATGTGACCGCCAAAACATAAAAATATGGTGCTCTCTAAAAAGCGGTTACTATTACTGCTATTGCTCTCTTCAATATCAAATTATGAAATATGACTCGAGGGGTAAAATGTCCCGGAGTTAAAATAGTCCCCCATTCAGATCTCCGGGTGGGGACTACTTCTCGAGAACCAAAACATTATATTAATAGAAGATCTAACATCAGACTTCTACAATGGAATGCGGATGGTCTCACACAAACAAAAAGAGTAGAACTGAATAAAATTGTATTTGACTATAAAATAGATATCTTTGTCATACAAGAAGCAAATCTAACAAATGACCAACTTAAATACTTCAATTTTACTGGATTTTTACTGCACTTACTACCCAAAAATAGACAGATAAGTAGTAGAATATTAGTTGGAGTCAAAAAGGATATTAAATCCTCCTTTGAAATTGTTAAAGAAATGGATAACACAGATAAAAGTGAATTAATAAAGCTAAATTTTTGGGATAACAAAACACATCTACGTTTATACATTATTTACAATCCTCCCAGGAATGAACCAGATCTCTCACTTATTGACCAATTAAATAAAACAATCGTAATTGGAGATTTCAATGCCCATTCCAAAAGATGGGGTTATGAAAAAGTGGATTCTACAGGGAAGATAGTGGAAGAATTTTTGAATACCACAACTTTTGAACTGATTTATAGTAAAGAACATCCCACAACCTTCATACATTATTCTGGAGCAGGCAGTAACCCAGACCTCTTGTTAGCTATAACAGATATTGTTTCAAAAATTAAAAAACAAGTTATAGAAGATCCAAGTTCTGGTCACAGAGCAGTAATTGCTGATATAAAACTAGAGAATACAAATAACAGTCAAGGTCTTACGAATCTGTATTGGAACTTCAAAAAAGCAGATTGGAACAAATATAAAACTGAATTAGAACAAATTTAAAGAACAAACAAACTCACAGCTGCATGACCAATCAGATCATTTGAACAAAAATTTCTCTAAAGTCATCCTAGAAACCGCAAAAAAACATTCCTCGAGGAAGAATTAAAAATTTCAAACTCTTTTGGAACCCCCAGTTAGAAGAACTGAAAAATCAAAGGGATATAGCTAGAAATACAGCTGAACAAACAAAAAACATATTGGATACACAAATATGGCGAGAAAAATGTGCCTCACTAAAAAAAGAAATTAATACTGCTAAAAGGAATCACTTTAATAATTTCTTAGAAAAAATGGATTATAGGACAGATGGTAACAAAGCTCATAAGTTCATAAAAAATGTCAAGGATAGGAAAGAAAACAACAGCACACCTATCATACACAACAATAAAATGTTAGTAAATGATGCAGCCATAGCCAAAACATTCAATAAATATTATGCTAATGCACACAAAGTAACAAGAAATAATAAAAAGGAACGTAAAGAATTTAAGAAAGATTCGAAACAAGAAAGAGAATGTAATCCTAACACTCGATACAATATCTTTTTTCAAAATTTTAATATGCAAGAACTGAACATTGTAATTAATAATCTAAAACACAAAAGTCTCCTGGACCACACCACATACATCCAGAGTTCATAAAAAGCCTTGGAAAAACAGCAAAACAACAACTAATAAAACTCTACAATCTATCCTGGAACACCAACGTACCTGCCGAATGGCAAAAAGCAATAATTATCCCACTCTTGAAGAAAGATAAGGCAGCATCAGAAATAAAAAATTATAGACCAATAGCTCTTACTAGCATAATAGCAAAAGTGATGGGAAGAATGGTGTAAAATAGGTTAAATTGGCTTCTAGAATCACAAAATTTAATTTCCCCATGTCAAGCTGGATTTAGAGAGTTCCACTCTACAAATGAACAAGTCTTACTTCTCAGTCAAGAAATCAAAGACTCATTCAATAGAAAAGAAGACAATGTATCAGTTTTTATTGATTTCCAAAGTGCATATGATTCTATATGCAGAACAAAACTGCTAAAGAAAGTAAAAAATAGGGATACAAGGTCCAATGTTTTCATGGCTATGTCATTTCCTAACACAGCGCTTTATTGCAACCAGATATGGAAGAAATATATCCAAATACAAACAAGTACACCACATCTTCCTTTCATAGAAGTTTGAAAACAGTGTTGTTGTAATTAATTTAATTTAAAAGGTGAGTTAATTAATAACACTGAACAACACTCACAACATATTCTTCCGGGATGCGTTTCGAAGGTTAACTTTCCTCCAATCCAACAATCCAAGAAGCCACAAACAAGCAATTTTCAATAGTTTAACACATAGATTGGTGAACACCCCTCTTTCAGCAGAAGAATATAAAACAGAATATTACAAATTAATTGAAATAGCACAAAAAAAACGGCTTTCCCAAAGAATTAGTAGATAAAAAGGTAAAACAAGCAGAAAAGAAAAAATTATTAAAAGAAACTACAACTCTCACAGCAGCAAAAACAAAAATGATATTCAAAAAATTCACATATCATCCATGGGCCTTTGATAAATTTAAAAAGGTGTTCAAGGAATACAACATTCAGCTAGCAGCAGTAAACCATTACTCCATAAAAAACCTACTACTTTCAAACATCAAAGATGCTATTCCACCTAACAAAAAATCTGGCATACATCAAATTGAATGCAGTGATTGTAATGAAATATACATAGGAAAAACCAAAAGAAATTTAGAAATTAGATCCAAGGAACACGTTAGAAACATTAAGAGTAAACAATTAGAAAAATCAGCGGTTGCATTTCACTTTTGAACAAAAAATCATGACATAAAGCTAGAACTGAAACTTCTCAAACACATAACCGGAAAACAAGAACTGTCCACATGGGAACAAATCTTTATTTTAAAAAATAGAAACCGAGTATTTAATTTTGACATTCCTCAGAGAGACATTTTCAGTAAGTTCATTGAACCGCCACCAGAAGAAACACCAGAAGAAGCATCACCATCTGCACCATCAAGCACCATGGAAACCCAGTTATTGTCCGGTTGATAATGGAGGAAAGTTACCTTCGAAATGCATCCCGGAAAAATATGTTGTAAGTGTTGTTCAGTGTTATTAATTGACTCACATTTTAAATTAAATTAAAAGTACACCACAGCTTACCACAAGGCGCAGTGCTCAGCACTACACTTTTTAATATATTTATTAACGGTCTGCCACAACAAATACAAGAATCAGGTGTGAAGTGTGCACTATTTGCTGATGACTTAGTAATGTGGACTTCAAAACCAAAAAACAAAAGTACAGAACTAGAAAAAACCATGCAACAATCCTTAAACAACCTACAAAAGTGGACCAAAAAAATTTAATGACTGTTAATACAACAAAATCAAACTACCAAATCCACTACAAATGAAACTAAATTTTGAGGGTCAACAATTACCAGAAACAAAGGAAGCAAAGTATTTAGAAGTTACATTTGATACCAAACTTACATGGACCAAACAAAAAGAAAATAGTTAATCCAACACAAACATTAGACATCACATATTATTTACGCCTGATAGAAAAAGTTAAGAAAAGTGATACTTCAACTAGTGTTGTAAAATTGTTGGCATTAGAGACAATCCATACTAGATTTCCAGAACACGAATGGCTCCATATTTAGTCTGCTAGTGGGGTACTGATATTTTGAGAAGACAGTCATCACTGTGAAGGATATTTAATAAAGAGCACCTAGGAAAACAATGACATATCATAAAACAGTATCGTTTAAGAATTTAACAGGAAATTACTGATTGGAAGTGATAAAATCCATGCAAAGAAAATTTAATAAAACAACTCTGAAAAGCATTGGCACATTATAAAAGACTATCATTTCAGAATTTCACAGGAAGTTACAAATAGGAAATGACAAGCACGCCACTTCAAAGGATATTTAATAAAAATTAAACTGAAAAGTAGTATTGTTTCATGAGATTTTTGTTTCAGAATTTAACAGGAAGCTACAGATTGGAAGTGAATAAGGCTGCCAGTGATTTAGTTACAATTTGGGAAACATTCATCAATAGCAAAGGATATTTAATAAAACCAACCTTGAAAAGCAGTGGCTTATCATAAATGACTGTTGCTTCAGAATTTAACGGAAAATTACTGATCAGAAATTTCAAAGCCAGCCAGTGAGGTAGAGGCATTTTATGAAGACAGTACTCACTACAAAGAGTATTAAGCAGTGAGTTATCTTAATTGGCTATCGATTAATAATTTAATCCAAAATTACTGGTTGAAAATAATAAATGCAAGCCAGTGAGTTAGTGATGTTTTGAGAAACAGTCATCAATGCAGAAGACATTCGGTAAAGAGAATCTTGTCAACTGGTGGCATATCATAAAACGACAATGGTTTCAGAGTTTATCAGGAAACTGCTGATTTGAAGTGACAAAAGATAGTCAGTAACATTGTGATGTTTTATAAAACAGCCATTATTGTGAAAGAGCACCTAGAAAAACAATGACATATCCTAAAACAGTATCATTTAAGAATTTAACAGGAAATTATTATTTATTTATGCCAACAAACTTACTGTTGGTGTTTTTAAACACACAAGCCGTGTGTGGGCAAAGTTTAAGAGGTACTTTGCCCACACACGGCTTGTGTGTTTAAAAACACCAACAGTAAGTTTGTTGGCATAAATAAATAATAATTACCATGTGAAGGTTATTTAATCCTGGGATATAAAGTACTTGCAATAGTAAGTCACCATTGGGGTAATTGTTTCTGATGTGAGACTGCCTTTGTGGTTTACCAGGAGAAATACGAACTGGCTTGAGAATTTAATGTCATTCTGGCAGTTTGTCACAATAGCTCAGTGGTAGAGCGTCCGCCCGGCAAGCGGAAGGTCTGTGGTTCAAATCCCAGTTGTGGCATTGAATTTTTAAGTTCCAGTTCTACCTCTTAAATTTAACAGGAAATTACTGATTGGAAGTGATAAAAGCCAGCCGTTGTGGGGCTGTGTTTTTATAAAGAAGAAAACAGAGCGTTAAAGTAAACAGTGATACTGATAATGGAAAACAAACTTCAAATTGGAAATCAGTAGCACATGGAGTACCCCAGGTTCAGTATTAGGGCCTCTATTATTTCTGATCTATATAAATGACCTTTCACTTTATATAAAGAATATAGCAAGTTCTGTACTGTTCGCTAATGACACTAGTGTGCTGGTCACTAGCAAAAACTTAAATGAATGTATAATTAAATCGAATTATGTTTTGAACTGCATGTCCTACTGGTTTAAAGCCAACAAATTATCTGTTAGCCTAGATAAAACAAAAGTTATTAAATTCATAACTCACCAAACATCACACACTCCAATTGAAATAGGGATTAACGATATGTTATTAGAACAAATAGATAAGATCAAATTTCTGGGTCTTCAAGTTGACAAGTATTTAGATTGGAAAGCTAAGTATATCTTACCCAAACTCAGTTCTGCCTGATATGCTATCTGAGCACTGGCAAATGTTAGCTCCATAGATATACTCAAATTAGTTTACTATGCATATTTTAACTCTATAATGGAATACGGTATTTTATTTTGGGGCAATTCAGTAGACAGTAAACAAATATTCCTCATACATAAAAAGGTTATAAGAATTATTTTCAACACCCATAGGAGACACTCATGCAAAGATCTTTTCAGAAGATTAAACATATTAACCTTACCCAGTATGTATATATTCTCGATTCTAAAATTCTTTATATGCAATCGATCCTTATTCACAACAAACAAAGAAATTCATGGAATAAACACTAGAAAGAAGAGTAATATCCATCATCACAGTGCAAAACTTTCTTGCTTCCAGAAAGATGTATATTATGAAACCATAAAAATATTTAATGCCCTTCCTAATAACCTTAAGGGAAAAGTTGACAATTTCAATGCTTTTATAACAGCTGCTAAAGAGTACCTATGCTCAAAATCATTTTATTCTGTACAAGATTATCTGAATGACCAATTATCATATTAATTCCTATGTAGCTATATGTGAATATGTGAATTACAAACTATGCTGTAAATATCTAAGTAACTTTGTTGCTTATTTAGCCTTATAAATAGTTTCTAGATCATTTTATTCTGTATACGATTATTTAAATGGCAAATTATTCCTGTTAATGCTTATATAGTTTTGTAAGTAGTTTCTAACTCATTTTATTGTGTACAAGATTATTTAAATGACAAATTATTCCTGTTAATGCTCATGTAGCTTTATAAGTAGTTCCTAACTCATTGTATTCTGTAAAAGATTATTTAAATGACAAATTATTTCTGTTAATGCTTGTGTAGCTTTGTAAGTAGTTTCTAACTCATTTTGTTCTGTGTAAGATTATTCAAATGACAAATTATTCGAGTTAATGCTTATGTAGCTTTGTAAGTAGTTTCTAACTCATTTTGTTCTGTATAAGATTATTCAAATGACAAATTATTCGAGTTAATGCTTATGTAACTTTGTAAGTAATTTTTAACTCATTTTATTCTGTATAAGGTAATCTAAATGACAAATCATCCTGTGAAAGCTTATGTAACTCTTTAAGTGATCTCTAGATGAATTATTATTATATTACAACTAAACAGTAGAATATGGCTGTAAATGCCTAGTGTAAACCTAACACAAAATTCAATTCTTATCTGACAAATTTCAGGTAAGCTTTGATTGTGTTTCCATTATCCCCTTTGCTGTTGTTTGTTTGTTTCTTTTTTGTTCCTGTATATGAGTTTTTTATGTCCTCATTCTGTATATTTATTGACAATGTTTTGTACATCACAATTGACATGTTCAATGTTCACCAGCCTCCATGGCTACTTGTGAACTCTCTGAACGCAATCTAATCTAATCTAATCTAAAGAAAGACATCACTGTGAGGATATTTAATAAAATGAGCCTTGAAAAGCAGTAATAATCATTAAAAACTATCGTTTCAGACTTTAACAACAGGTTACAGTTTGGATATGAACAAAAGCCTGCCAGCGCGGTAGTGAGTTTTTGTGAGGATATACACCACCACGATGGATATTAAATAGAAACAACCTTGAAAAGCTGTGGCATATCATGGAAGACTATTTCTTCAGATTTCAACAGAAGATTACGGAATGATAACGACAAATTCATCACTGCAAAGGATATTTAATAAAAAAAAACGTTCAAAAGAAGTGACACATTAAAGGTGGCTATCTTTGAGAATTTAACAGAAGATTAGTGATTTGGAATGACAAATGTCTGCCAGTGGGGTACTGGAATTTTGAGAAATCAGACATCACTGTGAAGGATATTTAATAAAAGGAACCTTGAAAAGTAGAGGCATATCATTAAAGACTATCATTTCGGATGTGATTGTGAAAGCTGAAAACTGCACATGTTAATTATACGGATGCAGGTAATAATTATATAGTATTGAAAATAGAATGTAGGCACATGTACTAAATTTGAATTTTGGCAGAAAGTGGAGCATGGAATAACCCCGGCACATAAAGGGGTGACCGGATATGCATCCACCTCTGAAAGAAAATTAACAAAGAGGCTGAAAAGCCCGAGGCAACAAGGCTTGGGCATAGTGCTTAAACAGAAGGTAAATTTGGCCAAGCAGAAGAACCAAAGCCATGAATGAAGCTTTTGAAAGGCAGAGACAAACACTTCTCAGTGCGAGAAAGGCGTGTGAGCTGGAAGATAGAAATAGTGTGCTGCACATGATAAACACACACTGAAGGGCATCATCGGTGCACTGAACAACAACAACCTAGCAGACTTTGAGTCTTGTGTGTTAGAAAGGGGACATCCATAAATGTAACGTTAACCGAGCCTAACTGTACTCATGAAAAAAAGGAAACAAGCTAATATGGACTCAATTCTATACCTGAATATTCCTCAGTCGAACAACCCTGAGATAAAGATCTCTTACCCACATCCCTCAATGCATTTGTAACAAGAACACTCTGTGTGAAAATCCGACGTAACCAAAATACTCATGCTTTCCTAACATACATCACCTTGATAAGACCAGAAACCTCAACATCCCAAATATACAGCACCAATCGGCAATGATAAAAGCCTCCCAGTAAGGCACTGATGCTTCATGAAGAACGTCATCAATGCGAAGGATAGTTTATAAAAACCAGCATGGAAAGCAGTGATATATCATAAAAGACTATTGTGTCAGAATCTTACTCATAGTTACTGATTGGAAATGACAAAAGCCTGTCAGTTAGGTAGTGGCTTTTCTACAGATAGTCATGACTAGAGCGAGGACATATATCCACTGAAGAAGAAATCAAGTTGACTGCACGGCGAATTGCTTGCTTGACGTCATCGCTGCTACCTCGGCCTGAGGGGTGAACAGCGTGCTCTGGTTCAGTATGACAGCTGTACCATGAAAGATAAGGGAATGTTATTTTCTGTACGATCCGTCCTTACATGGATGGAGTAGCTGGCTAAATGCTGCTGAATATTATGCAGATTATTATGATAAAATAGTTAAAGTAATCAATGTTTTGGATAGTGAAGACAGCTGTGCTATTAAATCTCCTGAGTCACTGATTTCAGGCAATTTACGTAAACATTTGTTATTTTCTAAAAAGTGTTTTCCAGTTGTCACCAAAACTATTCTGCATTTGGAATCAAGAAATCACAAACTGTCATAAGCTTTACAATTGATAGAAGAGCTTAATATGGAAATTGAAAATGTAGATGCTGCGCCTGTAACCGAAGCAGTGCAAAATAAACTGAAAACCGTGTTGGAGAGAAATCCTGGCTACACTACAATGGTTCATATAAAAATTGGTTTACAACATCTAGACAAAACGTCATCTACGTATGACGAACACAATGCAAACCATCTTACGTTTGCTCCTGTTACATCATGTGACGTTGAGAGAAGTTTCTCGCTGTATAAACATTGTTTGAATGACAAGTTTTACTTTTGAACAATTTAAAAAGTGTATTATTGTTCACTGCAATGTTTTTGAGGAACGAATAGATGACGATATGAACTGATGTAAATGGACTAGAGCTTCTTACACAGCCCTACCCGTTTGTTTACATGTTCTGAACTCCTGTACTACGCCGTCTGCCAGTCACCACGGAGTGTGTATAGTACGAGCGCCCAAACATTGTAGGCGATGGGATATTTATCCTCGCTCTAGTCATGACTGTGAAGCTTATTTAATAAATCTAAATTTAAAAAGCCATAGCATATCATAAAAGACAATCATTTCAGAACTTAAGTGAAGATTATGGATTGGCAATGACAAAAGTCTCCCAGTGAGGTACTGACATCTATGTGAAGGATATTTAATAAAAAGAAGCTTGAAAACCAGTGGCATATCATAAAGACTATTGTTTCAGAACTTAACAGAAAATTATTGATAGGAAATGCCAAACGCCACGCAGAGAAATAGTAATATTTTGTTAAACCTTCATCACTGCAAAGGATATTTAATAAAAACAAAAGAAAAGCAGTGGTAAATCATAAATGGCTATTGTTTCTGAATTTAGCAGTAAATGACAAATTAATCACTGCAACAGATGCAGTGACAACTTTCAAAAAGCAGACGCAAATCATAAAATACTATTGCTTCATAATTTAACACATGATTACACACAAAAGGCATCGAGGGAGATAGTGACGTGTGGTGAAACAGTCATCACTGCATATGCCATGTAATAATAAGGACCTAGAAAAGGTGACGGTGACGGTGACTCATTGGTGACGATGACGGGATGGTGACGATGACGGTGATGGCGATGGTGACGGTGACGGTGACTCATTGGTGACGATGACGGGATGGTGACGATGACGGTGATGGCGATGGTGACGGTGACGGTGACTCATTGGTGACGATGACGGGATGGTGACGATGACGGTGATGGCGATGGTGACGGTGATGGTGATGGCGATGGTGACGGTGACGGTGACTCATTGGTGACGATGACGGGATGGTGACGATGACGGTGATGGCGATGGTGACGGTGACGGTGACTCATTGGTGACGATGACGGGATGGTGACGATGACGGTGATGGCGATGGTGACGGTGATGGTGACGGTGATGGTGACGATGACGGGATGGCGATGGTGACGATGACGGGATGGTGACGATGACGGGATGGCGATGGTGACGATGACGGTGATGGTGACGATGACGGTGACGGTGATGGTGACGATGACGGTGACGGTGATGGTGACGATGACGGTGACGGTGATGGTGACGATGACGGTGACGGTGATGGTGACGATGACGGTGACGGTGATGGTGACGATGACGGTGACGGTGATGGTGACGATGACTGTGACGGTGATGGTGACGATGACTGTGATGGCGATGGTGACGATGACGGTGATGGTGACGATGACTGTGACGGTGATGGTGACGATGACTGTGATGGTGATGGTGACGATGACTGTGACGGTGATGGTGACGATGACTGTGACGGTGATGGTGACGATGACTGTGTCGGTGATGGTGACGATGACGGTGACGGTGATGGTGACGATGACTGTGACGGTGATGGTGACGATGACTGTGACGCTGATGGTGACGATGACAGTGATGGCGATGGTGACGGTGACGGTGATGGTGACGATGACTGTGACGGTGATGGTGACGATGACTGTGACGGTGATGGTGACGATGACGGGATGGCGATGGTGACGATGACGGTGATGGTGACGATGACGGTGACGGTGATGGTGACGATGACTGTGACGGTGATGGTGACGATGACTGTGATGGCGATGGTGACGATGACGGGATGGTGACGATGACGGTGATGGCGATGGTGATGGTGACGATGACGGTGATGGCGATGGTGACGGTGATGGTGACGATGACCGTGATGGCGATGGTGACGATGACGGGATGGTGACGATGACGGTGATGGTGATGGGATGGTGACGATGACGGTGATGGCGATGGTGATGGTGACGATGATGGTGATGGCGATGGTGACGGTGATGGTGACGATGACTGTGATGGCGATGGTGACGATGACGGGATGGTGACGATGACGGTGATGGTGATGGTGATGGTGACGATGATGGTGATGGCGATGGTGACGGTGATGGTGACGATGACTGTGATGGCGATGGTGACGATGATGGGATGGTGACGATGACGGTGATGGCGATGGTGATGGTGACGATGATGGTGATGGCGATGGTGACGGTGATGGTGACGATGACTGTGATGGCGATGGTGACGATGATGGGATGGTGACGATGACGGTGATGGTGACGGTGATGGTGACGATGATGGTGATGGCGATGGTGACGGAGATGGTGACGATGACTGTGATGGCGATGGTGACGATGACGGGATGGTGACGATGACGGTGACGGCGATGGTGATGGTGACGATGACGGTGATGGCGATGGTGACGGTGATGGTGACGATGATGGTGATGGCGATGGTGACGATGACGGGATGGTGACGATGACGGTGATGGCGATGGTGACGGTGATGGTGACGATGATGGTGATGGCGATGGTGACGATGACGGTGATGGCGATGGTGACGGTGATGGTGACGATGACTGTGATGGCGATGGTGACGATGACGGGATGGTGACGATGACGGTGATGGCGATGGTGATGGTGACGATGATGGTGATGGCGATGATGACGATGACGGGATGGTGACGATGACGGTGATGGCGATGGTGACGATGACGGGATGGTGACGATGACGGTGATGGCGATGGTGACGGTGATGGTGACGATGACGGTGATGGCGATGGTGACGATGACGGGATGGTGACGATGACGGTGATGGCGATGGTGACGATGACGGGATGGTGACGATGACGGTGATGGCGATGGTGACGATGACGGGATGGTGACGATGACGGTGATGGCGATGGTGACGGTGACGGTGATGGTGACGATGACGGTGACTCATTGGTGACGATGACGGGATGGTGACGATGACGGTGATGGCGATGGTGACGGTGACGATGACGACGACGGTGATGGTGACGATGACGGTGGCTCATTGGTGACGGTGATGATGACGGGATGGTGACGATGACGGTGATGGTGACGGTAAGGGTGACGGTGATAGTGATGGTGACGGTAACGGTGATGGTGACGATGACGGTGACGGTAAGGGTGACGGTGATAGTGATGGTGACGGTGACGGTAACGGTGACGGTGACGGTAAGGGTGACGGTGATAGTGATGGTGATGGTGACGGTGATGGTGACGGTGACGGTGACCGTGACGGTGACGGTAAGGGTGACGGTGATAGTGATGGTGACGGTGACGGTAACGGTGACGGTGACCGTGACGGTGACGGTAAGGGTGACGGTGATAGTGACGGTGATGGTGACGGTGATGGTGACGGTAAGGGTGACGGTGATAGTGATGGTGACGGTAACGGTGATGGTGACGATGACGGTGATGGTGACGGTAAGGGTGACGGTGATAGTGACGGTGATGGTGACGGTAACGGTGACGGTGACCGTGACGGTGACGATGACGGTGATGGTGACGATGACGGTGCCGGTGTTGGTGACGGTGATGGTGACGATGACGGTGATGGTGACGATGACAATGACGATGACGGTGATGGTGACGATGACGGTGTTGGTGACGGTGATGGTGACGATGACGGTGATGGTGACGGTAACGGTGACGATGACAGTGATGGTGACGGTGCTGGTGACGGCGACGGTGTTGGTGACGATGACGGTGACGATGACGGTGATGGTGACGATGATGGTGACGATGACAGTGATGGTGACGGTGTTGGTGACGGCGACGGTGTTGGTGACGATGACGGTGACGGTGTTGGTGACGGTGATGGTGACGATGATGGTGATTGTGACGGTGGCGGTGATGGTTATGGTGTTGGTGACGGTGACGGTGTTGGTGACGATGACGGTGATGGTGACGATGACGGTGATGGTGACGGTGGCGGTCATATGGACGATGACGGTGATGGTGACGAAGACGGTGATGGTGACGATGATGGTGATGGTGACGGTGTTGGTGACGGTGACGGTGATGGTGACGGTAAGGGTGACGGTGATAGTGATGGTGACGGTAACGGTGATGGTGACGATGACGGTGATGGTGACGGTAAGGGTGACGGTGATCGTGACGGTGACGATGACGGTGATGGTGACGATGACGGTGCCGGTGTTGGTGACGGTGATGGTGACGATGACGGTGATGGTGACGATGACGATGACGGTGATGGTGACGATGACGGTGTTGGTGACGGTGACGATGACGGTGATGGTGACGGTAACGGTGACGATGACAGTGATGGTGACGGTGTTGGTGACGGCGACGGTGTTGGTGACGATGACGGTGATGGTGACGATGATGGTGACGATGACAGTGATGGTGACGGTGTTGGTGACGGCGACGGTGTTGGTGACGATGACGGTGTCGGTGTTGGTGACGGTGATGGTGACGATGATGGTGATTGTGACGGTGGCTGTGATGGTTACTGTGTTGGTGACGGTGACGGTGTTGGTGACGATGACGGTGATGGTGACGACGACGGTGATGGTGACGGTGGCGGTGATGGTAACGGTGATGGTGACGATGACGGTGATGGTGACGAAGACGGTGATGGTGACGATGATGGTGATGGTGACGGTGTTGGTGACGGTAACGGTGTTGGTGACGATGACGGTGATGGTTACGATGACGGTGATGGTGACGATGACGGTGATGGTAATGGTGGCGGTGATGGTAACGGTGATGGCGACGATGACGGTGATGGTGACGATGATGGTGAAGATGACGGTGATGGTAACGGTGATGGTGACGATGACGGTGATGGTTACGATGACGGTGATGGTAACGGTGGCGGTGATGGTAACGGTGATGGTGACGATGACGGTGATGGTTACGGTGGCGGTGGTGGTAACGGTGATGGTGACGATGATGGTGACGATGACGGTGATGGTGACGGTGATGGTGACGATGACGGTGATGGTAACGATGACGGTGTTGGTGACGGTGATGGTGACGATGACGGTGATGGTGACGGTAACGGTGACGGTGATGGTGACGATGACGGTGATGGTGACGATGACGGTGATGGTGACGATGATGGTGATGGTGACGGTGTTTGTGACGGTGACGGTGATGGTGACGGTGGCGGTGATGGTAACGGTGATGGTGACAATGACGATGATGGCGACGATGATGGTGACGATGACGGTGATGGTGACGATGATGGTGACGATGACGGTGTTGGTGACGGTGATGGTGACGATGACGATGTTGGTGACGGTAACGGTGACGGTGACGATGACGGTGATGGTGACGATGATGGTGATGGTGACGGTGTTGGTGACGGTGACGGTGTTGGTGACGATGACGGTGATGGTGACGATGACGGTGATGGTGACGATGATGGTGATGGTGACGGTGTTGGTGACGGTGACGGTGATGGTGACGGTGGCGGTGATGGAAACGGTGATGGTGACGATGACGGTGATGGAAACGATGATGGTGATGGTGACGGTGTTGGTGACGGTGTTGGTGACGATGACGGTGATGGTGACGGTGGCGGTGATGGTAACGGTGATGGTGACGATGACGGTGATGGTGACGATGATGGTGATGGTGACGGTGGCGGTGATGGTTACAGTGATGGTGACGATGACGGTGATGGTGACGATGACGGTGTTGGTGACGGTGATGGTGACGATGACGGTGACGGTGATGGTGACGATGACGGTGATGGTGACGGTGGCGGTGATGGTAACGGTGATGGTGACGGTGACGGTGATGGTGACGATGATGGTGATGGTGACGGTGATGGTAACGGTGATGGTAACGGTGACGGTGACGGTGATGGTGACGGTGATGGTGACGATGACGGTGATGGTGACGATGTAGGTGATGGTGACGGTGATGGTAACGGTGACGGTGATGGTGACGATGACGGTGATGGTGACGTTGACGGTGATGGTGACGATGACGGTGATGGTGACGGTGACGGTGATGGTGACGATGACGGTGATGGTGACGGTGGCGGTGATGGAAACGGTGACGGTGATGGTGACGATGACGGTGACGATGACGGTGATTGTGACGGTGACTGTGATGGTGACGGTGATGGTGACGATGACGGTGATGGTGACGGTGACGGTGATGGTGACGGTGATGGTGACGATGACGGTGATGGTGAGGGTGACGGTGATGGTGACGATGACGGTGATGGTGACGGTGACGGTGATGGTGACGGTGACGGTGATGGTGACGATGACGGTGATGGTGACGGTGATGGTGACGGTGACGGTGATGGTGACGATGACGGTGATGGTGACGGTGATGGTGACGGTGATGGTGACGATGACGGTGATGGTGACGATGACGGTGATGGTGACGGTGATGGTGACGATGACGGTGATGGTGACGGTGACGGTGATGGTGACGGTGGCGGTGATGGTAACGGTGATTTTGACGATGACGGTGGTGACGATGATGGTGATGGTGACGCTGTTGGTGACGGTGACGGTGTTGGTGACGGTGATGGTAACGGTGATGATGACGATGACGGTGATGGTGACGGTGGCGGTGATGGTAACGGTGATGGTAACGGTGATGGTGACGATAACGGTGATGGTGACGATGACGGTGATGGTGGCGGTGATGGTAACGGTGATGGTGACGATGACGGTGATGGTGACGATGACGGTGATGGTGACGGTGTTGGTGACGGTGACGGTGATGGTGACGATGACGGTGATGGTGACGATGACGGTAACGGTGACGGTGATGGTGACGGTGGCGGTCATGGTAACGGTGATGGTGACGATGACGGTGATGGTGACGATGATGGTGATGGTGACGGTGGCGGTGATGGTTACAGTGATGGTGACGATGACGGTGATGGTGACGATGACGGTGACGGTGATGGTGACGATGACGGTGACGGTGATGTTGACGGTGGCGGTGATGTTAACGGTGGCGGTGACGATGATGGTGGCGGTTACGATGACGATGATATAGAGGATGATGTAGATTATGGTGGTGGTGATAATGATGATACATCTGAAAGAATGAGGAAGCAGCAGCCATCTTATTGTTTACCGAAAGCGTTAAGGAAACTGGATCATTGTCATTTTTGTTGAAACAAAAACAGAAACACAATGACTAACGCTCTTCAAGAAAACAGCAGACTTTTTCATGTGCGTTTCAATGGAACTGTGACATTAAATAAGCTTTTTCTGCAGTTGATCATTAAACTAGCATTGTATTTAGGTAAACAAGAGCTTGCATTCTGAGGTCATGATGAGAGTGCGCTTTGCTAAGTCGGGGAAATTTCAAGGAGCTTGTGTACTGAAACTCCATTAGAAATCCAAAACCACTATAATAAAATAAGATTAAAAGTATATTCAGCGGTGATTCTAAATCTATACAAAATGAGGCAATTGGATGTATTTCGGAATACTTACAGACCTGAAATTAATGTCTCAGATTTTGTTTCTGTTGAAGTTGACGACACTACAGATACTTGCCAACAGTCTCAGTGCTCTATCATTGTAAGATACGTGAATACAGAGAGCACATTGGTTGAACGATTTTTCGGATTTCATGATGTGAGTGTTGACAGGTCCGCAGAAACATTGTTCCTTTTGCTGCATGGTGTTCTTAAAGAATTTAATTATGAATGTAAATTAGTTGCACAAGAGTGTTATGTCAGGACATTTGAATGGACTTCAAAAAAGAATCAAGAACAATGCTCCTCAGACAGTTTTTGTACATTGCTTGGCTCACCATTTAATTTTTTTTTTTTAAACAAAGCTGTATATATTTGCATCCGCCATGTTTATTTCTCTCGCTTACTACGCGAACTGTCATGTGTATTGGACGAAAATGAATCAGAATGTGAGTTTTTTTTTTTTTTGTTTTTTGGTGTACAGCTCCATTGGATACAAAAAGTTTAGTAAAAAATGTTGGGCCGTGGGACACCGGCTTTCCATTGTAATTTTAGCATGCTTAAGTGAACTTCTTCACCTATTTTGTAAGGCACGAGCCGCCACTGCTCCAGAGATTATTCACAGAAAATTCAACATGTACATTTTGTCATGAAAATATCTTAAATATATGGCAGTCTGATGAAAATGGCCAGAACATTTTGAGAAAATGGAAATTCCGAAACTTTTCCTATGTGAAGAGTAGTTTTCTGGTGAGGGAGGGCTTTTTCTTGAAAGTCTTCGTGTCGCATTCTTGGAAGATGAACTTAAATACCAAGAATTTTTGTTTTTGAGTTATGCTGTGTACACAGTCCTCTATTTAGGGGAGCTCTAAACGTGCATTTCCAGTGAAATCTCAGCTGAATACATTCTCTACTTATTATGTAGGTATGTACGTGGTGGGATACCAGATAAATGTTATACTTTTTCTTTATCTATTAGAGGTTAATATCGACATGATTGATGCATACAAAGTACAAATAAATTGTCTATTCACTGCGAGTGTGATATACCTACTACATTGAGGACAAAAAGGCCGGTTGGGTTGTTACGTAAGAGTGTGTATATACGTGACGCAGCGTATCCCAAGGTCAAGGCGATGGTCTGGAGGAGTGACTCGGGTCGGCTCGGTTTATCATTGCAGGCTACATCACGCAAGAGAACGCACGCATCGTACAGTCACCGGCAAAAGGTAAGGTTCTCATGGCAACAGTCAAGTTATTCCACAATACTGCAATAATCGTACAGCCACGCCCCTCTATTGTCACACCTTACAGGTATAGGTATACTACAAGCTCAACTGGCGTACCTACTTGGACCCCCTTCAGTTAAATTTCACATATGTATGTGCTATATATTTAGTTTCTCTATTACGTATAGTAAGTGGGTGAAATATTGTATTCCACCCAAAAATTCGATGTCGAGAATTCACCGGAAATATATGTTTTGAGGTCCACGAGTGCGTGTGTGCCTGTAAATAGCATAACTCAAAAACGAAAAGTCTGTTAAAAACCAAAGTTGGTATTCAAGGATGCGACACAAAGATTTTCATGAAAATTCCTTCACCCTAAAGTACCTTTCACGTGGAAAATTCAGATTTTCTCAAAAATGGCTCTAACAATTATTTTGATTAATATGTCATATGTTTAAGATATTTTTATGACAAATGAAATGTATATTTTAAATGCTCTCTCTATGTAGTCCTGTTTACTCTGGATGGCATTAAAGCGTAAGACCTAGACCAACTTTGCAGTGCTGTCCAACTTTATGTGCTTGGGTACATTTAACTCATGTCTAAGGAAGCGCGGGTGCCATCACAACCACCGTTAGGGCAAGTGTCCTTTTGAGAGGAAAAAGGTAAAGTATTTACTGCTCAGGGAAGTAATGAATACAGCTTTACGTGTACAAAAACATGCTTCATGGATGGAAGATATTTGGAAGGAAATAGTTTTTCTTGAAATTTGAATTAACAATGGAAATCGTCGGAGTGAACATTTGCTTGTGAAGGGCGCTGCGCTGAGATAGAGGAATACATATGTATGTACGTGCTTGTAAGAAGAGAAAGTCATGTGAGTGAACACACATCACGCTTCCCCGCCGTTCACAGAGTGGGCAGAGCAACTAAGGTTCTTCGAATTTTGATATTCCTTCAATCCTAAAAATGAAGTTTTAAAAACAAATCGTCCGTGTGTCTGTGTACAGCATAACTAACAGGGCATGACCTGTTACATTCAAATGACTTTCTCTACCCTCTATCGTTTATTTGTAGGTATACATATATCCTTACGAAACACTATTTCCTATCTACATCATTTAAATGGGACACACCTTTACATATACTACACATATAAAGTGAATAGCGATAAGAACTGCATCCTTCCTATATGATAGCCGGAAAATTCCATACCTTCCATGCAATCACAAGAAACAACTGAATGTCGACAGGACTTCAAAACAATGGCAGAGTATTAACCATTAATTACGGATATCTCGGAAATGCCTTAAGCACGAAAAAAAAAAAGTTTAAACATCTGCTGTTTCGTGTTGAAAAGTCTGTTTCTTGTGGTTTACCAGTCATACAAAATTCCTTCTGACATAAGACGACTCCACACGCTATTCCCAGGAGATTTAAAATAACCTTTTGTTTGTTTTGTAGGTAAATACCGTTGACGTTTCAGAAAGATTCCTCGACGCCTTAGCCGGCAACTGTGACTTTGTAGGTGTGCTTAGTGTCAAGGAACCAGAATGAAAGCTATCAAATTAATCGATAGTTGCAAACTGCGGAATTATTCGGTAGTTTCCGTCAGTTTTCGATGTGTCATTCGCCTTACCGATATACTTCCCGTGTTTCAAAGTAGTTGTGGTTTAGCGTGTCTACGGGATCATAAAAGCAGAAGTCATTCCCACCACACAGGTTAGGGGCAGGGGAGAGAACATATCTTTTGTGGGCAGAAACGTCGGATAAGAACCTAACCTTCTCCCGCCCTTCCCATAACCACAAATAGAGGGGTGAGTATCTGCATGTCTTTTCATACATCTTTATCTTTCATATGACAAGATAAAGCACATACCCCATTCGGTTTTACAAGATCGGAGGAATGCAAGACTGCCATCTAGTATGCTACGTCTAAAACAATGAATAACCCACTCTCCAATGCAATAATTTTAAAACTTCTTTACCTGATTCCCCTCTCCTTATGTAGGACTTACAAGCCAGTGCCTAGACTCAGACGCCTGTCGGGAAGCACAGGAACCTATGTACCAGAGTGAACACCTGCAATTATGAGAGTGAGGACTTACAAGCCAGTATCTAGGGTCAGACGTCTGTCAGGGAACACAGGAACCTATGTACCAGACAGTGAACACCTGCAAGTATGAGAGTGAGGACTTACAAGCCAGTGTCTAGAGTCAGACGTCTGTCAGGGAACACAGGAACCTATGTACCAGACAGGGTGAACACCTGCAAGTATGAGAGCGAGGACTTACAAGTCAGTGTCTAGGGTCAGACGTCTGGCAGGGAGCACAGGAATCTATGTACCAGACAGAGTGAACACCTGCAAGTATGAGAGTGAGGACTTACAAGTCAGTGTCTACAGTCAGACGTCTGTCAGGGAACACAGGAACCTATGTATCAGACAGAGTGAACACCTGCAAGTATGAGAGTGAGGACTTACAAGTCAGTGCCTAGACTCAGACGTCTGTCGGGGAACACAGGAACCTATGTACCAGACAGTGAACACCTGCAAGTATGAGAGTGGGGACTTACAAGCCAGTGTCTAGAGTCAGACGTCTGTCAGGGAACACAGGAACCTATGTACCAGAGTGAACACCTGCAAGTATGAGAGTGAGGACTTACAAGCCAGTGTCTAGAGTCAGACGTCTGTCAGGGAACACAGGAACCTATGTACCAGACACAGTGAACACCTGCAAGTATGAGAGTGAGGACTTACAAGCCAGTGTCTAGGGTCAGATGGCTGTCAGGGAACACAGGAACCAATGTACCAGACAGAGTGAACACCTGCAAGTATGAGAGTGAGGACTTACAAGCCAGTGTCTAGAGTCAGACGTCTATCAGGGAACACAGGAACCTATGTACCAGACAGAGTGAACACCTGCAAGTATGAGAGTGAGGACTTACAAGCCAGTGTCTAGGGTCAGACGTCTGTCAGGGAACACAGGAACCTATGTACCAGACAGAGTGAACACCTGCAAGTATGAGAGTGAGGACTTACAAGCCAGTGTCTAGGGTCAGATGGCTGTCAGGGAACACAGGAACCAATGTACCAGACAGAGTGAACACCTGCAAGTATGAGAGTGAGGACTTACAAGCCAGTGTCTAGAGTCAGACGTCTATCAGGGAACACAGGAACCTATGTACCAGAGTGAACACCTGCAAGTATGAGAGTGAGGACTTACAAGCCAGTGTCTAGGGTCAGATGTCTGTCAGGGAACACAGGAACCAATGTACCAGACAGAGTGAACATCTGCAAGTATGAGAGTGAGGACTTACAAGCCAGTGTCTAGGGTCAGACGTCTGTCAGGGAACACAGGAACCTATGTACCAGACAGTGAACACCTGCAAGTATGAGAGTGAGGACTTACAAGCCAGTGTCTAGGGTCAGACGTCTGTCAGGGAACACAGGAACCTATGTACCAGACAGAGTGAACACCTGCAAGTATGAGAGTGAGGACTTACAAGTCAGTGTCTAGGGTCAGACGTCTGTCAGGGAACACAGGAACCTATGTACCAGACAGAGTGAACACCTGCAAGTATGAGAGTGAGTAAGAGGATGATATGAAATGCAGGCGAAATGGATGATTGGAGCAACTGGAATGAGTGGCGGGGGAAACCGGAGAACCAGGAGAAAACTCGCCCAGACGCCGCTTCGTCCACCACGAATACCACATGCGGGTCCCTGGGATCGAACCCGGGCCTCCTAGGTAGTAGGTGAACGCTAATTTTTAAACTACTGGCCAGTAAAGTTATTCCAGTGCCTGTCAATAGTCAGGAATAGCAACTTCCGGTGGCGCTGTCAACACGAATACCAACTTCCGGTGCGGCAACGTTGTTCTCGCATTTCCCACGCGAAACATACATTTGGGGCGCTGCATGTGCTCATTACTTTCAAATGTACGCGCTAGACACATTGCGCAGTTCGTACATTAAACACTGAAAGCTGCCAATACAATTATTGTGGACTACTGTGTTACATGCCAAATAATTTCAAAAATATCATACATTTAGTTAATCAGAAATGCAGGTTTTGGGTCACCATGAACGAAAAAAAAAAGTTTGTAGAAAGCTCCGAATGCGTGTGCCTGCGTGCGTTGATCTTCCGAGGGTGCGCCACAAACATTTTCAAGAGCATCCTCCCAACCCTTTACATAACACATTTTTCACAAGTTTAGTTTTTCTCAAGAGTGATTACTAAGGTTGATAATCCTACCTCATTAAGATATCTTCATTCCAAATTAAATATGTATCTTGAATAATCTGTGGGCTGCAGTTGGTAGAGCACCTGCCTGCTGTGTAAGGGGTCCCGGGTTCAATTCCCGGCAGGGGGCTAGGAATTTTTCTCCAGCAAGGATTATTCCTCATCCTTCCCTGAGTCTGGAAGTATGAGTGGATGAGTGGTTAGACAGCTCGCCTACCACCTAGGCGGGACATTGGTTTTCTCCGGGTTCTCCTGTTTCCCCCGCCATTCATTCCACAAATTGCTCCATTATCACCCATTCCATTCATCCATTTCGCCTGCATTTCATATCATCCTCTTCCTCACTATTATACCTGGTGCTTGGCTGATCACCCGCTTCCAGGTCTTCACTCTGTCTGGTCCAGAGGTCCCTCTGCTCCCCGACAGGCGTCTGACCCTAGGCTTGTAAGTCCTCACTCTCATACTTGCAGGTGTTCACTCTGTCTGGTACATAGGTTCCTGTGTTCTCCGACAGATGTCTGACCCTAGGCACTGGTTGTAAGTCCTCACTCTCATACTTGCAGGTGTTCACTCTGGTCCAGATGTCCCTCTGCTCCCCGACAGGCGTCTGACCCTAGACACTGGCTTGTAAGTCCTCACTCTCATACTTGCAGGTGTTCACTCTGTCTGGTACATAGGTTCCTGTGTTCCCTGACAGACGTCTGACTCTAGACACTGGCTTGTAAGTCCTCACTCTCATACTTCCAGGTGTTCACTCTGTCTGGTACACAGGTTCCTGTGTTCCCTGACAGGCGTCTGACTCTAGACACTGGCTTGTAAGTCCTCACTCTCATACTTGCAGGTGTTCACCCTGTCTGGTACACAGGTTCCTGTGTTCCCTGACAGGCGTCTGACTCTAGACACTGGCTTGTAAGTCCTCACTCTCATACCTGCAGGTGATCACTCTGTCTGGTACATAGGTTCCTGTGTTCCCTGACAGGCGTCTGACTCTAGACACTGGCTTGTAAGTCCCCACTCTCCTACTTGCAGGTGTTCACTGTGGTACATAGGTTTCTGTGCTCCCTGACAGACGTCTGACCCTAGGCACTGGCTTGTAAGTCCCCACTCTCATACTTGCAGGTGTTCACTGTGGTACATAGGTTTCTGTGCTCCCTGACAGACGTCTGACCCTAGGCACTGGCTTGTAAGTCCCCACTCTCATACTTGCAGGTGTTCACTGTGGTACATAGGTTTCTGTGCTCCCTGACAGACGTCTGACTCAAGACACAGACTTGTAAGTCCTCACTCTCATACTTGCAGGTGTTCACTGTCTCGTCCAGAGGTTCCTCTGCTCCCCGACAAATGTCTGACTCTAGGCTAGCTTGTAAGTCCTAGGGGGTGTAAGTCCTGCATAAGGGGAGGGGAATCAGGGAAAGAAGACTTTTCTGGAAATTGCCCCAGAAGTCCTCTTCATTATGTATGACTTTTATAAAACTGGTAAACTGTAAGAGATAGACAAATCCTTGCCATGCATATATTTAGATTTTATTAAAATACACAATTTGTCAAATACAATTCTCTTCTTGTTAGGGTTAAGTATTTCCTTGTTATTTGTTTGAACTTTTTAATACTTAGTTTTCCGAAATAGGAAGTCTTTATTCATTCTTTTATATCTTGGTGATACAAAGAGAATGCAATGTCAAAGCCTTGTCATAGCAACCAGCTCTTAAAACATTTGACTGTTACTTAAAGTGCAAGATATTTTCTTATTCCCCGTGTGTCTGAGTCTCGCCAATCCAAACTCTGCTAGTGCAAAAATCTGCCAAATCCAAAGATGGCTGGGAAAAATATCTACTAAATTTGTTTTGGATTTTAAAACAGGAAAAAAATAAAGATTAAGATTAAACTAGTTTTTAAAAGTAAAAACATAACTTTATAGCACAGGAAAACATGAAATAAATGCTACATGAATAAACAGTGAATCTGTTGGCTATCTTGTACACAATGCCTGGACCTACTAACAATGTGCACAACAAAGTTTTAATGCAATTTTGTTACATTAACGAGGGAACAAAATGGAAAAGCAAATGAACAGTGATATTCTGTTGAGGCAATGCATGTTTCGCCAAGTTCCATTGTGACTTTCACCAGGCTACTCGCACTAGGTAGATCCCAACAGAGCTTATAAAAAAATTCCAGTAATTGGTTTTTGAGCCTCAGAATGTAGTTGTAACATAAATTGCACCATACTGTGCTAATTTCCTAGTTTCAATCATGTTTATACTTAATAGGTAGGTTCATAAATGCTTAAAGTCAATATGTTGTCATATTTGACGAAAGTCCATCTAATCCAAATTTTTGTTAATCTGAGTAGGATTTGGCCCCAGTAAGTATGGATTATTGCGACTCTACTGTATAAGGAAATATCTAATAAAGCCATTTCTAACAACGTTTATCCTTATTAACATGAAGTAGACAGAAGAATAAGGATTTACAGGAATATCTGAATAAGAAATTTGCTTTAAAAATTTTAAAGTTGATGTATCCCAACATTTTCTTTAAAAATGGGTTAATTTGAGTTTTATTTGCATTATTTCTTATTTCTGAAAGCCAGTGTGTATAACATATGCAATGAAACAGAGGTGAAGCTGGTGAATATGTGGACTCCAATCCCACGCCTCCAAGTTAACCTCCTAACCTCGACAGTCTGTAGAAGTTCTCATTTGTTAATTATAAAATACTAATTGAGTAACTCCTAATAAGTATTATGGTGAATACAATATTCAGTCTTTATGTAAATTGAGGACTTCATATATATACAACATTCCTTAGAAATATAAGAAATCTTATCTAAATAAAGATTATTAAAAGCTTTTTATACAATAATGGCTGAAAATGTTACTTTTCTTGATGCGTCTGTTACAGGATGGGTCTGTTGAGGAGGTTTGTGCTGCTAGTAGTTCTATCGACAGCTGTTGGGATTGGCTACTTGTGGCACACACTGAGCCAGACGCCGCCCCTTCCTAAGTTAGACACCAAGTGGTGGGGCCCTGGACAACCCCGCAAGGTTGATGAATCCATCAGGGAGTTTAAAGTAAACATCTCTGAAGAGGTAGGTGGGTCCATATTGGTAAATGTTAACTAAACCTCTCTCCTGATTGGCTACTGCACACAAACAAACCTTGTGCATTGATGCATAAAATTAATAATTTAAAAAAAAATTAAATGTAATAATAGAGTAATGATTTTCAATAAAAATAAATTAATAGAGAAAGAATGCAAAAAGGGAGTAGCCTCACAAATTTAAACAGCAGAATAGTTTAAACGATTTTATAGTGTCACTTCAATAAGAATGAACAGTCACTCTTAGCTTGTCTGTTGAAGTGAACAGTACCTATGCCTAAAGTGAGAAAAAAGCAAGTTACAGTAAATGGTAAAGGAAGATAATGTTGTGCAGTGTGACACTGACTGCCATATTTAAAACTCCATTTAAATGCACTTCATTGCCACAAACACACAAACGTTTGTTCTGCAAACTATGTAGATTCCATCTTACTTGGAAGTTTGAAAACAGTGTTGTAATAAGTTTAAACCAAAAAAGGTGAGTTGATCAATAACACTACACAACAATTGCTTATAATTTACCGGAACATGTTTCAAAGGCTTGACTTTCCTCCATCATCAACCGGACATCGACTGGTTCTCCCTGGTGTGGGTGGCGATGTTTCCTCTGGTGGTGGTTCAAGGAACTTGCTGAAGATATCCTTCTGGGGAATGTCAAAATTAAATACTCTGTTTCTATTCTTCAAAATGAAGATTTGTTCACATGTAGACAGCTTTTGTTTTCCCATTATGTGTTTGAGGAGTTTCGGTTCTGGCTTTATGTTGTGGTTTTCTGTCCAAAAGTGGTTGGAAACTGCTGATTTTTCCAACTATTTGTTTTTTACGTTTCTAAAGTGTTCCATGGATCTTATTTCTAAATTTATTTTGGTTTTTCCTATATACACTTCATTGCAGTCACTGTGTTCAATTTGGCATATGCCAGATTTTTTGTTACGTGGAATGGCATTCTTGATGTTTGAATATAGTAGAATTTTTTATAAAGTGCTTTGCTGGTTCTAACTGAATGTTATGTTTTTGAATTTTTCAAAGATCCATGGATGGAATGTGATTTTTTCGAATGTCACTTTTGTTTCTGCTGCTGTGAGTGTTGTAGTTTCTTTTAGTAACTTTTTTGTTTCTGCTCGTTTCACTTTTTTACTTTCTCTACTGGTAAGTAGGGGAAGTATTGTATTCCACCCAAAAATTTGATGTCGAGATTTCACCACAAATATGTTTTGAGGCCCCCTGAATCCAAAAAAAGCATTTTTAGATAAAGGTCTGTGTGTCAGTCTGTGGACAGCATAACTCAAAAACGAAAAGTCGGTTAAAAACCAAAGTTGGTATTTAAGTTTAATGTCTTTAAAGGATGCGACATGAAGATTTTGAAGAAAATAGCCCCACGCTAAACTACCCTTTACATGGAAACTTTTTCAAAAATTTTGATTTTCTTGAAAATAGCCCTAACGATTTTGATTAAAATGTCGTATGTTTGAGATATTTTGATGATAAATGAAATGTATATCTTGAATTTTCTGGCTCTAGCCCCTGTAGTCGTATTTACTCTGGATGACTTTTGCATAACTGGTAAACCATTAGAGGTAGACCAAATTATACTATACAAAAAATGCAGATCTTGCTAAAATACACAATTTATGTCTAAATAAATTTTCTTGCAGGGTGAACCATTTAGGAGATATTCCTTGTTATGTGTGTGAGTTTCAGAAAACTTAGAACTTTCGTGAAAAGGATCATCGTTCATTTTTTTATATGTTAAGTGGGCAAAGACAACAGAATCCCAAAGCTTTAAAACATTTGACTATCGCATAAAGTCTACTGTATTCTAATATTGCCCATATACCTACAAGGAAATAAGCAATAAGATAAGTTATACAAATGTTTATCTTAACACGAAGAAGATATAGGAATGAGTTTGTAAGAATGGTTAGTACAAGAGTAGAGAGTCATGTGAGTGCAATACATCAGATTTTTTATCTACTAATGATTTGGGAAAGTTGTTCTTTTTTTTGTGCTATTTCAATTATTTTGCAATATTCTGCTTTATATTTTTCTGTAGGAAGGGGGATGTTCACCATTCTATGTGCTAAACTATTGAGGATTGCCTGTTTGTGACTTCTTGGATTGTCACTATGAGCTTTTATGCAATTGTCCATCTGTATTGGTTTTCTCTGAATGCCAAAGTTCATTCTATTCTTGTTTTTTATTATGCTTTTTATTTATTTTTATAATGCTGTTTTCCTGGGTATTTAGCAGTTTTAGAGCATTACTAATATTTTTTGGAACTATTGCAAATATGTAGTCTATGTACCGCTGCCACAGCTTGAACGTCCACAGGAAACCCTTGGTGATCCTTATTTCTAATATGCTCATGTAAAAATATCTGCCAAGAAGAGTGAGAGAGGGTTAGCCATTGCTAAACCTGAAGTTTGACAAATATTTTGTTTAGAACTGGAAGAAAGTTTGTTCTGTGCATAGTTTGGTGAGTTCTAGATAGTCTGTAATTTCTGGTGATGACATTGCAGTTGATTTAAGTCAGTTTTTGATCAACGGTGGGAGTTGCTATAGTGGTGTACTGGGAAATAGTGATTTTACATTAAACGACACAAGGGTGTTCTCTTCTGTTAGTTCAATGTCTTTTATGTGTTCTATCAGTTCATGGCTATTTTTGATGTTAGGTTGTTGAGTGTAGGGAATGAGTTGAATTTGTTGGTTAGCCATTTTGCCAGTTTGTAAGTTGGCAAGTCTATGCTGCTAACTATAGTTCTCATTGCTATGCTTGGTTTGTGTATTTTGGGTAAACTATAGAGTCTGGTAAGGTTGGGCTATCTGGTTTAGCTAAATATTTGTTTGGTATTATGCTTGAGTTTGATATGGTTTTTTCGAAAGTTTGCATACAACTGGTTAGGGGTAGATTGATATTCCAAGATGACTGCCAAGTATCAATTGGTAGTGAACTGTGCTGCAGGTGTTGGTGGACCTACGTAGACGTCTGGAGATGACGAAGCCCTTCACTCCACCACTTGAGGGCATCAGTTTTGAATATGGCTTCAACACAAACTACCTGAAGGAAGTGGTGGAGTTCTGGAAGACCAAGTACAACTGGCGACAGAGAGAAGCCTTCCTCAACAGTCTTCCTCAGTACAAGACGTATGTGGATGGTCTGAATGTGCACTTCATTCACGCGAAACCAAAGGATGTACCCAAGACAACACGAGTGGTGCCATTGCTGTTGCTTCACGGCTGGCCAGGAACAGTGAGAGAGTTCTACAGCCTGATTCCTCTGCTCACAAAGCCCCACAAAGATGCAGACTTTGTGTTTGAGGTTGTTGCCCCTTCCTTACCAGGATATGGTTTCTCTGAGGCTGCATCTAAACCTGGCTTAAATGCTGCACAGATGGCGGTTGTTATGAAGAATCTGATGCAGCGCCTGGGATTCAGTAGATTCTACGTCCAAGGTGGAGACTGGGGTGCCGTGATTGCTACCAACATGGCCACACTATTTCCAGACAGGTAATGTAGGTACATGTTATGTCTGTAATAAAGAAAGTAATAAATGTGTGTACAGAAAATTGTTTGGATGTAACACATTAGATGTTTTGAGCACCTTTTTATAAAAATGGTTTTTATTTGGATTTTGTGTGGGGGAGGGGGTAATAAAATGTGTTTCTGATAAATAGTGCATTTTTCAACACTAATCTCACTAGAGGTTTTGATTTATCTATAGAAAATCAAAACATGAGTGTGATTTAATGGAGTATCTCATGATTATACAAGAAATAAATATGTATAATAGAGTATTAACTTACTAAATTAATTGATAAAACTGGTTCCATATACTGTTTCTCTGTGTGTTTGGTGTTTTGGTGAAATTAACTATGAGTATTGTAACAAATAGAATTCCACTTGCTTCCAAACATTGCTGTCCATGCAACAAAGATGGCAGCTTCTCTTACAAGGAAGTTTGCACAACTGCAGGGAGCACATAGCACATTGTACAGACAGCTGCAACAATCCAGGTGGCCAAGTAAAGGTGCACTTGTGCAGTCGGTCATTCCTGGGATTAAATAACCTTCAGATGGTAATTATTATTTATTTATGGCAACAAAACTAACAATGTTGGAGAAATATGAACTGGTTTGAAAATTCAATGTCATTTTGGCAGGTTGTCACACTAGCTTAATGGTTAGAGCACCCACCTAGTAAGCGCCAGGTCTGTTGTTCAAATCCTGGCTGTGGCATTGAATTCTTAAGTTCTAGATCTACCTGTCAAACATTGCCCACAGACGGCTTGTGTGTTAAAAAAAAACCAGTAATTTTGTTAGTATAAATAAATAATAATTACTTGTAATGGGTGTTCATCTGGTAGGTACTCACTGTCTGAATGTTGACAGGACTCGTGAAGATGGTCCATAAGGTTCTCCTCATTGGCAATTTGTGGCTGTTCCCCTATATCACACAGTGTACTGGCAAAGTCCAAGGTGACTGGTATTGTGCATTGACGAGCACTAGAAGTGGAACTGTGACATCCAAGCCCTTAATATACTTGCTTTATGCTCCAGTTGGTGCCTTGATTGTTTCAGCTTGGCTTCCTGGTTAGGGATGGCAGATGTGCAGCTGTGTTGATGGCAATGGGTTTGTGTTAGCCTCACACCACCCCTCAGCATCAACCTGTAATACCATAGAGGACAAAAAGATCATACTACTCATGCATCAACATTATAATTCATTTTATTGCCACACTTAACAACAGAGGGTTGAGGAATTGAAATATTAGTTCTCCAACAGAGTCAATAAAAATAAGCCATTTAACAATATGGTAGGGCCAGTCGCCATATTTCAAAGTTCAAGCATGTGAAAAGGAGATCCAGGTTTACATTAACAGATACAAATTTAGTTTATGTACCATGGCTAAGTTGTTTGGCTTTGAAACCTGGTTTAAATAAATTGGTAACAAGAAATAACACAGTCAATGTAGAGGTAGGTAAGTGATTTAAAATATGTGTACAAATGGGGCTCATCGTAATGTGCAGTGTAATTAGTTGAAGATGCGATGTCGCTCTGTGGGAGTAGCTGCTACACCTTGCGTGCTGTTGGTGAAATGTTTGATATGTTGCAGTGTATTGGGAGAACACTCCAACATGTGTTTCGTGATGGACCCCTTGACAGAAATAAAGAAGATTTTGGGGAGTTTCTGGCCAACACTTGTTGTGGATGAAGCTCACGTTGAGAGGATGTATCCTCTTGGAAAATATTACTCATTTGTGATGGAAGAAATGGGTTACTTCCATATCCAAGCCACAAAACCTGATACTGTAGGTAGGTCATCTTTCCTGACATGAAAATGTGTGATAACTGACTGCTTAGAAAGAATTTCACACTATTTGAAGATTGAAACCAATAACAATGGATATCTCAAAAATGGCCGATATCATAAGAGTTAGATGAAATGAATGGTCTATTATAAAATAACTTTTTTGTGCACAACATTTTTATCTCTTAAAGTTTACTACTTAAACAAAATTATGTGGAAGTGATCCAGAATGAAGAGAACTTCAGAGGACATTTCCAAAAAATTTAACATACACATTTCATTTGTCATGAAAATATCTTAAACATATGGTACAAGGGTAATTCAAAAGTAAGGTCTCAAATTTTTTTTAAAAAATACAAACAAATGTTTATTTACAATAAATTGTACATAATTTTGAAGCTTAAACATTCTTCTATTTTTCCAAATAATTGCCATTTCAATGAATGCTGTAAGTGCTGTATGCCCACCACCATGTTATTGAGGAAGCTTTGGACCTCATTGTCGTCGTTGGTGAAGCACCTTCCAGCCAAGTGTTCTTTCAACTTGGGAAACAAGTGCTAGTCGGTATGCTCTAAGTCTGAACTATAGGGTGAATGGTTGATGTCACATCCAAACTGTTACAGAAGATCCACAGTGTGGGGACAAGCATTGTCGTGGACAAGGCTTGTGTCCTTGCTCAAAATTCCTCTACTTTGGTTCTGAATTGCTTGTCTGCATTTATTGTCCCATGATCCATTAAGTGGACCAACAATATCCCCTCTCGATCTCAAAAAGTAGTTGCTATGACTGTATCAGCAGACTGTCTTCTTTTGAATTTTCATGGCTTAAGTGTATCGGAATGCCATCACTCACATGATTGTTTAATCTTAAGTGTGAAGTGGAAAGCCCAGGTTTCATCATCTGTGACTATTGAATCCATAAGGCTGTCCTTTTCATCTGCATAGCGTTGAAGAAATTTGCGGGAAGTTTCCACATTGGCTTTTCTGATCTTCTGTCAGCATTTTTGGGACTCATCTTATGCACACCTTCTCAAATATCAACACTTCAAAGTGTAGTGAATGGTGCTTTGAGAAATCTCAGGAAAACAATGCAGAGCTCATCGAGAGTGATCTGTCAATCTTGAACCACGGTATGTTCAACCTTCGCAATTGTATCTTCAACAATTGGTCTTCTGCTTCTTTCTTTGTCATAAATTCCAGTGAACTACAAACTCTCTACACCACTTTCAGGCAATTTTGAAATTCATACATAACTCTTCATACACCTCCATCAAATGTCAAATTTTGATTGGCTTAACGCCTTTTGCACCCAAAATTGAATAACTATGTGTACTTTAGACCTGGTTGTAGTGGCAAATGGGAGCTCCATTACAACTGGCTGCCAAGCCAAGACGAGAGCTCCAGCGGATGTGTGGTGGTTTCCGTAGAGAGTGAAACAAAGAAGGAAAAAAACAGTATGTCCAACATTTACACAAACAGTTTCCCTGTGGCCCCAGCACTTTGGAAACCTTACTTTTGGAATTACTGTCATATTTCAATAAAAACTGTTAGAGCTATTTTTGAGAATCATATTGTGAACAGTTTAATTGCAGAGCATATGGATGCTGATATTTGAGTCATGTTGAGCACAGATGCTTTCCAACAAGTTACGGAAGATACTAAATACTAGGATACTAAGATCTACCCTGTAGTGCACCATTTGGATCTAGTTAAAGTTTAACTAGCAGCAGTACTAGTAATAAAATACACATACAGACTGCCAGAACAACAAAAAAGGTAAATTCCATACTGCATAGAGGCATACACATGTACAATAAAATCACAAATAGAATCCACAGTAGCAGTCAAACTAAGTTTAGGAAAGAAGTTAGAAATTTTCTAATTGAGCAAACCTTCTACAGTGTGCAGGAGTTCTTTGACTCATTCTCTGAATAATTTTATCTGTATATATATATTACTGTAACACTGTCTCTGTATATATATATATATATATATATATATATATATATATATTACTGTAACACTGTCTCTGTGTATATATATATATTATTTGATTCACTCTCTGAATAATTTTATCTGTGTTTAATCTGTAGGCTATATATATAACTTATACTCTTATGACTGTAATGCTGTCTCTGTTATTATTATTTGTATTCATGATATTGTTTAAACCAATATTAATTATTTGTATTCCCTATTTAAAAATTGATGAAGCCATGAATTTGTAAAAAAAATTCTTACGGTGAATAAAGACATACATACATACATACATACATACATACATACACTCAAACTGTACATCAATTGAATTTAGGGATAAAAACACTGTTAGCTACATCATTTTAAGTGAAGCAAACACTAGAGTTTGTCTTCTTCAATATGGCAATATGTGCAGTAGATTAATAAATAAAGAATTCTAAAGCTATGTTAAAGTGTTGTGTAACATCAAATTAGACAAAAAGTAGTTCTAAAGACACATTAACTGTGCTTGTGTAGGTGTTGCTCTGCATGAATCCCCTGTTGGACTGGCTGCGTACATACTGGAGAAGTTCTCGACATGGACGAACCCAGAGTGGAGGAAACTTCCTGATGGAGGACTGACCAAGAAGTATTCCCTGACAGATCTACTGGACAATGTGATGATCTACTGGGTCACAGACTCTATAACCACCTCAGTCCGACTTTACAGTGAGACCTTCTCAAAGGAACAGTTTGCCTTGCAGCTCGACAGGTCAGTTCAACTGTTACATTTTAAAATGTTGTTAGCTAATGCTGGATTTCTGACAATGAAGTCATTAATCCTTACATTTTAAAATTGAATGATAAATTATTCATTTATACATACTTAGGCTTTCACGGCCAGCGTTAATCCAATAGATGGTAGATTTTAGGCTTGTAGGCCGTGGTCCAGTCGATCAATTGTGTGACGCTTCACCCAAGACAATATTGAGCATCTTCAGAGTGACTCCCGGTTGGTTAACAACTAGAGGACAATTTTTCTTTTTTTTGGCGAAGGGGAAAAATCTTATGGAGACCCCAAGGCACTGTAGGAGTTGCCATTGAAGATGGCCATACCTGCTAAAAACTCCTATCCACCAGTAAAAGCCTGCAGTGGTACCGCTTGTAGCACCTGTGCATTCAGTGGTAAGGAATAGAGCTGGTTCGCAGTGTGTAATCAGAGGAGTAAGGATTGGGAGCTGGGAGACAGGCTTGATCAAGGTCCTGTGGAGTCCTGGAGAGTATAGTTAGGATTCATTGTGATTGTTGTCAGGAATCAGGATGTTATCTTGATGTTGCTTGGTGCCGTATCACTGCGTCTGGTTCATGCACCTCAAGTCTGTGCGCATGTCGATACCCTGCATGGTGGGTCCCTGAAACAATCTAAATAAGCATGCTCATACACAAGACAAAAACGAGTACATACATTAGTCTAATAATTAAATTATTGGTGTATTGCTCACCAGTGGTGTTGTCAGTTTAAAGTACGTAGTATGTTGCTATACTCTGCTTTATGGTGTTGTCTTCAACTGTTACCTAATGTTTTGTTTCTGCTGTATGGCATTGTCAATTTGGTGTTTGTTCCTCATGTCCACTGGATTGACAAGTCATCTAGAGTGCACATTTGGCAGGCAGTCTGCCTGAAATGCAGGTTACAAGCCAGTGTCACTCCCGACGGGGCTCTCCTCCCCCTGGGGCTACCTTATAGGTGGGGAGGTGTGGTTGGGGGTGGGTGGAAGTGTGGTGGGTGTTGGTGTGCACGTTTGTGTTTGTGTGTGTGTTAGTGTTGCACAGTTCACATGAGAATAACATCAGGGTAATTTGCTAAGTTATCCAGGTATTGTTACATGTCAACAGCTCGCTCCCCAAGACCAATGGTTCTCTTGAACAGAGATAGTGGCCTTGCATGTTTGTCATATGTTATATCATATTCTCCTAGCTCTTGGATTAGTTCATTGTGATTTTTACTCTTTCTCGAGTATGTTAAAACTTACCCTTTTGATGAAATGGTCAATGGAATCATTTTTAGCTCCTCGTGTAATTGGAGCGCTGGAGCCACTTCAGGTAGTCTCACAATTATATGCAGTACTCTGTTTTGCATCATTTGTAGTCTTTTCACGTGTGTTTCGGCTGCATGTCCCCATACGGGGGCAGAGTACGTTAGGATGGGCCAGATTAGTGTCCTATTATAGCTTCAGAGTACTGTTTGTGTGTATAATAGGGTACAATTTATTAAGTTGGGCATTTGCTTTGGCTCCTACAGTGTCAATGTGTTGCTTCCACAGAAGGGCCTGGTCCATCGTTACATCTATGTAGGTGATGGTGCAGTTCCATTGAATTGGCTCTTGTCCGAGTGTTAGAGGCTGAAGGCCGTGTTTACTATGTCAGTGATGGATTGCTTGGCTTTTTCTGGTATTTACTTAGGCACCATTTCGTGAGCCATGGCTCTAAGTCATTTAGAGTATTTTGGAGCCTGGTACATATAATCCTTGGCATGGTCGATTGTGTGATTAGTGCTGTGCCATTTGCATATAGATATCGGTCTATTCTTATTGTTTCTGGAATGTCATTGATGTAAATGTTGAAGAGAGTGGGCCCCAATAGATTCCCTTGTGGGACTCCTGCCCTGATTGGCCATCGTGTCAATGTTACAGTTTCGATTGCTGTGTGGAACGATTAGTCAACTCTGAAATCAAAAAAATTATTCGAAAATATTTCTATGAAAAATCAAAGAAGGGAACTACCAAACATTCGAACAGTAATTTCCGAGTATCCTCGAAAAACAGCAGTTGCAACCTTCAGGTTGATTACGAGACATGATTGTCTGGCAAAACATTTAAACAGAATTGGGATATATTCTTCACCACTCTGTCCTCTGTGTGATCTGCAAGAGGAAATGGATTGAGACCACCTTAAAATATGCCCAGCCACTTCTGGCACCCCATTCATCAGTGAAAAATATTGGAGAGCAAGAGACTTCATTGTCAGAAATCCAGCATTAGCTAACATTTCCAATAAATGATATTTACTAAGGCTGTGTTGCTCATAACAGGTGAACTGTGCGAGAATTCCCAGGAATCTTGTGACATAGTCAAAGAGGTAAAGAGGGTCATAGTTTGTGTTTATCTGCTCCAGGAGCCACTTTATGTGCTGTTGGAACGAGCTCCAGCCTAAGTGTAAGTTTGGGAAGCCCAACTTGTTCAGAAAGTCGCTCAATGCAAGGCCATTGCGAGGGGTTTGCGACTTGGGAATCAATATACTTGAATCTTTAGGTGTGGTGGTACCTGGTGTTTTGCCGTTTGTGTGGGTCCTACTGTTTTGTGTGTGTTGTTTTGGAGGTGCCGTGACTTGGGCAGGCACGATCTGCATGGTCACAGCTGCAGAAGGGCCGGGGACTGGGCAGGTTCTTCCTTGGCAATCTTGGCAAAACCATTGCCCTTCTGCTGTAGACAGGCCAGCCTAGGGTGTTTTAGATTGTTCAGTGTGGGGTTTGGGTTTCCCCAGCTGTGACCTTGGCCTTGCTCGCTCCAGTGCTGAATGGTATTTGGAGTAACTGCGCCATGTTGCTGTGTGTCCTTTCTGGCCACAGAGGGTACACTTGCATTCCTCTGTGGGCACTTTGCACGTCTAGGATGGGTGGCTGTGGCATTGAATTTTTAAGTTCCAGTTCTACCTATCAAACATTGCCCACACACGGATTGTGTGTTTAAAAACACCAACATAAATAAATAATAACTTAGAATTTGTTGAAACAAGTTTATGGTGATCAGTGTATCTTGTATGCAAGTTTTTGAGTGGGTTAAGAGGTATGGTAGGGAAGAGTTGAAGAAATTGGGTCATCCTTCCATTGCTGAAGCTGAAAAAGTGTTTTTGTTCTATCTGATTTGACCAGTTATCTACATTGGTTGGTTGCCGGAAGGTCAGACTATCAATCAAGTATTCTGAAGAGCCTCCATGAACGTGTGCAATGGAGGAGACCAGATGTGTGGAAGAATCGCTCATCAGGATAACAGGATATCTACATTCCAGTGATGGAACATCCAGTGTTCACCTGACTTAGCACCATGCAATTCTTTTCTCTTTGTTATGGACAAAGTCAGAAATGTACACAAGAAGCAGTGTGGTTTCTTTATTGTTGTACCTTGTATCCACCATCTAACAGGCCAAAGACCCAGCAGATACTGAAAGAAATTAAGATTCTCAAAGGGCCAGAGTAGAAAATAGCCATTACCTGCATAGCTCCATAGCAAACGTAATGCTAAGACTATCTTTTTATGCAGGAATAAATGTTCAGCTCATTTGGTAGCTGAAGTGATTCTAATGCTCCCTTGCAATACAGAGTAATACACACTGAAACACTGTATGAAGTGATATGGTATACAGTGCAGGACAAGCCATTCCCCAAACAAAGGCAACTTACTGACTTGTGTTTTGTGTTACAGAATACCCTCAAAGGTCCCTACAGGATGTGCGATGTTTCCCTATGAGCTGGGGTATGTGCCAGAGTCGTTCCTGAAGCGCAAGTTTGAGAACCTTGTCCGGTACACCAACATGCCACGAGGGGGCCACTTTGCTGCATTTGAGGAGCCACAACTTCTTGCCGACGACATCTGGGCAACTGTCAAGACTGTGGAGAACATGAAGACTGCATGAATATAACTTTTTTTCTAAGTCTGTATATTTTGTGCTTACAGATGTAAATATATTTTTGTACGTGATGAAAATGTGTTCTTTTTCCTCTGCCAAATATAATCCTCCTGCTAACATTTCAATGCTTAGTGCAGAATCCTACCACAAATTTACACATTGTCCTGCCTCTTGGCCTTCGTCAGAATGAAAATGACCGTTAGACTAGACTAACAGTGATTTGAGCTTTTGGCCATTCTAAACTCCATGGCCTTCATTACACTAAATGTCTTGCGACCATCTCTTATACCCTACCATTCTGGGGTGCATCACCAAAAGCATCCCAGGTATTTGAAATTCAAAAGAAAATTATAAGAGAAGTGAAAACAGTATCTATTCGAACTCCTATTAAGGGCATCTTCCAACAATTAAAAATATTGCCTGTTGGTTCTGTGTGTATCTTGGAAACAGTGCTTTGTCCACCAAAATGCAACAGATTTTCATTTGCACAACACCAGAATAGCAAATAATTTGCATTTAAACTCCCACAGGATTAACAAAAGCCTCAACAGCATTGCCCATAGAGGAATTTTGGAGGAATACCATAAATTCCTTGCACTTGTTACATTTCCAATAAAACACATTAGAGCTATTTGTGATAGCATCAAACTCTGAGAAGAAAACTGAATATTTGTAGTAACATTTTAGAGGACAATAAAGTGATAGAAAAGTGATCAGATTTGATTTTGTCATTTTTGTTACCATACATATAAGAAATAAATGGAGTTGATAGTAATTATGTGTTATTATACAACTGGTGGAGATGTTAAATGAAGCTTTTCCACTTATATGCTGTGCTTAGGTGACAATCAGAGGAAAGTCACTTTCAGGAATTGGCGAATGTGATTAATTATATTTTAGTGTAATCATGGCTGCTTTTGAATGCAAAAACATTATCAACACAAGTCATTGTGTACTATAAAATAGAGATTGTGTTATTTCCATGCACACCAGACCTGAGTGAAACCTTGTTACCGTCATGTGACATACTCCTTCTATACCTACCTTTCCCTGGACAAACATTGCAAGCCTAGTCATTAAATATAGCAATTACCTTTGTTTTACGATCAGTTTTCATTAGTTAATAGGGAGACAAGACTTTGAATTTTACTTTATTTAGTGTTAATAACGACTGTCACTGAACACAGCAATGGCAACACAAGTAACATCAACGAAGATGGCTTGCATTCAGGAGGTCGTGGGTTCGATTCCAGTGGCCAAACATCCGGACATGGGTTTCCATGGGTCAATGCCGGGAAACAATTACATATGTACCATGAAATTCCTGTGCCTTTTATCTATTTGGTTGTTTCAGGGTTGTAAGTATCGGTGGGATGTTTGTAAATTCTACTCCTCCAGCTCAGGGGAAGTCTGAGGGGACCTGTGATCCCCAAGATAGGGGACACTATAGTCTCTCCTCAGGTCTCAACACCACTCCCTCGCCCCCTCCCTCCCTCAGGCACAAACATCTACAGGCCAAGGCACCAAAGTCCAAACCTTGTGTATACTAACAGGTTAGCCAGTTTTCAAACGTCTATTTGAGAACATACTTCACATTTTCTACAACAATAATTGAAACTTTCTACATGGCTATTTTAGTAATAAACATTTAAGAATAAAGTTGCCAAAAGGTTGCTACATTTTCTACGTTTCTGTCTTTCACCATTGTCTCTCCCAAAATTGGAGTTCTGCTACATGTAGCACAATTTCACTATGTTTGGCAACACTACTTGAGATTGCCAAGTTGGTTAACCTGCATTATCCAGCCTAAGTGAGCCATTTTCAGTGCACGTGTGTGTCAGTTTAGCTGCATAGGTGTGTAGGAACGGCTAGACTACCCCACCCCCCTTAATTAACAGGTAGGACAAGCACAGTGTGCCCCACACTACCTGAAACCAAGCAAGCACAGGGAATCTCAAAACATGCATTTCCGGTGAAATGTCGATGTGGAATACAACAGTTGTGTATGAGTCACCAGGAACAGTGGGATGTTATTAAGGAGTATCGAGCGAGTTTTCCCTGGTCGATAGGCGATCATTTCCAACCCTTGAACCGTGCTGCTAGGATGTAGCCCGTTCCTCCTGGCAGCCACAATAGTTGCACAAACCACAGAAACGAACTATTAAAATATTGTTTTGCACATGTGCGCCAGAAGTAGGGAGAATGTTTCCCCCGCAATCTAACTTGTTCATGACCAGTCGGACTGCGGAGAGGATAGTGAGAGTAGGTGATTGGCCGCAGACACAGCAAGGAAGAGAAGAGGAGAGGCAGGAGTGGGGGAAGCAGCCTGTCACAAAGCAACGGCAAGTTCCCAAGTTGGACTCGCATCAATGTTTACATCCGTTGCAGTTTGCTTATTGATATAGTAATACTTGATCCGACGAACTGTACCAATCAATATTTGTTTTGTAACTTGACTTAGCACCTCGACCTATGACCCTGTCCCTAACCTACTGCCCGCCCTGCCGACACTTATCTAAAATAATTTAAAAATTATAATACCTTTAAAAATAGGATAAAAAATTATTTAATAACCAAAGCTTTTTACAGTATTGTGACTTTTGGTGTGGGTGTGAAGTAAAGTAGACAGATGTAGTCGAGATAAAAAAACACTTTTATTTCCGTAAACAGTAACTTTGTACACTCGTTGCAACAACAAGAAAGTCTTTTCCGATTCTCCAACAGCACGACTCCGAACTCGTAACACAAAGGACTAACTCTTCTCCGTCGGCACGACTTCTCAACGCTTCACATCGTCTGTCCGTCTCCGTCGGCACGACTACTCAACGCTTCACATACTGACTCCCTTCTGTCGCACTTTACCGCTATTTATATCTCCCAGGCACTATTCTGGAAGCTTCAGGAACGTTCAGTTATTGCGGCGAGATACAAAGTAGAAGACTCCAGAAGCCTCTATCCTTTTCTCTCTTTCAGCAAGCGCCCCAACAATGCGGCCATTCTCTGTCTCTTTCCTTCGGCTCCTTTGCCGTAGTGCCGACAATAATGCGATGGGTGACACTGCTGTTGTCGGCAATTAGATGCGGCGGGCGCGGTGACAGTATTGAAGAATACCTAAACTTTTAGATATTTTCTATGATGTTTTGATTATACTGATTGTACTTTTAACTTCTTATCTAATTATATTGTATATACTATGCAAATACTAAATTCCTTTCTATTTATGTTTCTCATGACATGGGCCCTTAGAGGGTACCTTTTTATATCATCTTATGTATTGACTCAAGATATGCTTCAATTGTGCATTCCACTGTATTGAACGGAATGAATAAATAAATAAATAAAAATAAAACTTGAGGGTCACCAAATTCGGGAAATATACATAATTGATCTATGCAGCATTGCTCTAGCGATCTAGAGACACTCATAGGTCACGAACGGAATCGAACCCACGACCTCCCAAATGCGCCTGAACTGGTTTCTTTAACTTGATCAGTTCTATTATTCAGGGAGCATCTTCACGTCGAAATGTTTGTTATTGGAGTAAAAATTGTGGCACCGCATTGCAATTGTTCAATTTGGAGAAACTGTCCATAAATATATGTAGAGCTACACTCACTCCTAAACACACTATTATTGTAAATGTTTATTTCTTTATATACATTTTAATCGACATAAGCTTATTTCAGAAATTACCTTATTGCTAATTTTCTTGTAGCTACAAGCTACAAAAAAAGTGTATTTGATATAAATTGTTCAAATGGTTCAAATTAGTCACGTGACATTCCAACTTGACGTAATGTGAGGCAAAAGTTTGTGATTGGCAAAATTTTAATTTACATCAACCCCAAATAGCTCCATTTAATGTCGCGTGTTTAAGCTAACTTGCCATAGAGGTGATTGTGATGGTGTCTGCCTCCCCTTAGACCCGAGCAGATAAAGTTGTGTTGATTACTTCCCTAACCAGTGCTTGCCATAACGGTGATTGTGATGGTGCCTGCGTCTCCTTAGACCCGAGCAGATAAAGTTGTGTTGATTACTTCCCTAACCAGTGCTTGCCATAGAGGTGATTGTGACGGTGCCTGTGTCTCCTTTGACCCGCGCAGATAAAGTTGTGTTGATTACTTCCCTAACCAGTACTTGCCATAACGGTGATTGTGATGGTGTCTGCGTCCCCTTAGACCCGAGCAGATAAAGTTGTGTTGATTACTTCCCTAACCAATGCTTGCCATAACGGTGATTGTGATGGTGTCTGCGTCCCCTTAGACCCGAGCAGATAAAGTTGTGTTGATTACTTCCCTAACCAGTTCTTGCCATAACGGTGATTGTGATGGTGTCTGCGTCTCCTTAGACCCGAGCAGATAAAGTTGTGTTGATTACTTCCCTAACCAGTTCTTGCCATAACGGTGATTGTGATGGTGCCTGCGTCTCCTTAGACCCGAGCAGATAAAGTTGTGTTGATTACTTCCCTAACCAGTTCTTGCCATAACGGTGATTGTGATGGTGCCTGCGTCTCCTTAGACCCGCGCAGATAAAGTTGTGTTGATTACTTCCCTAACCAGTTCTTGCCATAACGGTGATTGTGACGGTGCCTGCGTCTCCTTAGACCCGCGCAGATAAAGTTGTGTTGATTACTTCCCTAACCAGTGCTTGCCATAACGGTGATTGTGACGGTGCCTGTGTCTCCTTAGACCCGCGCAGATAAAGTTGTGTTGATTACTTCCCTAACCAGTTCTTGCCATAACGGTGATTGTGATGGTGCCTGCGTCTCCTTAGACCCGAGCAGATAAAGTTGTGTTGATTACTTCCCTAACCAGTTCTTGCCATAACGGTGATTGTGACGGTGCCTGTGTCTCCTTAGACCCGAGCAGATAAAGTTGTGTTGATTACTTCCCTAACCAGTTCTTGCCATAACGGTGATTGTGATGGTGCCTGCGTCTCCTTAGACCCGAGCAGATAAAGTTGTGTTGATTACTTCCCTAACCAGTTCTTGCCATAACGGTGATTGTGATGGTGCCTGCGTCTCCTTAGACCCGAGCAGATAAAGTTGTGTTGATTACTTCCCTAACCAGTTCTTGCCATAACGGTGATTGTGACGGTGCCTGTGTCTCCTTAGACCCGCGCAGATAAAGTTGTGTTGATTACTTCCCTAACCAGTTCTTGCCATAACGGTGATTGTGATGGTGCCTGCGTCTCCTTAGACCCGAGCAGATAAAGTTGTGTTGATTACTTCCCTAACTTGCCATAACGGTGATTGTGATGGTGTCTGCCTCCCCTTAGACCCGAGCAGATAAAGTTGTGTTGATTACTTCCCTAACCAGTGCTTGCCATAACGGTGATTGTGATGGTGGCTGCGTCTCCTTAGACCCGAGCAGATAAAGTTGTGTTGATTACTTCCCTAACCAGTGCTTGCCATAGCGGTGATTGTGATGGTGCCTGCGTCTCCTTAGACCCGCGCAGATAAAGTTGTGTTGATTACTTCCCTAACCAGTGCTTGCCATAACGGTGATTGTGATGGTGCCTGCGTCTCCTTAGACCCGAGCAGATAAAGTTGTGTTGATTACTTCCCTAACCAGTTCTTGCCATAACGGTGATTGTGACGGTGCCTGTGTCTCCTTTGACCCGCGCAGATAAAGTTGTGTTGATTACTTCCCTAACCAGTACTTGCCATAACGGTGATTGTGATGGTGTCTGCGTCCCCTTAGACCCGAGCAGATAAAGTTGTGTTGATTACTTCCCTAACCAATGCTTGCCATAACGGTGATTGTGATGGTGTCTGCGTCCCCTTAGACCCGAGCAGATAAAGTTGTGTTGATTACTTCCCTAACCAGTTCTTGCCATAACGGTGATTGTGATGGTGTCTGCGTCCCCTTAGACCCGAGCAGATAAAGTTGTGTTGATTACTTCCCTAACCAATGCTTGCCATAACGGTGATTGTGACGGTGCCTGTGTCTCCTTTGACCCGCGCAGATAAAGTTGTGTTGATTACTTCCCTAACCAGTACTTGCCATAACGGTGATTGTGATGGTGTCTGCGTCCCCTTAGACCCGAGCAGATAAAGTTGTGTTGATTACTTCCCTAACCAATGCTTGCCATAACGGTGATTGTGATGGTGTCTGCGTCCCCTTAGACCCGAGCAGATAAAGTTGTGTTGATTACTTCCCTAACCAGTTCTTGCCATAACGGTGATTGTGATGGTGTCTGCGTCCCCTTAGACCCGAGCAGATAAAGTTGTGTTGATTACTTCCCTAACCAGTTCTTGCCATAACGGTGATTGTGATGGTGTCTGTATCTCCTTAGACCCGAGCAGATAAAGTTGTGTTGATTACTTCCCTAACCAGTTCTTGCCATAACGGTGATTGTGTTGGTGTCTGTATCTCCTTAGACCCGAGCAGATAAAGTTGTGTTGATTACTTCCCTAACCAGTTCTTGCCATAACGGTGATTGTGATGGTGTCTGTATCTCCTTAGACCCGAGCAGATAAAGTTGTGTTGATTACTTCCCTAACCAGTTCTTGCCATAACGGTGATTGTGATGGTGTCTGCGTCCCCTTAGACCCGAGCAGATAAAGTTGTGTTGATTACTTCCCTAACCAGTTCTTGCCATAACGGTGATTGTGATGGTGTCTGTATCTCCTTAGACCCGAGCAGATAAAGTTGTGTTGATTACTTCCCTAACCAGTTCTTGCCATAACGGTGATTGTGTTGGTGTCTGCGTCCCCTTAGACCCGAGCAGATAAAGTTGTGTTGATTACTTCCCTAACCAGTTCTTGCCATAACGGTGATTGTGATGGTGTCTGCGTCCCCTTAGACCCGAGCAGATAAAGTTGTGTTGATTACTTCCCTAACCAGTTCTTGCCATAACGGTGATTGTGATGGTGTCTGTATCTCCTTAGACCCGAGCAGATAAAGTTGTGTTGATTACTTCCCTAACCAGTACTTGCCATAACGGTGATTGTGATGGTGTCTGCGTCCCCTTAGACCCGAGCAGATAAAGTTGTGTTGATTACTTCCCTAACCAGTTCTTGCCATAACGGTGATTGTGATGGTGTCTGTATCTCCTTAGACCCGAGCAGATAAAGTTGTGTTGATTACTTCCCTAACCAGTTCTTGCCATAACGGTGATTGTGATGGTGTCTGCGTCCCCTTAGACCCGAGCAGATAAAGTTGTGTTGATTACTTCCCTAACCAGTACTTGCCATAACGGTGATTGTGATGGTGCCTGCGTCTCCTTAGACCCGAGCAGATAAAGTTGTGTTGATTACTTCCCTAACTTGCCATAACGGTGATTGTGATGGTGCCTGCGTCTCCTTAGACCCGAGCAGATAAAGTTGTGTTGATTACTTCCCTAACTTGCCATAACGGTGATTGTGATGGTGTCTGCGTCTCCTTAGACCCGAGCAGATAAAGTTGTGTTGATTACTTCCCTAACTTGCCATAACGGTGATAGTGATGGTGCCTGCGTCTCCTTAGACCCGAGCAGATAAAGTTGTGTTGATTACTTCCCTAACCAGTTCTTGCCATAACGGTGATAGTGATGGTGCCTGCGTCTCCTTAGACCCGAGCAGATAAAGTTGTGTTGATTACTTCCCTAACCAATGCTTGCCATAACGGTGATTGTGATGGTGTCTGCGTCTCCTTAGACCCGAGCAGATAAAGTTGTGTTGATTACTTCCCTAACCAGTGCTTGCCATAGCGGTGATTGTGATGGTGTCTGCCTCCCCTTAGACCCGAGCAGATAAAGTTGTGTTGATTACTTCCCTAACCAGTTCTTGCCATAACGGTGATTGTGATGGTGTCTGCGTCTCCTTAGACCCGAGCAGATAAAGTTGTGTTGATTACTTCCCTAACTTGCCATAACGGTGATAGTGATGGTGTCTGCGTCCCCTTAGACCCAAGCAGATAAAGTTGTGTTGATTACTTCCCTAACCAGTGCTTGCCATAGCGGTGATTGTGATGGTGTCTGCCTCCCCTTAGACCCGAGCAGATAAAGTTGTGTTGATTACTTCCCTAACCAGTGCTTGCCATAGCGGTGATTGTGATGGTGTCTGCGTCTCCTTAGACCCGAGCAGATAAAGTTGTGTTGATTACTTCCCTAACCAGTGCTTGCCATAGCGGTGATTGTGATGGTGTCTGCGTCTCCTTAGACCCGAGCAGATAAAGTTGTGTTGATTACTTCCCTAACCAGTACTTGCCATAACGGTGATTGTGATGGTGCCTGCGTCTCCTTAGACCCGAGCAGATAAAGTTGTGTTGATTACTTCCCTAACTTGCCATAACGGTGATAGTGATGGTGTCTGCGTCTCCTTAGACCCGAGCAGATAAAGTTGTGTTGATTACTTCCCTAACCAGTGCTTGCCATAGCGGTGATTGTGATGGTGTCTGCGTCTCCTTAAACCCGAGCAGATAAAGTAGTGTTGATTACTTCCCTAACCAGTGCTTACCATAACGGTGATTGTGATGGTGTCTGCGTCTCCTTAAACCCGAGCAGATAAAGTAGTGTTGATTACTTCCCTAACCAGTGCTTACCATAGCGGTGATTGTGATGGTGTCTGCGTCTCCTTAAACCCGAGCAGATAAAGTTGTGTTGATTACTTCCCTAACCAGTGCTTGCCATAGCGGTGATTGTGATGGTGTCTGCGTCTCCTTAGACCCGAGCAGATAAAGTTGTGTTGATTACTTCCCTAACCAGTGCTTGCCATAGCGGTGATTGTGATGGTGTCTGCGTCTCCTTAGACCCGAGCAGATAAAGTTGTGTTGATTACTTCCCTAACCAGTTCTTGCCATAACGGTGATTGTGATGGTGTCTGCGTCTCCTTAGACCCGAGCAGATAAAGTTGTGTTGATTACTTCCCTAACCAGTGCTTGCCATAGCGGTGATTGTGATGGTGTCTGCGTCTCCTTAGACCCGAGCAGATAAAGTTGTGTTGATTACTTCCCTAACCAGTTCTTGCCATAACGGTGATTGTGATGGTGTCTGCGTCTCTTTGACCCGAGCAGATAAAGTTGTGTTGATTACTTCCCTAACCAATGCTTGCCATAACGGTGATTGTGATGGTGTCTGCGTCTCTTTGACCCGAGCAGATAAAGTTGTGTTGATTACTTCCCTAACCAGTTCTTGCCATAACGGTGATTGTGATGGTGTCTGCCTCCCCTTAGACCCGAGCAGATAAAGTTGTGTTGATTACTTCCCTAACCAATGCTTGCCATAACGGTGATTGTGATGGTGTCTGCCTCCCCTTAGACCCGAGCAGATAAAGTTGTGTTGATTACTTCCCTAACTTGCCATAACGGTGATTGTGATGGTGCCTGTGTCTCCTTAGATCCGAGCAGATAAAGTTGTGTTGATTACTTCCCTAACCAATGCTTGCCATAACGGTGATTGTGATGACGCTGCGTCTGCTTAGACCCGAGCAGATAACAAAATGCACAGCACTGGTTTAACTTTTACCACTTGCGACTGTAAAGGAATTCACAGCAAATTCAGCATTGATATTTCATTTGTCAAGTAAATATC